>OU696696.1:125703209-126048535 GCA_916050605.2 Platycheirus albimanus | reverse complement strand
AAACAGTTGAGGAACAAAAAAACCTCAAGTAAAGATTTGGATTTGTTTGCAAGGATTCTACTCTTGTTGGAAAGACCCATATTGTGCCAAGCTAAGTATTTCTGCGTCTGGTGGTGTCCAGAAAGATTAGCTTGTTTATTGTTTGTTTAATTTGTTTTAAATTCGTTTTGTTTGTGACCCTATGTGGGGCAAACAAATAAAGATTAGAGTAGGCCTTCGCTGTCGTTCGTTATCGCCCAAGATTGTGGGACTCGTGACGTTTTTCTTTTGTGCCTTCCATTGTGATTTTCCTTTGTGTCACCGTGACACAAAACAGTGTTTGCTTTTCTTTATTTTCTTAAACCTATTCCTAATTTCGAGAATTAGCCTTCTGCTAACCTCCAAATACAATTGTTCTATTTTTCTTTTTGTTGAAGACTCTGGGTTTTCGTCCAGGCATTCTGACAAGGTTTCCCAGAACATACACTTCACAATCAATAAAAGATCCGAATTTTCCATTAGGAATAATAATTCAATTGTTTATTTCTTTTAAAGTTGAAGACACTTTTCAGCTTCCATTTGGTAAGGCAAACTACCATAAAAGTTTCCTGGCGCCCACTTTCATATATATACATATATACCTACCCACCTTTCATTCAACAACAATTTACATTTTATTAATCGAGCGCGATTAATAAAAATATCGTTCTTATCGAACCCACTCCCAGCTGAGCTAACGGGAGACAGCCCTACATTTGCTGTCTGGCTTGGAATATTTTTTTGTGTTTCTCTTTTTTTATCAAACACACCGGCGTTTGACGTTTCGCGTTAGATTTAAATTTTCCTAATCGTGTTGCACATCGTCGTGGTGCATTCGTTTGTTATTCTTTTTTTTTTTAAATAAATAGATTCGCGTTTTCAGTTTTATTTTGGATTCGGGTAATCCAAATAGTTAAGCTTTAAATAGTTAGTTTAGCTTATATTCAATCGCGGTCTGGTTTTGGTGTTATTTTAAAATATATTCCTAGCAATTGGCGCCCAACGTGGGGCTTGCTTAATATTGTGTTCTGTGGATCTGTTTCTGTTTGGTGGCAGTAAATTGTCCAATATCTTTTTTAGGGAAGTCTGTGAAATGGCAGACGGGGCGTTAGCCATGCTTATATTTTGAATTGTTACAAAATAGAACAACAGAATTTATGAAATAAAGTCATTACTAAATCTAAAAAAAATCTAATCTATCAAAAATAATTTACTTGGATTTTTTTTTATTTTATTTAGGTACAGTATGAGTGGTGTTCCTGTACCTGGGAAGTGACAATTCATCAAACAACATTACCTACCTATCGTTTTTTCCCTTGATAAAGCCTTGAGTAAGGCAAACAAATTGTGAGTTTTCTTTTTTTCTTTTCGGATTTGTTTTTTTTTTTTTGTAGTTTATTGGTTGTTTCGATATTTCTTTTTTGTATAAACATTTATTTGAACAAAAAAATTATCGAAATTAGTTTGTTTATCCATCCATTTTGAGTAGTTTTTTGTTGTTTTTTTTTACGGTTGCCCCTTTATATTTTTATAATATTTAAGGTAAACATTTTGACCACCATTTTTTCAGTGAATTTTGTTTTTTGGTTTTGTTTTTGCTTTTGCGTAAATTTTCAATTTTAATTTAATTAAGTGATTTTAATTTTTTCTATTATTTTTGGAAAAGGTGTTTTTTAAGTCAATTTAGAGTTTTTTTGGGGAATTATTTTTTTTTTATTTTATTATTAGTTTTTTTTTTTTTTTTGTTTTTTTTTTGGAAAAATGGACGTTAGTCAGATTAATAGACTGACTAAGGACGAGATTTCGTATGAAATAGAGAGTATGGGTTTGACTGTAGGGACGGTGGAGGACATGCGCAAGACGCTTAGGGCCGCTCTGAAATTGCAGCGTAGGGCCTCTTTTGTAGCTCCGGCCTACTCGTTCACTTTCGATGTGGATCAGGTGGCCGTCGAGAAGAAACTTTTAGAGATCGCGAAACTCTTGGAAAATCCTCCGAAGTCGGAAACTTCGAAGGAGTATCTTAAAGTTTTAACGAAGATTGAGTGGGGGTTACGTAGGATGGATAGGTCGGTCCCTTAAAATGAGTTACAGGAGAAGAGTAGGTTAGGGTTGAAGAATAATTTAATAACTGCTTTGGCGGATTTAGATGATGATGATGATGATGATGATGATGATGATGATGATGATGATGATGATGATGATGATGATGATGATGATGATGATGATGATGATGATGATGATGATGATGATGATGATGATGATGATGATGATAATGATGATGATGATGATGATGATGATGATGATGATGAAGAAGAGAAAGATGAGGAAGAAGAAGAGGAAGTAGAGGTAGCTAAACAGAAGACAAAAAAGAGTTCAGTGGGAAAGGAACTTGACAGTGAAATTGAACCTCGGAGAAGTAAGTCGGTGAGCACTTCTGCCAATGCATCGACAGTTATAGGAGAGGCAGACAATAGGAGTGAGGATAGAGGGGGCAAATAGTGAATGTAGTGAGTGCTGAAAAATTTCAAAATTTGGCAAAGTGGGATGTGAAGTTCACTGGGGAGCGCTGTGGTGCCTCAGTGAACTCATTTTTAGAAAGAGTTGAGGAGTTGAGACAGGCGAGGGGGGTTTCTGAGAATCAACTTTTGAAGGCAGCCGTAGAACTTTTCGTAGGGAAAGCGTTAATTTGGTTAAGGGCGATTAGGATTTCGGTTGGTTCGTGGCAAGAACTGGTCAAGGAGTTGAAACTTGAATTCTTGCCACCGAACTATGATGACCAGCTTCTCGAGGAGATTAGGCGTCTCACACAAGTCAAAGATGAATCCATTGGCGTCTATGTGGCGACAATGCAGAATTTGTTTGGTAGGCTATCGGATCAAATCTCAGAAGGTAGGAAGCTGTCAATGATTCAAAGGAACTTGACAACTTTCTACCAAACTCAGCTTGGTTTGGCTAAACCAAGTTGCGTTTCAGATTTGGTTGCTATAGGTAGGAATTAAGAAGCGGTAAGGGCGAATGTGGAAGCGTATGTTCCACCACCTAGTGTAAGGAATAATAGGAATTTGTTAGAGCCGGATCTAGCATATGTAGGTTTTGATTCTTCTGAGGTTTTGGTGTTTCGGACAACAACCCAACATCTAATCAGGCCCAAACTTCAAACCAACCATGACCTTTGTCTAGTATAATGTGTTTTAATTGCAATGGATCAGGCCATTTTGCAAACAGGTGTTCTGCTGTCGGGGATCTGAGTTGAGTGTTAGGGAAATTCAAACATTAGAAACTTTTATAGGAGAATCTTTTAGGAAAATGCCTGAAGGCTTAGGGTGTACAACATTAGTTCAACACAAGATTTGGACGTCGGCGGTACCGATAAAACAACGATATTATCCGGTTTCCCCAGCAATGCAGGAACATATTGATAGGGAATTAAATGAGATGTTAGAGGCAGGAGTTATTGAGAGATCGACAAGTGCTTGGTCGTCTCCAATACTTTTAGTTAGAAAGAAAGACGGCTCCTATACATTCTGTGTGGATTATAGGAAGCTTAATACGAATACTGATAGGGATGCTTATCCACTTCCATATATTACTTCCATTTTAGATAGGCTTCAGGGTGCTAAGTTCTTGTCCTCGTTAGATATCAAGTCAGCGTATTGGCAGATACCTATGGAGGAAGAATCTAAGCCCTTTACTGCTTTTACGGTACCTGGGAGGGGTCTTTTTCAGTTTAGGAGAATGCCTTTCGGTCTGCATAACTCACCGACGATTTGGCAGAGGTTTATCGACACAGTTTTGGGTGCCGACCTGGAGCCATTCGTCTGCGTCTATTTAGACGACACCACCATCATTTTAGAAACTTTCGAGAAACATCTTGAAATTCTGAATGAGGTAATGAAAAGGTTGAGTGAGGCAGGATTAAAAGTGAGTAGGGAAAAAGGCAACTTCTGCATGCCCTCTCTAAAGTTTTAAGGTTATATAGTGGATTGTTATGGGTTACATGTAGATCCAGAAAAAGTGGAAAGCATGGTTAGGATTCCAGCACCGAAAAATATTAAAGAAGCTCGGAGTTTTATATTGACAGTTTCGTGGTACCGTCGTTTTGTACCAAATTTTGCAGAATTGCTTTGGCCTTTATCAGATTTGCTGAAAAAGAATAAACATTTTATTTGGAGTCAGGAATGTGAGGATAGTTTTAGGAAGGCAAAGGAGTGTTTGGTGAGAGCACCTATTCTCACTTGCCCAGATTTCAAACGACCATTTATCGTTCAAACAGACGCGTCAGATTACGGAATCGGTGCAGTTCTTTCACAGAACTTTGATGAGGGAGAAAAGGTTGTCTGTTACCTTAGTAGGTCTTTGAATAGGAACGAAAGAAACTATAGTAGCACTGAAAATGAATGCTTGGCTGTACTTTGGGCTATTGAGAAGCTGCGCCCATATATCGAAGGTGTTCGATTTACGGTTGAGACAGATCATTACTCTTTGGTATGGCTAAGCAATCTTAAAGATCCAAAGGGTGGGTTGGCTCGTTGGGCTATTAGGTTACAACAGTTCGACTTTAAAATCATTCATTGCAAGGGCAAAGAGCATGTGGTTCCGGATATGCTTTCTCGAGGAGTGCCACAATTGCGTGGTATATCAGATGAGGATTTAGACCCTTGGGTGGCAAAAATGATTTCAACAGTCAATGCCAATCCACTTAGGTTTCCTGCTTGGAGAGTTGAACAAGGGAAGTTGTTCAAACTGTTGGTATCACCATTGCCTTGACAGGTAACACAAATTGGGAGGAAGCCGACTTCAGTTCCAGTTGCACGCTTCCCTTAGTACGAATGTGAGCGAGTGCACCAATACCTTCCACATTCACCACACAATTGTCTCTACGAAGATTCAAATAATTAGATAAACGCTCAGAGATGAAACTATGTGTATGTGTATGTGTATGTGTATGTGTATGTGTATGTGTATGTGTATGTGTATGTGTATGTGTATGTGTATGTGTATGTGTATGTGTATGTGTATGTGTATGTGTATGTGTATGTGTATGTGTATGTGTATGTGTATGTGTATGTGTATGTGTATGTGTATGTGTATGTGTATGTGTATGTGTATGTGTATGTGTATGTGTATGTGTATGTGTATGTGTATGTGTATGTGTATGTGTATGTGTATGTGTATGTGTATGTGTATGTGTATGTGTATGTGTATGTGTATGTGTATGTGTATGTGTATGTGTATGTGTATGTGTATGTGTATGTGTATGTGTATGTGTATGTGTATGTGTATGTGTATGTGTATGTGTATGTGTATGTGTATGTGTATGTGTATGTGTATGTGTATGTGTATGTGTATGTGTATGTGTATGTGTATGTGTATGTGTATGTGTATGTGTATGTGTATGTGTATGTGTATGTGTATGTGTATGTGTATGTGTATGTGTATGTGTATGTGTATGTGTATGTGTATGTGTATGTGTATGTGTATGTGTATGTGTATGTGTATGTGTATGTGTATGTGTATGTGTATGTGTATGTGTATGTGTATGTGTATGTGTATGTGTATGTGTATGTGTATGTGTATGTGTATGTGTATGTGTATGTGTATGTGTATGTGTATGTGTATGTGTATGTGTATGTGTATGTGTATGTGTATGTGTATGTGTATGTGTATGTGTATGTGTATGTGTATGTGTATGTGTATGTGTATGTGTATGTGTATGTGTATGTGTATGTGTATGTGTATGTGTATGTGTATGTGTATGTGTATGTGTATGTGTATGTGTATGTGTATGTGTATGTGTATGTGTATGTGTATGTGTATGTGTATGTGTATGTGTATGTGTATGTGTATGTGTATGTGTATGTGTATGTGTATGTGTATGTGTATGTGTATGTGTATGTGTATGTGTATGTGTATGTGTATGTGTATGTGTATGTGTATGTGTATGTGTATGTGTATGTGTATGTGTATGTGTATGTGTATGTGTATGTGTATGTGTATGTGTATGTGTATGTGTATGTGTATGTGTATGTGTATGTGTATGTGTATGTGTATGTGTATGTGTATGTGTATGTGTATGTGTATGTGTATGTGTATGTGTATGTGTATGTGTATGTGTATGTGTATGTGTATGTGTATGTGTATGTGTATGTGTATGTGTATGTGTATGTGTATGTGTATGTGTATGTGTATGTGTATGTGTATGTGTATGTGTATGTGTATGTGTATGTGTATGTGTATGTGTATGTGTATGTGTATGTGTATGTGTATGTGTATGTGTATGTGTATGTGTATGTGTATGTGTATGTGTATGTGTATGTGTATGTGTATGTGTATGTGTATGTGTATGTGTATGTGTATGTGTATGTGTATGTGTATGTGTATGTGTATGTGTATGTGTATGTGTATGTGTATGTGTATGTGTATGTGTATGTGTATGTGTATGTGTATGTGTATGTGTATGTGTATGTGTATGTGTATGTGTATGTGTATGTGTATGTGTATGTGTATGTGTATGTGTATGTGTATGTGTATGTGTATGTGTATGTGTATGTGTATGTGTATGTGTATGTGTATGTGTATGTGTATGTGTATGTGTATGTGTATGTGTATGTGTATGTGTATGTGTATGTGTATGTGTATGTGTATGTGTATGTGTATGTGTATGTGTATGTGTATGTGTATGTGTATGTGTATGTGTATGTGTATGTGTATGTGTATGTGTATGTGTATGTGTATGTGTATGTGTATGTGTATGTGTATGTGTATGTGTATGTGTATGTGTATGTGTATGTGTATGTGTATGTGTATGTGTATGTGTATGTGTATGTGTATGTGTATGTGTATGTGTATGTGTATGTGTATGTGTATGTGTATGTGTATGTGTATGTGTATGTGTATGTGTATGTGTATGTGTATGTGTATGTGTATGTGTATGTGTATGTGTATGTGTATGTGTATGTGTATGTGTATGTGTATGTGTATGTGTATGTGTATGTGTATGTGTATGTGTATGTGTATGTGTATGTGTATGTGTATGTGTATGTGTATGTGTATGTGTATGTGTATGTGTATGTGTATGTGTATGTGTATGTGTATGTGTATGTGTATGTGTATGTGTATGTGTATGTGTATGTGTATGTGTATGTGTATGTGTATGTGTATGTGTATGTGTATGTGTATGTGTATGTGTATGTGTATGTGTATGTGTATGTGTATGTGTATGTGTATGTGTATGTGTATGTGTATGTGTATGTGTATGTGTATGTGTATGTGTATGTGTATGTGTATGTGTATGTGTATGTGTATGTGTATGTGTATGTGTATGTGTATGTGTATGTGTATGTGTATGTGTATGTGTATGTGTATGTGTATGTGTATGTGTATGTGTATGTGTATGTGTATGTGTATGTGTATGTGTATGTGTATGTGTATGTGTATGTGTATGTGTATGTGTATGTGTATGTGTATGTGTATGTGTATGTGTATGTGTATGTGTATGTGTATGTGTATGTGTATGTGTATGTGTATGTGTATGTGTATGTGTATGTGTATGTGTATGTGTATGTGTATGTGTATGTGTATGTGTATGTGTATGTGTATGTGTATGTGTATGTGTATGTGTATGTGTATGTGTATGTGTATGTGTATGTGTATGTGTATGTGTATGTGTATGTGTATGTGTATGTGTATGTGTATGTGTATGTGTATGTGTATGTGTATGTGTATGTGTATGTGTATGTGTATGTGTATGTGTATGTGTATGTGTATGTGTATGTGTATGTGTATGTGTATGTGTATGTGTATGTGTATGTGTATGTGTATGTGTATGTGTATGTGTATGTGTATGTGTATGTGTATGTGTATGTGTATGTGTATGTGTATGTGTATGTGTATGTGTATGTGTATGTGTATGTGTATGTGTATGTGTATGTGTATGTGTATGTGTATGTGTATGTGTATGTGTATGTGTATGTGTATGTGTATGTGTATGTGTATGTGTATGTGTATGTGTATGTGTATGTGTATGTGTATGTGTATGTATGTGTATGTGTATGTGTATGTGTATGTGTATGTGTATGTGTATGTGTATGTGTATGTGTATGTGTATGTGTATGTGTATGTGTATGTGTATGTGTATGTGTATGTGTATGTGTATGTGTATGTGTATGTGTATGTGTATGTGTATGTGTATGTGTATGTGTATGTGTATGTGTATGTGTATGTGTATGTGTATGTGTATGTGTATGTGTATGTGTATGTGTATGTGTATGTGTATGTGTATGTGTATGTGTATGTGTATGTGTATGTGTATGTGTATGTGTATGTGTATGTGTATGTGTATGTGTATGTGTATGTGTATGTGTATGTGTATGTGTATGTGTATGTGTATGTGTATGTGTATGTGTATGTGTATGTGTATGTGTATGTGTATGTGTATGTGTATGTGTATGTGTATGTGTATGTGTATGTGTATGTGTATGTGTATGTGTATGTGTATGTGTATGTGTATGTGTATGTGTATGTGTATGTGTATGTGTATGTGTATGTGTATGTGTATGTGTATGTGTATGTGTATGTGTATGTGTATGTGTATGTGTATGTGTATGTGTATGTGTATGTGTATGTGTATGTGTATGTGTATGTGTATGTGTATGTGTATGTGTATGTGTATGTGTATGTGTATGTGTATGTGTATGTGTATGTGTATGTGTATGTGTATGTGTATGTGTATGTGTATGTGTATGTGTATGTGTATGTGTATGTGTATGTGTATGTGTATGTGTATGTGTATGTGTATGTGTATGTGTATGTGTATGTGTATGTGTATGTGTATGTGTATGTGTATGTGTATGTGTATGTGTATGTGTATGTGTATGTGTATGTGTATGTGTATGTGTATGTGTATGTGTATGTGTATGGTAAGGACAACGAACCCCACGCTCAACGGACCCAATTTGGGTGGGTTGTTTTTGGTCCTGCTTCCACAGTTCCTGCACCAACAGATCCTATCCATACATATGGTGTTCAGGTGGTTGCGGAAGATATTAATTTGGAGGAACTCGTTTAAAACTTTTGGGCGCTTGAAGATGTGTCTCGGAATAATGGTCATGATGATGAATGCGAACGCATATTTTCATCAACACACTCTCGCAGTTTGGATGGACGATACATCGTTCAAATACCATTTCGTTCCGATATGAAGGAGCTTGGGAACTCATATCGATGTGCTTTGCGACAGTTTTATTGTTTGGAGCGGAGATTATTGGAAAATGATGAATTGCGAGAGAAATATATTTCATTTATGCGTGAGTATCTCGCCTTGGGTCACATGGAATATGTGGGAAAGCCATGTGACAATATGAGCGGGTACTTTATACCCCATCATGCCGTGACAACGAAGTTCCGCGTTGTGTTTAATGCGTCTGCTCGTACCAGTACTGGAGTGTCATTAAATGACAATCAAATTGTCAGGCCGACCATCCAAGAAGGACTCCTAAACATCATCTTTCGATTTCGTCGATTCTTCGTCGCTTTAACAGCAGACGTTGAAAAAATGTTCCGTCAGATACAAGTAGCTCCAATTCACAGGCAGTTTCAGCGTATACTATGGCGCGAGTCACCCAAGGAAAATATTGGAGTCTACAACTTAACAACAGTTACATCAGTGTGCGTATGACAACTATGGGGAAGTCTTCAATAACCAAAAGGCTTTGGAAGCAAAGGATGCCATTGTGAATTCATTCTATGTTGATGATTTTTTGACGAGTTGTGATTCTATTGAGGATGCGGTGTGCTTAGCTACCAATGTTGATAAAATTCTTTCGGCCGGACATTTCAAACTTTGTAAATGGAATTCGAATTGGCTAGAGGTGATTCAAGCGGTAACAGGCAGAATGTTTTCGCCAGCTGAATACATTATTGACAATAAAGCCACTACTTCCGTTCTTGGACTAAAATGGAACTCAGCAGAGGATGAATTATTCTTCAGTGTCAATCTGCCAGAATCAACAAAATACCCAACTAAGTGGCACGTGCTTAGTGAAGTGGCCCAATTGTTTGATCCTACAGGTTTGCTTGCACCTGTCATCATCACTGGTAAGGTTTTTATTCAGACGCTTTGGTCAGCGGGTATCAGTTGGGATGCCTCCCTTCCTGGTGATCTGTATGAAACATGGCTTACATTTCGCAATGGTTTGCAAGCACTAAATAAGTTTCGAGTTCCTAGATGGCTTGGAATGGTTAATGGAGAATCAACCACTATTCATAGTTTTTGTGACGCCAGCTTAAAAGCGTATGCAGCTTGTATCTACATAAAAACAACTCGTCCAAATGGGTCTTCTCATATTTCATTACTTACTGCTCGCACCAAGGTAGCTCCACTTAAGAGTGCTACGATCCCTTGCCTCGAGTTGTGTGCTGCGCACTTATTGGCCCTTACGTTCCAGAACGCTCGTGAAGCACTAGGACTTACAAATGCACCGTATTATTTATGGACGGATTCAACCATAGTGCTTTGCTGGTTGCGAAAGCATCCGTCAACACTTAAGCCTTACGTCTCGAATGGAGTTCAAGAAATTCAAGACAAAACATCTCCTGAACGATGGCATCATGTACGATCCGAGTTGAATCCGGCAGACTGCGCTAGTCGTGGCATCGGAGCGGATGATTTTTTGAACCACCATTTATGGCTCCATGGTCCAGAGTGGTTAATGGACAAGGATATTTCTTTTAAGGAATGCAAGCAGCTCAGCCAAGAGAAGACGTCGCAAGTGGAAAGTGAAGAAAAAGTATCCCTGCATTCAATGGTGGGTACATTTATTCCTGAGCTGACAACAAGAATGCGGGATGGTACACTCATCGCGTTAAGCGAACGATTCAGTTCCTTACCACGACTTTTACGCACTCGGAGGAATTAGATAACGCATTGTACAAGCTGATTTTATTAGAGCAATGTAAATATTTTTCGAATGATGTGTATAACCTTCGTAATACTTCCAGCTTAGCCAGTTCAAGCCGCTTACAATCACTTAATCCCTTCTTGGATGAAAAGGGTGTTTTGCGTGTTGGTGGGCGTCTTGGGAAGGCACCAGTTTCTCATGATTACCACTTTCCAATCATTCTTCCGAAGAAAGGTAGGCTCAGTTCATTATTAATCTCAGATGCACACGAAACAACTCTTCACGGTGGTGCGCAGCTTATGCTTCAGGCTCTGCGCAGTCGATTTTGGATTTTACACGCTAGACAAGCAGTGCGGACATTTATCCACCACAGTGTTACTTGCCGACGTCAGCGGGGTGCCATTCTGAGTCAGCAAATGGCATCACTTCCCAAGGTGCGAGTCACAGCTGCACGACCATTCATTTCATCAGGTCTTAATTATTGCGGCCCATTCAAAGTTCGCGTTGGGACTAAACGGTCTCGATCTACCGTCAAAGCCTATCTTGCTTTATTCATTTGTATGGTCAATAAGGCGGTTTACATCGAGGTGGTGGAAAACCTTACCTCCCAAGCCTTTCTGGACGCTTAAACCCGATTTATCAGCCGACGAGGACCCTGTCGAGACCTATATAGCGATAATGGCACTGCTTTCATCGGAGTCAATCGTATACTCCAAGAAGACTTGGAAACTATGGGAACTCACTGGCATTTCATAACCCCAAGCGCTCCCCATCAAGGGGGGTTATGAGAAGCCGCCGTCAAATCGGCAAAACGACATCTTTTTCGTTTGGTTGGAGCACAGACAATGTGGTATAATCAATTACAGACGCTTGCAGTTCGCATAGAAGCGTGCCTTAACTCGCGCCCACTCATACGATTGCATGATGACCCGCATGACCTGTTGGCGTTGACACCTGGGCATTTCCTCATCGGTGCCCCAATCATCGCCGTTCCAGAACCAAGCCTGGAAGAGATTCCACAGAATCGCTTGAAACTCTGGCAGTAGATTCAGCAAGTGCATCAACAATTTTGGCGACGATGGAGCGAGAATATTTGTGCAGCTTACAAACTCGAAGCAAGTGGCAAAGACGAGAAGAAGGGGTACGTGTTGGAGATATTGTCTTAGTAAAACAGGATAATCTTCCGCCAACTCATTGGCGGTTGGGTCGGATCACAGAAGTTCACCCGGGCAGCGATATGTTAATCCGAAACGCTACTTTAAGGACTGCCAATGGAAACTGTACCCGGGCAGTGCAAAAGCTATGCCGTTTGATGGAATGTGTTGAACCTACTGGTCCAACCGGGCAGGATGTTGGGAATTAAATTAAATGCAAAACTGTTCTTTGCTACTAAAATGCAGCAATATTCTTTCTTACCTTCAAAAATGTAGCATTGTTCTTTTCTACAAACCTGAACTCAAATCACCAACGCTCTTCATTGACATTTGTTTTCAACAATAAATTTTTTGACAGACAGCTAACCTATAAATACGATCGAATTCTTTTTACAATCTCTCTTTTAATTTGGTATCTGGTTTGTTGAGAACTTATTACAAAAAGAGCAAAGGTTAATTAAATAAAATATTTTAACGTGAAATAGAACTCACTTCTTTTAATTCAAAACAGAGTCTATATAGAATTATTTCAGTAACAACTTAACAAGCTATGAAATCAGCACTATATTTAAACTAAGGACTGAAACTCTTTACCTTAATTGTATGCCACACAGACAGGACCTAAAAATTACTTGTAATCTTTGCAATCTCAATGTACCGGAAGGCATTTTCCACTTCCTCGCAGAATGTCCCATCTTACTTGAAAGAGCTTTCTCAAACTTCAGCAAGAAATAGATTTCTTAAATGGTAAATTTGGTTGGAAGATATTGTCGCAGTATAGTACCCATGCCTAGAAGTATCGCAATAGTTTTTTGGAATTAATGTAGCCACCAAAATTATATTGTAATTTTTAAATGTAATCCATAATTTATTTTAATTTTGTTGTTCTTATTATTCAGTTTTAATATTTATTTATTTGTATTATTGTTATATCTTTTGTATCAATCAATCGGCAGACGGCAAAACAGAGCCATGCTTTTTTTCTTTTTGTTAAACTTCCATTGTAATTATATATTTAAGTTGATTAATAAAGAATTTAATAATAATAATAATAATAATAATAATTATAATAATAATAATAATAATAATACAGTATGAAGCTGAATTAAAACAAAACAGCAAACAAATGCATCAAAATCAAGTCCGTGTTGATCGATAGACTTTTAAAAATATAAAAGATCCGACCGAATTTTATTTCGAAAAACTACCAGTTAATAAACAAATCGCACAAGTTATAACAAACCTTATACTATACTTTCTCATTAGGGCCGAAATTCTTTCTTACTTCTTTGTTTAGAGTACTTCTGCAGTTGCCTTGGAGTTTGTTTCCATATTGACATTTTATAAAAGATTTGTTCTATTGAAATTCAAATGTTTTCAAGAAACATGGTTCTTGTATGGTATTCCATAGGAACAATGCATTTTTATATATAATAAAAAGCAGCATCTATGCTATTACAGACTATAATCTATCTCTGTGCCAAATTTCATCCAGATCCGTTGGGCCGTTCTGGAGTTATTGAGCAACAAACATCCAATTATCCAAAAAACCAAACATCCGAAACATTCACATTTATAATTTATCCTACTAATATTATAAATGTGAAAGTTACGATGTTTGGATGTTTGGATGTTTGTTGCTAACTAACGCCAGAACGGCTAAACGGATCTGGATAAAATTTGGCACAGAGATAGCGTATAGTCTGGAATAGCAGATAGGCTATTTTTAATACCGGTAAAAAGTATGGTTCCCGTGGGATAGATTTGTTTTAGTTTTTGAAATTACACCAGAATGGATGAACGGATCTGAATGAAATTTAGCACAGAGATAGATTATAGTCTGGAATAGCATATTGGCTACTTTTTATCCCGGTAAAATGTATGGTTCCCGTGGGTTAGATTTGTTTTAATTTTTGAAATCACACCGGAATGGCTGAACGGATCTGAATGAAATTTAGCACAGAGATAGATTATAGTCTGGAATAGCATATTGGCTACTTTCTATCCCTGTAAAATGTATGGTTCTAGTGGGATAGATTTATTTTAATTTTTGAAATTACACCAGAATGGCTGAACTCATCTGAATGAAATTTAGCACAGAGATAGATTATAGTCTGGAATAGCATATTGGCTACTTTTTATCCCGGTAAAATGTATGGTTCCCGTCGGATAGGTCGTGGATCACTCGATCCTCGGCCTATTGTTGCTGACGCGATGTTACGATAAGTAGTCCGCTTCCGATGGAAGCGCTCCCTTGTCCGTCTTATTCGTTTGGACAACTCTGGAAAGGTGACTTTTCTTTTTCGTACCTCATTGTAATTACGCAGCCTTTCATGGAAAGGTTTACGGTATAATGGTTCTGTAAAATTGTTCTTAAAATTCATATTCGTTTCTGGACTGGGTTCTATATTCGAAATGTTCTACAATCATTTGTAATATTGTTCAGTAAATCATTAGTCTTCTTAATCGGTTTTAAGATCTTAATTGGTGGAAGTTCAAGAGGCTTCGTCAACTTTGACACTTGAACACCGGGTATGTTTAAGCGGAGCGAACCCCCCCCCCGGTTGATGGGCTGTTCCTCCTCTCGTTTCTCGCTATGCACTTCGGACATGTGGACTATAAGCATCCGCCAATCCACAACGGAAACAAAAAACCTTATCGATTGGATTCGCACAATCACGGAAACTGTGGCCAAAAACTTGGTAATTCCAGCATTTCTCCAACTTTCGATCACTCTGGATCGCTTCTATACTATTGGTGGGCAATGCCACAATTAATTCCTGACAAGGCTCCTCTACGATTTCGTTGACGAATCGCCTTGCAGGTGGACGTTGTGCATTTTGCACAAAACTCGGACGTGCATTCCCATATTGAGATCGAGCTTTTTCGATAGCTCGACAATAGTAGGCCAGTTGTCTTAAGCTGGACGGACTAAAAGTGATCAAAAGCTCACTCATGCGCCTACAAACATCTGTTTTTATTATTTCTATGAGCTCCTTTTCAGGCCTGGGAACCCGCATCCTGGAGTTCAGGTGCAGAACGGCATCGTAAGAATCGTTGAAAGATTCACCATTCTGCATCTTGCGATCCGAAAGCTTCCTGAAGAGCTCTGTGTCAGTCTCCAAACTGCGGTATTGTTCTACCAAAGCAGTTTTTAGAGTGTCCCACGTAGTGTGTTTGTTGGTTTTGAGATACACCCAGTACCAAGACTCTACGGAACCTGACAAAAAGTGGTAGAAATTCATTTTGATCTCTTCCCATGGCACACCATAGCTGCTGCGAATACATTCGAGGCGGAACAGATAGTCGTCGACCGACATGTTCCGACCATCGAACTTCAATCCCCATTTATGGAACTGGTGATTCCTGTTCACAGACGTGACATTTGATGGTGGAGGCCTATGTGGCGAGGAAGAAGCGGTATCATCAAGGTTGAACGCGTTTAGGCGCGTCATAAATTTGTCCAAATCCGAGCCTAGAGGCATTTGGGCTGGATTAAGTTCCGGCAAGGGAGGTGCTCTAACTGGCTCGTAATTTGGTGTGGCATGATTTGCCAACTCTTCGCTGATTAGCACGTAATTCCTGGACGTGGTCGTTCCAGGAAGGACATTAAGGTTAACGACACGTGTAGTGTCTGGGTGGGCTGGATTGAACTGATGTGTCATCCTTTGAGTCGAAGTAGCGTTGGGTGGAACAGGTGGCTTGGAAGGTGGAAGAGTTGGTTGGGTAGACTTGGCAGTACGATTTTGGAGTAGCTGCGCGACTTGCTCAAGCAAAAGTGCATGACTTTTAGCTAACTCCTCTGCCATGAATTGCCTATCGTTGACTCTATGGAGATCTATTGTAGCAGAGACTACCTGCTGAATGTAAGCTGAGTGATCAGCTGCATCTTGACGAAGCTGCTCTTCGGCTGCTGCCAATTCATTGGGGTCTACCTAAATGCTTCTATCGACGGTATTATTCCCAGCCTGATTGCCTCCGTCGTCGGCCTAATTATCATCTGGGTTGACCTGACCTCGATAAGGTTTGGCTTTTGATCTCCCAGGAGCCATTGCTACAAAATCCTTAAACAAATATGTGCTCCTAACTACCTACTCTTTTACGACTTGGGCCGTTCATTCAATTTGTAATAATAAACGGGTCGATAACAACAAACGCGCGATTCAAGAGATAAAGAAAAACTTTGTAGCCCGTGAGAAATTCCTCGAACGGATATACTCAAGCACTATAACAATAAATAGGTAAGTCAGAGTATAGAAAATTTCAAATACACCGTGAGCAAAAACCCCCAACGGATATTCTTCAGTCAAGTAATTCAAATGTAAAAACAAATTTTATAAAATTTAAGAGTGCTTAATAATAAAGGTATGTTATGTATAAATAATTTGTTTACTGAAAACGTTATTTCAAAAAGTTTTCAGAAATTCTAAATTCGACTGTATACTTAAGTAACTATATTCTATAAAAAAAATATGTACTTATGTTTTTCTAGAAAAATCCTATATCAAAATCAATACTTAAATAGTATTCAAAACTTAATTTGGATAGTCTATAAACTAATCTATATTAGTGTACTCAAAAATGGTGAGCTCTATCCCAAAAGATAACTATATGTGGGCACTATCCCAAAGATCTAAAAACTGTATACGGGCTCTATCCGAAACTGGAAAACTATAAAGGTGGGCACTATCCCAAAAGAAATAACTTGAAACTGTAATGGCGGGCTCTATCCCAAACTTACACGACAATCAAGAAGTTACGTCCCAACTTGATTGACGGAATACTTAAAAATATACTGAATGTCTTAGAAGTTCTACTGCCTTCTATCTAATCAAAAAAAAATCAAAAGATAACTAAATTGTGTTATATCTCAAAAACTAAATATAATATATAAACTAAATATACGTATAACGGGTGTCTCATAGAAGATTCGAGAGGGGGTAACCCTCCCATCTTTGGAACAAGGCGTACAAACGGTTTCGGTTTGCAACATAACCGACTCAAAAAAAAAATCAAAGTGAAAATTATTAGTGTATGTAGTCTTATTAAAACTTACGGCGTTCTAGTCGTAGGAGAAAAGACAATTTCCCTAGATGAAAGGTTGATCAGGTATGTGGAGGTGACATTACGCTACTGCAGACGTACATCGGGTAAAAAACACCATTTACCGGTTAGCACTTCATGTTCCATCACATACCATTACATCCTAGTATCCAACAAAAAAGCTTGTACACTCCTAAGGTAGTGTAGTAATTTTAAAGAAGTATGTTGATTGTAGTTAAAACAATTGGGATCGTGTTTGAGTGGATAACCAGCTTCTGCAGCTGACGTGCGTCGGGCAAAAAGCTCCAACCACCGGTCAGAAGACCTGCCTCATCCCGCTCTCACACGATCAAGAATCCTAGACTTCACTAAGAAGATATATCAACACCTCCGCTACTGACGACTGAGCGAATGTACAGCTCAATCCGGACAGAGATCGAAGATACACCGAAATGACAAGAGGTAGAGGAAAAGTGGGTAGACCTAATGCAACAGCTGACTCAGGATATGATCACTAAACCACTGGACAAAATAGTGTCTACACCGCTAGTCTCCATGGTATTCCTCTATCTAAGAAACCTGTTCAAGTAAAAAGAAAAACAACAACTTCTAATAATGAGTTAATGTTGAATGGCGTGAAGTTCGATAAATTAACAATTACAATTAAAACACCTTTTTAACTTCACTTGAGTCGATGCACTTTTGTTCACAAATTACATTTAACAAAAAATTATTAAAAACAATTAAAAACAAACGCGACACGTACCTGAATGCATTTCGAAGCAGTTGCGCTTCATCTTCAGCAATCACGACTAAAACATTGCATCGTCATCAAAGCTCAAACCAGTTTCCTTTTTCCATGCATCATAGCCTTGTGTTGTTGTAAGCTATGACCAACGGTCAATATATTATGTTGTTGTTAAATATTGTTGTTACATACAATATTAATCAAGCAAGATTCTATATTGCCGTTGTCTAGGTTCAGTGCACTTGGGTCCTTTTGGATGAAAATAGATTCATACGCATCTAATCTTCTATGGTCGTTAACTTGTTTTAGAAGAGTTAGATTTTCAATGTTGATGTATTCGTGTCCACTATTTAACACATGAGATGCGATTGCAGATTTATGTGGTTGATTGAGTCGAATATATGTCAAATGTTCTTTAAACCGAGTTTCGATGCTTCGTTTCGTTTGTCCATAATATTTTTGTTTACAATCACTACATTCAATTTCGTAAACACCAGACTTGCTCAAAATAGGTGTTTTGTCTTTTGTAGATCCCAATAGATTTACCATTTTTTTGTCATTTTTATAAACAATATCTAATTGTTGTTCATTAAACACTTTTTTTAATTTGTTTGTTATGTGAGGTACAAAAGACAGTGAAACCCTTTTATTTTGCGTTATTTCTTTTTGTGAAAAGAAGGTTGACATATTAAAATTATTAACTTTTCGCGAGTGTTTATAAACAAGTTTATCCACTATTTGTTCGCTAAAAAAAATTTAGCGAACAAAGCCTTTCTTGTCTCGTATATGACAAACGCAATCAATGACATGAAGACTGAAAGTGTAGCTATGGTTGAGGAGCCTATCTACATGTAATACAGTAGGGCTATGACCGACAACAACAACTCACAACACGAATGTAACGAAAATTAAACAAGTACAGTTGAAGCCACGAATTAATGTTGAATCTATACGCTAACGCGACGTTAAAACGCGAAGATTAATGTGGTCGCTACCGACGCAGAAGTATGGTGTCGTAAAGACAAAGTGAAAATTTGAAACTAAAACTCAGTGAAAAATAAAAAGAAAAGTGTAATATGGTACATATCCATTGAAATAACTTAGTTCTACGGATAATTTAGTTTGAACTTACATTAAGTCACGAGTACCGAAGATACCAACTATGGGAAGCGTATTCACTAGTGAATCTATGACGGAAGTATAAAACTCCGAGGTTAAAGGAATCGGACGCAGAAGGCTTAAGATTATCGCTTTACTTTAATCTAATTCACAGTACGTGAATCCAACCGAGAGAGGATATATGCGCGGCCGATACAACACTTATTGACATCACAAATGAAATCACCACAATATATATATAGGATACTATCAAAACTATTATAATATTATATGCTCAGATATATGTATACTTAAGGATACTTCATGCAAATTTTAGGATGGAATTCATCAGGTAAGTAAGGTAGAGGAGGCGTGAAGTCCTGCTACTACTTCCGGATGCATAATAAAATGATTATACACCACCGTCCGTGGTCATAGGCGTTATGTTTTGGCGTCAAACGCGTAGCATATGGCTACTGTTAGCTGTTAACTCGCATAAGATTGGCGACATAAAGCTCACTGCTCCCATATGGAGTCTCACACAAATAAAAATATAAGTTATTTTACTTGGTTTTTGTTATTATCTCAAAGATACACATAGTTCTTTTGTTGTTTTTTTTTTTGTTATAAAATAAATCAGGAACTGATGGCTGATTATCAATTGATGGTGAGTATCTCGAACTGTGTGTCCCGCGGTGCTCCGAGATTAAATCTAGGAGTGGTAACACTTTGAGGACCGGCATCTGCTTATATTGTACGCCAGACGTCCTACTTGCTGCTTCAAAACACTAAATCCTCGTTGAAATCCTCAGCCTATTCGAGACTGGGTTCCTTCCTTTTGGCTGCGACTGATATTTTAACTTCCTTGGAATAAATCCTTTGTATAACCGAACGTCCCTCTGGTCTTGGTCTGCTTCGAGATTAAGTTCTGGGTGGGGAGTTCGCAAGCGAAATCAATCCCACGAGGAACTTTAGTAAGGACGAACATGTGGGCGGCACGTCGACGTGGCTCGTCTCACGACTATCGGACGCGGTAGCAGACCGCTTCGAGTGGATATATGTAACTTTGTATAAATTAAACTGCGCTCTGCAGAGATTGCGAGGAGCAGGAGTGGTGTGGCATCCCATGCAAAAAGAAAACAATTTTCTTGCCTGTTCGAGCGTACCGCGTGGATGCGTGGATAGGCTGGACACCAAAAAAAAACTTTTGTGTATATGAGCCACAGGATTTATGGCCAGAAGAAATCACTTCCAAAGTATATGTGCGTATGATTATAGAGGATAATAATCTCCTCAAGAGAATCCGCCAGAAATGGCTTTGGAGTAGTAGTGGAGAAATCTGAGCAGCCCCGTCCGTCCAGGATAATACTTGGAATCAGCATGTTATGGACTCCAGGTGGTGGGCCATCCTATATTTAAGAATAAAAGATGAAATTGGACGTTTAGCCAATGTGCTAGGCGACGTAGACTGCAAGTTGCATTTTGTGTCGACTATGGCGTCGGCTTTTCATATGCTTTCTTGCTTCGAAAATGCCATGAATTTTCTAACTTACCTTTATTTAATGGACAATCCACTTTAAGGATCGGTCTGATAGTAGTATTTCTTTATAATAATCACTTTAAAATGATTTTTATTTCATTAAAAGAAAAATGGACGCGACTTGACTGCGTATTAAAAGTATAATTTTTCTGTAGTACTGCTGCTTCTCCTTCGAGTGGTTTCTTCAAAATGAAGTCCACATTCTAATTTTGTCGTTGGCTTTCCTGTTTTCCAGGTAGCCAACGTACTGTTTTTCAGTCTCATTTCCTACTTTCCATTATTTGTATGGTGCGATGTTGATAAAATAGGTGGCGTATTGATGGAGGTGTTTAGGGTAAGTACGCACTGTGCCACTTTCGTAATCATGATAATTCTATCATTTGGCAAGTATTGCGAATTACATAAGTAGGTGGAAAATGACTGGATTAAAGCGCTGGTCACACTGTAACATCAATATTCGTAGCATGTAGGGTGTTATGGCTGTGCGAATTTTTGCTGTTCGCCGATAATTAGTGATGGACATTTTTGAATGTCACCAGGATTAAAAAGTGAAAGAAGGAATATGGATAACTGAATCGGCTGCATAGGTATTGGACACTTAAACTATGGGGGTATATAACGTATATACCGCTTTGTTGTCACGTTTATCCTACCTTAGTGTGATCAGGGTAACTTTAGAAGAGACAATACCGATTCAATGAAAGGTCTTTTCCTAAAGTGTCAAACTATTTTGTGATTGCTGGCTTCTTGGATTATGACACTTCAAGCGCTTCAACTGTGACAGTTGTGTCCATGCAAGGTAATGGTCTATGAACATCTGACGGATTGCATCGAAGGCGTGTATATACCTCGTCTCGTGAATGACATAGGCGCTGTCACAATTGAAAGTGCTTAGCCTAATTCAATACTCGATTTCGGTGATGAAATTAAGAAGTCTGTGACGTGCTTTTGTCATTATCAATTGATTGATTGGGACTTGTAGTCCGAGAAACAAACTGTGCTGTTAAAGTTTACCTCACCCGAATGGGTTTACATGGTCTTTAAGGATTAATCTGATTGAAGGTGGTTATTAGTAATTAGGTGGTGTCATTTGTGTTAGACTGACAACTCTCGCTCAATAATTCCCATACTTCGTTTCACTCCAGTGTAAACGATGAACCTGCAGTTTAAGTGTGAGCAGAGTATAACTTCAAGACTGGTGCGTACTGGTTTCTATCTGATGGAAGCGCGTTTCCAACAAAATGGTGGTTGACACATGTCTTGGAAAGCTAAAAATAAAATTGGAAGTGTCTGTGGACTCCTTCCTGGAAATGGATTTTATTGTCTGGGTGGATTCTATTTGTGGAAAATCATACTGTTGGATGGTATCGTGTGTGTTCAGCACTGTGTGAGTAACCGTATGGTTTCTCTACTAGGTGGCACCTCTTGAGTGCGTTACTCATGTGCGCTGGCGAGCAAGTTTTTCCCTACAAAACTTGGAATTTCGACTTTCGAATTCCACTTAGTCTAACTTCCAAGAAAAAGGAGAACTTCTCGCAAATTAATCTAACAGATCGTGTATTTTCTACTCCTCGTATCGTTGTGACACTGCGACTCTTTACGTCTAGTCGGTTGAAGACAAAACAAAAAAAAAATTATATATGTCATGGGTTGTGCACTGTGATGACAAGTCATCAATTGAATGTCCGGTTGGTTATCTGAAATTGAAAGGTGAAACGTTAGAATAGACCAAGAGTCTCATGCACAGCTGAGAGCCGGGCATCAGGTTTAATTTCAGATTCAAAACTATTTCTTGAAGTACAAACAAGGTACTTGTAGGTCATATCAGGTAAAAAAAAACTATATTTCCCTAAGATGGGATAAACAAAAAGGTTTGTATAAGCCAAGAGATACTTTGTAATGTCAGTGTTCTACCTCTTCAAATCTTTCATATGACAAGTCGACTTATGGCCTCGCCTATCTTCGATTTCATACAAATTGTTACCGATTACTCTAATTACTCGAACTTTTACAAATTTAGGACACAACTTTGCGCTTAAATGCTTGGTCGCGTCACTCAAGACATGATTTCTTACATAGATCTCATCACCTACTCTGAATGTAACGTTCCTACTACGGAGGTTGTAGTGCTTCTCATATGCTTCGTGAGTCTTAACTAATGCTTGTTTCAAGTATGAATGTATGATATTCATCTTAGCAACCTTGGGAAGCCAGTCTATCTCCGAGCAGTTCAGTCAACCCAACTCTCTCAAAAGACGATAGTCTGCCCCGTGCTCTATCATTCGTTGCCCGAATAAGGCTTCGTATGGGGACATCGAAAGAGTTGAATGCACCGTCGTGCGTAAGGCACTACTGACCGAAGACAGATGGGCATCCCAATCCGTCTGTCGAGGATTGACATACGACCGTATGGCCGCAAGGATTGAACGGTTTACTCGCTCACTAGCATTCGACTGGGGAGCATAGACTGCCGTCCGGTAGTGTTTGATCCCGAAAACTTCAAGTAGTTTTTGGAACTCCTTGCCAACAAATTGTGTGCCATAATCAGAGAGCAGACTCTCTGGCACTCCGTAAATCAAAAATACTTCGTTTTTCAGGAATTTGACCATGCTCGCGGCTGTTGCCTTGCGTAGTGGTTTGATGAAGCCGAATTTGGTTAGTTGATCTAACACAATCACTATATAAGCATTACCAAATTTCGATCTGGGGTACGGTCCGAGAAAGTCAACATACAGATGTTGAAACGGTCTATCTACCTCTAAACTGTCTCCCATCTCTGCTCGTAGAGTCATGTTAGCTGCTTTACTGGTCTTGCATGTTTCCACCATGCGGGGGATTGTGAGCCAGTGAGATTAGAGATTCTGTCTTCTCTGATGGGACCCACAACTTCCAAGTTAGATCGTCGGCTAAGGGATTACCAACCGCATGTTTAGTGCGTTTGTAAATATACCCTTCCGACACCTTGAGGTCAGGTAACCACTCCTGTTCCTTCCTGATATGACTGATGATATCAAGATAACCTTCGGATTTAAAGGACGGATCCTCAAGATCGATGTGGAGTACCTCCGAGGCTTCGATCTGTGGTAGACATGAAAGGAATGCTGACACTGTCAACTCATCGTCTTCATATGCTCTGGATAGAGCGTCTGGCACGACATTAAATGTACCCTTTCTATGCTCCACCACAAAATCGAAGGCTTGGAGACGCATACTACACCTCGCTAATCTTCCGTTTGGATCTTTCATCGTTATCAGCCATTTCAGACTGGAATGGTCGGTAATCACACGAAAATGGTATCCCTCAACGTAAGATCTGAACTTTTGGATACCTTCAAAAGCTGCTAAGCACTCGCGCTCTGTCACCGAATAGTTTCTCTGTGCAGCATTCAGTTTCCGAGAGAAGTAGTATACAGGCTGCTCCGCCCCGGATTCATCCCACTGACAGAGTACACATCCGATGCCAGTCGCGGATGCGTCGCAGAGAATGATGAATTCCTTGGAGAAGTCCGGATTGACTAACACAGGCGCTGAAGTCAAAGCTTGCTTGATTTGCAGGAATGCTTCAATATCTTCTGGGCCTAGCTTGAAGACTTTTCCCTTTTTCAGTGTCTCGGTCAAGGGTGCGGCTAGGGTGCTGAAATCCTTAACGAATCGCCGATACTAACCTGCCATTCCGAGAAATCGGCGAAATTGGCGAGTTGTGGTTGGTAAAGGGAAGTTAGTGATTGCAGTGATCTTATCTGGATCAGCTTTCAGACATCCCTGACCGACCTTGTAACCGCGATAGTGAAGCTCATCAAAACAAAACTTCGACATCTCGACGTTTATCGTCAGTCCTGCATCAGTCAAGCACTTTCCGACTATCTCTAGAGTCTCTATGTGTTCGTCGAAATCCTTCGACGCAACCAACAGATCGTCTAAGTAAACGAAGACTTGATCTCGTAATCCTGAAGGGATTACGCGGCTCATCAGGTAGCTCAAACTTTGCGCCGTATTACATAGACCGAATGGCATGACCTTAAATTGGAACAGTGATCGGCCAGGTACCGTAAAAGCGGTCTTTTCCCTCGAACTTTGCTCCAGCGGTATCTGCCAAAACGCATCCTTCAGATCCACGCTAGAAATAAAACGTGTTTATGTCAGACGTGCCAGCAGCCCCTCAATATGCGCAATCGGACGAGCATCTTTTTTGGTTACTGAGTTCACCTTTTGAAAGTCCAGACACAATCGGTTCTTACCAGGTTTGCGAACAAGCACTACTGGGGAACTCCATGCGCTTGAACTTTCCTCGATGACTTCTAACGAAAGCATGCGGTCCAACTCCGCATACATAAGAGTTTGTATCGCTGGAGATACGGGATAGTACCTCTGCTTTATTGGTACGGCATCACCCGTATCTATGTAATGTTGTACTAGGTTTGTCTTCCATTGACTGCGGAAGAAGGAAATCTACGAACAACTGCTTCTAGTCGTTTAGACTCTACATCATTCAACTTTATTTGGTTGGTGGGTCTCTCATCTGGCCCAACGGTCGTAATTTAATACATTGAAAAAAAGTCGTTCAAAAACGTCACGTTTTTGGTGTGCTCCACAAAAGCATACTAAATATCGGGATTTAAGTACTTTAAAAAGAAAAAAAGTTAGCGAATACGGGAAATAAGTTTTGTGCGCGGTTTCATTCATTCATTTAATCGGAATAATGGATGCCGAGTGTTTAAAATGTAAAAATAAAACTGGAAGAAATGAAAAGTCAATAAAATGTAGCGGAATATGTGATTCTATGTTCCATCAAAAGTGCATTGGCGGTGAATACGTCGTTAATTTAATAAGAGAAAATGAGTTTATTCATTTAATGTGCAGTAAATGCAAGAATAGATTAGATGCAGTGTCTAATAATACAAAGGCAATTGAAGAAAGTGTAAAAGAGATAAGAGATTCTATTGAAAAGCAAAACAGTAAGCTAAAAGAAATTAGTGATAATGTAAACAAAGTAAATAAAAGTGAGCAAAATGTTGCAAAAGAAGCAACCAGTGTTGTTATAAAAAAACCCTCATATTCTGATGTTGCTAGAGTAATTAAAAACCCATGTCCTGTAGTCATTCTTAAGCCTAAGTCAAAACAAAATTCAACTGCAACAGAAAGTGAAATAATTCAAAAGATTGACCCAACTGGAATAGAAGTTTCTGAAATCAAAAAGCAGAATAACGGTGGATTGATCGTTTCGTGTCATGATGAGCAATCCACCTTAAAATTAAAAAAACACGATAGAGGAAAAAATTGGTGACAAATATGAAATTATACTGCCGAAAATAAGAGAATTAAGAGTAAAAATTGTTGGTATGTCTAAAAAGTGGTCTGAAAGTGAAATCTTAAGCCAAATCAAGGCTAAAAATGAGTTTTTGAAATATGAAGATATTAAACTAAAAACAATGCTAGAGTATAACCTGAGAGGTTTAAAAACATACAGTGCTATAATTGAAGTTAAGTATGAAGCTTATAAAAAAATAATGGATAATGAATTTATTCGAGTTGGTTGGGAAAAATGTAAAGAGTGATGGAAGCTATATTTGTGAAAAGATGTTATAACTGTTTAGGATTTAATCATGTAAAAAGTGAATGTAGAAATAAAATGTCCTGTATTCATTGTAGTGAAGAACATAGTTCTAATTTATGTGAAGCTAAAAAATGTGGAAATGGGCCACAATGTGTAAATTGTTCCATTGCTAATGAAAGGTATAATTTAAATCTTAACATTGATCATAGTGCCTTAGATAAAAACTGTCAAATCTATATTAAAAAATTAAGAATAGAAAGAAAGAAATTTTACTAGCAATTAAAACATAATTACAATTGCATTTACATCAATGCTCAAAGTGTTTTAAGTAATTTTCCAGAAATTGAAGAATTAGTTATAAGAGAAAAGCCTGAAATAGTCTTTCTAGGTGAAACGCGTATAACAAAAGATATTGAGACTAGTGAGTATTATTTAAAGAATTATAATGTTATTCAATGTGAGTCGAACTCGAGACACACAGGTGGTGTCCTTATTTATTTAGAAAAAGAAATTCAATTTGAAAATATTGGAAAGTTTTGTGATGACTATAAAATGTGGCTTATTGCAGTAAAAACTTGGATAAATGGAGTTCCGTGGAAACTTATAACAGTGTATAGATCTCCGAATTCTTCTGTAAATGACTTTATTTTAAATGTTAATGAGTGGTTTAATGACAATGTAAACGAATGTGATAATGTGATTTTTGTTGGAGATGTAAATATAGATTTTTTAACAACATCAAGTGATAAAACAAAGATATGTAAGTTTTTAGAAGAGAGATCTTATAAACAATTAGTAACTGAACCAACAAGAATCACAAACAACTCGCAAACACTGATTGATTATGTTGTTACTAATAAAACAAATATTAAAGTAAAAGTCAAAGTCGATAAAACAATTAATATATCTGATCATGAGAGCATAAGAATAATGATAGAATGTAAAAGAACGAAAACTAATACTTTTAAAACTGTAACAAAATCAAGGTATTCTCAGGAAGCTTTTAGGCGTATCTGGTCGATTGATCACTATGTACAACCGAATTCTTTTGATATTAACTGTGATACAGAGTTTTTCCATAACAAGATTGTAGATGTAATGAATAAGCTAAGTTACAAGAAAACAATAAAACTTGAAGATCACAATCCTTGGTTCAGTCCATCATTAAATGAAATGAAAAAGTAAAAAGTGATATTATACCAAAGAGCTGTGATAAGTAAGAACATACAACACTGGAACAATTATAGGACTCTACGAAATATTTATAAGACTGAAATTAACAAAGCCAAAAATCAATATGTGCAATATAGAATATCTACTAAAATCGGTGATCAAAAGGGACTATGGAGTGCAATAAAAGAGTAAGTTTTAAGATCAAATACCAAAGACATAACAGAAATAATGATAAACGGAGTGATTGAACGAAATTTAAGTGCAATAGTTAACCACCTAAATGTGTTTTTCGTTGAAAGTATAGTTGAGATTAACCAGTCCATACCATATGTTCCGTTTGTGTTAAATGTACAACAAGTTGAAACAGTTTTTCATTTTAGAAGTTTAAATATATTAGAGCTTAAAAATATTATCAAATCAATGAACAATAAAAAAGACACTTTCGGGCTTAATACAAAAATTATTCTTGAAAATTATGATGTTCTTGGAAACGAAATAGTCAATATAGTTAATGGGTCATTGAGTTATGGAGTTTTTCCAGACATATTGAAAATTTCGACAGTTGTACCAATTCCTAAAATTGATAATTCAAACGAACCGAAAGACTTTAGGCCTATAAACACCTTACCAATAGTTGAAAAAATAATTGAGAAAGTAGTTAGTCAACAATTAGTGCAATACTTAAGTGAAAATAATCTTATAATAAAGGAACAATCAGGATTCAGAAAGAACCACTCATGTGAGACTGCGTTAGTATGGACTATAAACGAATTCAAAAAACAAATCGATGACGGAAAATTTATTATAGCTGTCTTCCTGGACTTTAAAAGGGCTTTCGAGACAATTTCTAGAGAAATTCTATTAAGGAAACGCATATGGAGTTACTGAACGTGAGCTGTCATGGTTTAAGACGTATCTTTCTGGAAGACTTCAAAAAACCAAAATATTAGGTAAGGAATCGTTGGCTATAAATGTTAATCTGGGCGTTCCCCAAGGTTCAAATTTGGGAGAATATCTTTTTCTGCTTCATATAAATGATATTGCAAAAGTTTTAAAGTGGTGTAGAGTTGGTCTGTTTGCCGATGATACTCTTTTGTACATTGAATGTAAAAATTTAATGGAAATGAAAACAAATGTACAAGAAGACCTAGATAGTTTATTTAAATGGCTGTGTATGAATAAATTAAAAATAAATATTGATAAAACAAAATTCATGGTGATAAGATCGGGACAAGAAAACATTGTACTTAATATCGGTAATGAAAACATTAAAGAAGTTATGTCAATAAAGTATCTGGGAGTAGTTATCGACAATCGTTTAGACTTTAAAGAACATGCTAGTTTTATTTGCTCAAAAATAAGTAAAAAAGTAGGTTTTTTCGGACGAATAAGAAAAAGTTTGAATTTTCAAAATGCCGCAATGGTATATAATACAATAATTCTTCCACACTTCGACTATTGTGTTTCAATATTATTCATGTGTAATGAAGAGACAAAATCTAGACTACAAGTTCTACAGAATCGTGCTATGCGCTCTTTGCTTAAATGTAATATATACACGAGATCCGCATTTATGTTGGAGGCATTACAGTGGCTAAATGTAAGACAACGTCTTTGTTTAAAAGTTTTAATTTTTAGTTTCAAGGTCAAATACAACCTGTTCCCCATTTACCTGTCGGAAAATATACAGTATGTGCATGAAGTGCAACCTTGCAGTTTACGATCAGCAAATGACCTTAGACTGGAGAGATACAACCTTACCAGGACCCAAAACTCAGTGATGTATCGCGGATTGCAGCTTTTTAACAACTTACCAATGAATATAAAAAATTAGTCAAATTTTTATACTTTTAAAAAACTTGTAACTAAACTTGTAAAAGAATCCCAACAATTTGTTTGCTAATTTTCTAAATTGAAATTTGTAAAAAATTGTAAATTTGAAAGTTATTTTATAACTAATAAATATATATAATAATAATAATAATAATAATTCCTGAAAGACCCGCAATTACATTCGGTGCGATTTAGAATTTTTGCCAAAAGTCGACGCCTAAATATAGACGCTCGCTTAACAACAGCACAATGTAAAGGTCAATACCTTTAGTCGCTCCTTTGTACTGGATCGACGTAGTGATCACTCCTACTATGGATTGCTTGTGTCCATCGGCCATGGACACGGTAGTCTCTACCTTCCTTATCGCAACATCTTTGTCTTTCAAATAGGGAACTACATTAGTGCCTAAGCAACTAATGCTGGCCCCTGAATCGAGAAGACCAAAGAAACTGTCTCCAAACAGAGCAACTGGTACATAAGGTCGTGGATCACTCGATCCTCGGCCTATTGTTGCTGACGCGATGTTACGATAAGTAGTCCGCTTCCGATGGAAGCGCTCCCTTGTCCGTCGTATTCGTTTGGACAACTCTGGAAAGGTGACTTTTCTTTTTCGTACCTCATTGTAATTACGCAGCCTTTCATGGAAAGGCTTACGGTATAATGGTTCTGTAAAATTATTCTTAAAATTCATATTCGTTTCTGGACTGGGTTCTATATTCGAAATAGGGATTGTTCTTCTTAATCGGTTTTAAGATCTTAATTGGTGGAAGTTCAAGAGGCTTCGTCAACTTCGACACTTGAACACCGGGTATGTTTAAGCGGAGCGAACCCCCCCCCCCCGGTTGATGGGCTGTTCCTCCTCTCGTTTCTCGCTATGCACTTCGGACATGTCGGACTATAAGCATCCGCCAATCCACAACGGAAACAAAAAACCTTATCGATTGGATTCGCACAATCACGGAAACTGTGGCCAAAAACTTGGCAATTCCAGCATTTCTCCAACTTTCGACCACTCTGGATCGCTTCTATACTATTGGTGGGCAATGCCACAATTAATTCCTGACAAGGCTCCTCTACGATTTCGTTGACGAATCGCCTTGCAGGTGGACGTTGTGCATTTGGCACAAAACTCGGACGTGCATTCCCATATTGAGATCGAGCTTTTTCGATAGCTCGACAATAGTAGGCCAGTTGTCTTAAGCTGGACGGACTAAAAGTAATCAAAAGCTCACTCATGCGCCTACAAACATCTGTTTTTATTATTTCTATGAGCTCCTTTTCAGGCCTGGGAACCCGCATCCTGGAGTTCAGGTGCAGAACGGCATCGTAAGAATCGTTGAAAGATTCACCATTCTGCATCTTGCGATCCGAAAGCTTCCTGAAGAGCTCTGTGTCAGTCTCCAAACTGCGGTATTGTTCTACCAAAGCAGTTTTTAGAGTGTCCCACGTAGTGTGTTTGTTGGTTTTGAGATACACCCAGTACCAAGACTCTACGGAACCTGACAAAAAGTGGTAGAAATTCATTTTGATCTCTTCCCATGGCACACCATAGCTGCTGCGAATACATTCGAGGCGGAACAGATAGTCGTCGACCGACATGTTCCGACCATCGAACTTCAATCCCCATTTATGGAACTGGTGATTCCTGTTCACAGACGTGACATTTGATGGTGGAGGTCTATGTGGCGAGGAAGAAGCGGTATCATCAAGGTTGAACGCGTTTAGGCGCGTCATAAATTTGTCCAAATTCGAGCCTAGAGGCATTTGGGCTGGATTAACTTCCGGCAAGGGAGGTGCTCTAACTGGCTCGTAATTTGGTGTGGCATGATTTGCCAACTCTTCGCTGATTAGCACGTAATTCCTGGACGTGGTCGTTCCAGGAGGGACATTAAGGTTAACGACACGTGTAGTGTCTGGGTGGGCTGGATTGAACTGATGTGTCATCCTTTGAGTCGAAGTAGCGTTGGGTGGAACAGGTGGCTTGGAAGGTGGAAGAGTTGGTTGGGTAGACTTGGCAGTACGATTTTGGAGTAGCTGCGCGACTTGCTCAAGCAAAAGTGCATGACTTTTAGCTAACTCCTCTGCCATGAATTGCCTATCGTTGACTCTATGGAGATCTATTGTAGCAGAAACCACGTGCTGAATGTAAGCTGAGTGATCAGCTGCATCTTGACGAAGCTGTTCTTCGGCTGCTGCCAATTCATCGGGGTTTACCTAAATGCTTCTATCGACGGTATTATTCCCAGCCTGATTGCCTCCGTCGTCGGCCTGATTATCATCTGGGTTGACCTGACCTCGATTAGGTTTGGGTATTGATCCCCCAGGAGCCATTGCTACAAAATCCTTGTACAAATATGTGCTCCTAACTACTCTTTTACGACTTGAGCCGTTCATTCAATTTGTAATAATAACCGGGTCGATAACAACAAACGCGCGATTCAAGAGATAAAAAAAAACTTTGTAGCCCGTGAGAAATTCCTCGAACGGATACTACTCAAGCACTATAACAATAAATAGGTAAGTCAGAGTATATAAAATTTCAAATACACCGTGAGCAAAAACCCCCAACGGATATTCTTCAGTCAAGTAATTCAAATGTAAAAACAAATTTTATAATATTTAAGAGTGCTTAATAATAAAGGTATGTTATGTATAGATAATTTGTTTACTGAAAACGTTATTTCAAAAAGTTTTCAGAAATCCTAAATTCGACTGTATACTTAAGTAACTATATTCTATAAAAAAAATATGTACTTATGAGTTTCTAGAAAAATCCTATATCAAAATCAATACTTAAATAGTATTCAAAACTTAATTTGGATAGTCTATAAACTAATCTATATTAGTGTACTCAAAAATGGTGGGCTCTATCCCAAAAGATAACTATATGTGGGCACTATCCCAAAGATCTAAAAACTGTATACGGGCTCTATCCCAAACTGGAAAACTATAAAGGTGGGCACTATCCCAAAAGAAATAACTTGAAACTGTAATGGCGGGCTCTATCCCAAACTTACACGACAATCAAGAAGTTACGTCCCAACTTGATTGACGGAATACTTAAAAATATACTGAATGTCTTAGAAGTTCTACTGCCTTCTATCTAATCAAAAAAAAATCAAAACATAACTAAATTGTGTTATATCTCAAAAACAAAATATAATATATAAACTAAATATACGTATAACTGGTGTCTCATAGAAGATTCGAGAGGGGGTAACCCTCCCATCTTTGGAACAAGGCGTACAAACGGTTTCGGTTTGCAACATAACCGACTCAAAAAAAAAATCAAAGTGAAAATTATTAGTGTATGTAGTCTTATTAAAACTTACGGCGTTCTGGTCGTAGGAGAAAAGACAATTTCCCTAGATTGTAGGGAAAACTTTCTCGCCAGTCACTGGCAATGAATAATTCTATAACCGCCATCTATCAACAGAATCATAATGTCAATAGCTACTCAACGAACACACCCATCCAGTTTCATCTGCCAAAGAGTTTCCGCAGAAAGAAAAGGAATCCATCTTGTGCGAGATCAGATTCCATTGTCAGAGATCAGATTCCGATCTCAGATCAAAATTCTGATCATTTTCCCAAACAGAGCGACGATCAGATTGCCCACATTCCATTGTGCATTCTGAAAGGGTACCTCCCTTCGAAAATAATAAATCCGACACACACTCGCTCGTTCCATTTTCGGTTCACACTAAAAATTAAAGCTAGTCTGTTCGCACTAGGCAAACATAAATCTTGATTTGTACCAGTGAAGTAGAGAATGCCAAAATCATAATTGATGACAGAACCAACTGTTAAGCAGCAAGACGGAAGCAATAGTCGATTCGGCCGATTTAATTGTTTCCCGTTGCTAACCCTGTCTTATATGCTATTCTCAGCGCACTGTGGAAATCGATAGTGACAGATCCAAGCAACCCAACAAACAAAGTGTAAACCTGAAATTTCAGTAGGCCGGGAACTTTATTATGTAGAGAAGAAACGTAATTCGAATTGTATAACACTTTTCATCACACCGAATATAATGTGAAACTGTACTCACCCGCTTTCTTCTTTTAAATGAATTTTCTCCCATTCTTGCCTATGAAGATCAAACAGCAGCATAAGAAATCGAAAAGTAACATGAACTACATTTTGAAATTCATGTTTGACATATGTCAACAAAAAAATAGTACGATGAACTTGATTCATAAGGTTGTCCGAAAAATTAAACCTTCTGAGGTAAAGCATATGACAACATAGTGTCTTCACCTCAATTCCAACCTATTCTTTGTCGTCATTCTGACTGATATGATTGAAATATAAAACTATTCTGACAAGTTACTGAGGTCGAAATCCTCCAGCCTTATAACAAGAATAATACTTACCATTAACACCCAGTGTAATCTGACCCTTATTCTTGTCATTTCCTTACCAAACTATTCGAGCTGTCATGCTCTAGTTGTCAAACAAATGTGCCGAACGAAAATGTGCTCAGTGAGTAGATACCCTTAAGGTATGTTTTTGACACACCACCTATAGAGCCAACTAACAAACAGTTCAAACACTGGAAAGCAGCCATGAGACTGGAAGTTAGGGCGTTGGCTGGTGGAAAAAGGAAAAATATGATCGGGTGGCAATGGTACAGTGGATGAAGCGCTTGGTTGCTAACCTAAGAGTTGTGGGTTCGAGCCCCAGCCTGGGCAGCAACTTTTCAATATTCCCCCAGCTTCAACTGGACGCCACCCGTGGGATTTTCATGAGATAAATATCACCTATTTCTCAATCCGCTGTACCAACAAAAAAATCTTTCCTATCTTTCTATTCCTTCTAACTATTGCCGTGCAGTTTGCATTTAAAAGACCTTGGGTCTTACAGGCATATAGTTAAAAATTATTATTATTAATGCTCTAAGAATACCAGAGCAGAAGTCATTTTGAAGAAAGACACCGACCAACGAACAGCTCACTCGCAGAACAAAAACTTTTTCATTGTGAAAAATTTGTGTTGCGACCAATTTTCTTATTCTTGCCGCGCAAGGGCATTAGAATTTCACAAACGATATATGGATTTCGGAATCAATTATAATTGAGGTAAGGTAACTAATTTATATATGCACCAAAGCAAGAAATTAGAAACTTTTTTTGCTTTGAGGAATGGCTATGCAATTTTTTTTTATATGCATATAAATGGACGCACGAGGTCTGATACCTTTTTGGGTCTCTAGGTCCATCAACTTCTTGGATATACCGGAGCATGCAGACGCATATCCAGCACAGGGTGCTAATCAAAGGATTTGAGACGGATCATCTACAAAACCACATGGGATTCTTCCTAGCGTCAGGCGTCTGGGAGCAGATTACTCCATCCGGACACGTGGGCCCTACTCTATATATATATATATATATGTAGGCCTGAGAGCATTCCTGGAATTTTTTTTTAAACACATAAAGATACGTCGCATTTTTGACGCACAATTGTGGTTCTTTTTTCTATTCATTCTGACACACTGGAGTGTCTGTGAAAGACACGTTTCAACGCAGCGCGTACACCAAGTTCGCATTCCTCGCTTATAGGTCACACACGCGTGACGCCTAGGAGCTCCTATAGAGGGCTTCTATAATAGTAAATTGAAACAAGGCAATCGCGTGGAAGCCGTTTGGCGCTGATCCGTTCCGGCTCGCCGACACGGCCACGCCCTTTTTATCTTATCCTGGATTTCACCTATACGAAGGTGCACCGCCTATAGATAGGCATCATCTCTTTTATTGCACCTATTGCATCGAATCATCAGCTCAGCGGAGCACGTCAACAGCTATAGAAGCAACGGAAAGCCACTTCAAGTTTTTAACTGGACGTCTGGCTTGCACTATGTGCCAATGCCGGTCCATCAACTATATAGTTACTCAGTGAATTTCAAGCTACGAGGGAATTCCATAATCATCTGTAATTCATAATCATCTTTAAACGAAGCAACAGATCCTGCAGTGAATATATGTGTGAATTTAAGTGGAAATAAGAAATAAGATCCCATATATAATGTATCAGGTAACAATTTTTGTTCGTTAAATTTCTTTTTGTGTATCGTGGGTACCGAGAAGAGCTAAGAAGCCTTTCCTACCCCTCACTCCCCGCATACCCGGTGGAGTAAAAGAGGCCAATTCTGCCTCCACGACTAGCGTTTAACGCTGACGATTTAGTTGTTAACCACGGACGGTGGTGCCAACGCAACATAAAGAAGGTTCCATAGATCATGGGCGATATAATCCACATCCATTAATATATTTTATATAGTTATCTAAAACTTGTATCTTAGGTATTTATATCTTAATATACGTTGTGCTGTGCTAATTATAGTGAAAAGTTATCCTTGATTAATCATTTCTAGCGTTCATTTAACTTAACTGTACCTACTTACTTCTCTATTTCGGAATCTTAAACTTATATCGTGACGAATATTAATTCGCGAATTCGTATTTCTGTCTTGCAAGTCCATTTATTCGACTAGATACAAATCGTTAAATCTGATGTATTCTTTTATTCTAGGAAGAGCATCTTCGAGTTCTTCGAGTTCGGTTACTTTAATTGCGGTTTAATTAATATCACTCCGTGACAAACCAAAAATTAGTTGAGAAATTTATCGCGCGGTTCACTATATTCTAAGACGGAACCGAATCTAGTGACACAATACTGTGTCCAACTACCAAATCGTCGTACTCTTCGCGTGTAATGAGGAAGAATCCTCATCCGTGTTGTTTGTAATCGGTCTTTAACTATATTTTACTCCAGTCAAATTCGAGACACAGATTTCTTTGGTGGAGTCATTTCTATCTCTTCTTTATCACTTCACGTGAATATTTTTTTTACACTTGTCTTTAAAGACACTTACTCGTGCGTCGGTAGCGACCAATTCGAACTCAAGTTCAAATCCTTGTTCAAATACATATCTGACCCCTTCATTATCAATGAAATCCTTGCTATTTCTTCAAAACTTGTGTCCATACGATCTCAGGAAGTAGATTCAACGAAGTGAATAAGAGATTACTCTTATGAACTGCCATTTATGGTCGTCGTTCTCTGGAAAAGTACAGCACATATTAACGCACAATTAGCGCTAGTCAATATTTACATACTTACCTTTAACTTAATAAAATTTTATTTCAGGGGAATCCAGGAGTGCACTTCCGTATTTCAATGAAAGGAAAGTTACTGAGTTTAACAGCTCCTCAGTACAATACATCTTTCATACTACTATTATATTTGATTTGAAAACTTTTAATATATTGAACTTTCATATATATTTTGCATGTTGATAATCGAGTATATGGTTGTACACGAACTGTGTATAATTATATATGGTAAACAAATTTGAATATTTTATTTCATTAAAACATATTGACTACCTTTTTGCTGCTTCGGATGGAAACATCTTGAGCAAATCCCTGATGCCTGTTACTGTCGATCCTACTTTGAATCATTTGAAATTTGGTCAGGTCGTATTCCTGCTTTATGTGTTAGATTTAACTGTAACTCTGACTTTCTGTTTAGTTTTAACTTTCGGTGAATTCAAATTTTCATTCCCATAGCATTTAGTTACTTAAAATTTCGAAGTTGGCATCATTGATGATAGTCAACGGCAAGCTTCTCCGCCGCGACAACGCGACTAACTAATTAACTTTAAACAATAATCATATTAATGCTATCGTCGATCCGCGACTTTTCCTTTTCTTTATCCTCTTTCTATAAACTTAATTACGATCAGATTATTTTTTTTTTTTTAACTTTTAGTCTTGATAACACGTATTCTTCTCATAAATGATTTGCGATCATGAATATATTTTGAAGATACAAAACATTTGATTTAACGTAAACAAATAGGGCAAAGTTCCCAAAGTTTTTTTGTAAATAAATAAAGTTAAAAACGACTTTCATTTCTATCAAGTGATAGAACAAAATTCTCACTCTTGTAATGCATATAAATGTATTTGATAAAGTCTTAATTACTTATGTATATTTTACTTTGAATTTGAGAATCATTAACGATATTATACATATACTTTTAGGATAAGTTTATACTAGGTATATATTTAAATACACTCTTGTTAGATATTAAGAATTATTCATAATAAAGAAACCCATGATTTTTATAACGTATTAACGAAATTCTGGCAGTTTAGTTTATTACTTTCGGACATATAGATTTCTTATTGAGTTTTCAGATATTCAATATGGGAGCGTAAGATATTCATAGGGAGGGTGGTGACCCTCAGAATTCCTTCGGAAAGGACAAGGTGGTGTGGAGAAATGGAATGCGATTGAATGTATTCTTAATGCAATGGTTTAGTTTCTTTTTGCAGTGTTGTAGTATTTTTGGAGTAATGTAGTATTTTTAGATTAGGAAGTATAGTGAGCGAGCATATTATTTGCTTGCATTTTCCTTATAAGGGGCTACCTAAATTTGTAATGAGTCGTGGGGACTCATAGGTCCACAGTAGCCAAGGTCGTAGGGTAGGAGAGATGATTTCTGCTTACGAATAGGGTGGGTTGAGAGACCTGGGGGATTGCTTAACATCATTAATCCTCCCTCCCCTCGCAGTTAGACACCTCGTCCTCCACTATCTGCACAGCATCGTGGTAGCAGAGTGGAAGGAAGGTGACATAAGCCATTGCAGCCACGACTACCTGTGGTTTGCTAGTCACCAATATAATTACGTGTCTGGTTCTTTTGGTTAATAAGGCAGTGCGAACACGATTTCTTTCTTTTCGCTCACGTTTACTCTCAATTATTCATAAGAGGTGCAAACAGAGATCAGTCTTTCTTTCGGTTCAGTTCTTGTCAGTCTCATCTTTGGAGATTATGAGGGCCCTTAAGCATTTTTACATTCTTATTCGAGCTCACCCATCTCGAGCTCAACGGTCGGCAGTGAAAAATAGAGTTAACACCGGTCAAGTAGATCCCGGAGCAAGTGCCCACGGCCTGGCTGAGCTAGTCATTGCTATGGTACTGCCGGCCACCGCGACGGTCGATCTCGACCACGGTTCTACGTTGTCGCATGCCGTTCTTTCCAGTTGTTCTCTACGAACGATTGGTGAGAAAGGGGGCGTTGCCGGCATAGGATCGCTTCCATCCCTTCAGCAATAAGAATAGGTAGCCACAGTTAGATAAGTGAATGCGATCTGGAGTAAAGACTCTGGAGAAGGGTATCGTTTCTTATTACAGCATTTTAAATCTAGTTGTGAGCCTGGGGATATAAGTAGAATCCATGGTTTTTGGTGTAAACCACGATACTATACAGCTGCAAGCGGAACATCTATGACTTGTAGCGGATAGGCGCGGGCATGCTGGTAGGTACCCTCTAGGCTGTTCTACGGTGCTTTGTAGTCAGGACCTATGGTGCGCTACTGGATGGCTCGAGCTTCTGTGATGGGGGTGGAGTAGGAATATGAAAGAATGGGAAGAGGAGCAGGAGGGACAAGGTACTGTGTTTGCGAAGTGTAAGTATGTCTTTTACAGGGATGCTGAATACACCGATACATGGTTAGTAGATGACGTGGTTGCTGTTCCTTGGTATAGGAGTCAAGGATGGATAGGGGTGCTTGTTCCTTCTTGCTTCCTCTTTAGCTCGTGTTGTTGGTGGGTATAGTTTCGAATCTCGGATATTCATAGAATATTTGGGTGGGGAAGATGGTGTCCATCAGCGGTGCGGGTGGTATACGGAGGTGGTATATAAATGTTCTTTTTATTTCTAATTTTTACGTTACAGATGGCGCCCAACGTGGGGCCCGAATTAATTGACAAAGATAAGATAAGGATTGACGAAAGTTAGGTCGATCCAGAGTAGTGTGAAAAAGTTAGAAAATTTTTGAGAGTTTTTCGAAATTTTTCAGTTTTTTTGTGAAAGTGAAGCCGACGTTTTACCTGTTGATCAGGTCTTTTAGATGGAGGAACGCTATCGAGATAAGCGGTGTAGGCACTATTTTGTCCAGTGGTTTGGTGAATTTTTCCCGAGTCAGTCTTTTGCATTAGGTCTACCTACTTTTCTCTACCTCTAATCACTTCAATAAGTCTTCGATCTCTGTCCGGATTGAGCAGTTGTTCTTGCTTAATCATCAGTAGCTGAGGTGTTGACATATTCATAAGGTGATGTCTGAGATCCTGGCCATATAAGAGTAGAATGAGCAGGTCTTCTGACCGGTGGTTGGTGCTTTTTGCCCGACGAACGTCAGCTGCAGAAGCTGGTCACTCGCTCGACTACGACCCCTATTGTTTCAACCATAACGCAGTTTGTTTCTTTTGATTGTTTTGTTAACCAATTTGTATTTGAAGGTTATAGTCAGTTTTGATGGATGCTAGGAAGTGATGGTATGTGACGAGATATGAAGCGCTAACCAGTAGTTGGAGTTTTATACCCGATGTACGTCAGCAGTAGCGTAATGTCGCCTTTGCATACCTAAACAACTTTTCGTTTAGGAGAAATTGTCGTTTTCTCATACAACCGAATGCCGTTATATACCGAGTCTAGACACACTAATTTTTTTTATTTTTGACTAAAATTTATATTTTTTTTTTTTGAAGACGGTTATGTTGCAGAACCGTTCACACACACCTTGTTTCGAAGAAGGGAGGGTAGGGGTTGCCACCTGCCGAACCTTTTATGACAAATTATTTAAGTATTTAGTTTTTTTGAGATATAATGCATTTTTGAGATATTTAGCATTTTTGAGACATATAGTTTTTGAGTATACAGTTTTTGGGACATTTAGATTTTTTTGAGTATTCCGTCAGTTAAGTTGGGACGTAACTTCTTGATTGGATGTGTAAGTTTGGGATAGTGCCCGCCAATTTAGTTTCTTGTATTTTTGGGATAGAGCCCGCCATATAGATATAGTTTGGGATAGAGCCCGCCAATATAGAATACTGTTTAGAATTTTAGATTATAAAGCATAAAATTAGATTTTTGATTACAATTTAAGTATTGATTACTGTAATTGAATTTTTCTCTCGATATAAATAAACATATATTATATTTCCTATTTTATTTTAGTATAAACTTATTTAAGTATCCAGTTTGAATTTTGAGTTTCAGAAACATTTTTTAATTAACGTTTTTGATAAACATATTTTCCATATATAAAAACATACCCTTAGTGTTAAGCATTTCTTTTCTTTTATAAATTCTATAAAATTTCCTTTTTTTTTTGAGTTATATCGACAAATATCCGTTTGAGGTTTTGCTCACGGAATATTTTTTGAATTTTCTCTTTTTTGATTTTTATTAAACCAATAGTACTTACCTTAAGTAGTATCCGTCTGAGGATTTCTCACGGACTACTTAAATTTTTATCTACCGGATTTACAAAAGACGAACACTCGTTCGAGGAACTCCTCACGGGAAATTCGCAAACCTTTATACCCAGACTTACCTTTTTCTTTTCCTTTTATTGTTATATTCCTTGGTAGGAACCGTTCGAGGAACTTCTCACGGCCTACAAAACCTTTTTTTTATTTTTTTTGACATACTCAAAGTTTATTCCGTCCGTTTACCTTCACGGTTGAATGACTGGCCGAAGCCGTAGGAGAGCTATTAGAAGCACATACCTTTCCAAGTATAAAGATAACGTAGGCATGGCTCCTACAGCTCCGAAACCCAGATCTGGCCGTAGCCAAGACGACGCCGTAGAGAATCATTCTGATGACGAAGTCAGTTTAGCTGAAAGCCTACCTAGAGATGATGCTGGTGATAGAAGCATAGATGTAGATGATGAAGAAGTAAGGAGAGCAGAAGAGCAATTGCGTAAGGATGCTGCTGACCACTCAGCGTACATTCAGAAAGTAGTTTCCGCTACTATTGACTTACATAGGGTCGACGACAGGAAGTTTATGGCGGAAGCATTAGAGAAAAGCCACATGCGCTTACTTGACCAAGTAACGCAACTTCTACAGAAACGAACTGCAAAGGCAACTCAACCCGCCGCTCCTTCTAAACCCATCGCTCCTCCTAAGTCATCTGCTCCTTCTAAATCAGTTGAACCTCTTGGTGTCACGTCTACACAAAAAGCTACACGACAAGTCAATTAAGCCAACTTAGACACTCCACGTGTCACTAATACATACACAGCCAACGGTCCAACTAACGCCAATAATGTCCAGTCCGAGCATAGGCCAATCGATAATATCGATTTCGCAGATCGCTATACGCCTCATTACGAGCACACTAGAGTACCTCCGTTGTCGGATATCAATCCAGCGCAGATGCCTCTAGGCTCTAATCTAGATGAATTCATGGAGCGGGTAAACGCTTTCAATTTCAACGATGAGTCACCTGTTTCGCCACCCAGACCACCACCCTCTAACGCCACGTCTTCGAACCGTGTTCATCCATTCCATAAATGGGGATTAAAGTTCGACGGGAAGAATATGGCTGTGGACGACTTCTTGTTCCGTCTGGGGTGTATACGCAGCAGTTATGGTGTATCATGGTACGAAATTACTGCGAATTTCTACCACTTTGTATCAGGTTCCGTCGAATCATGGTACTGGGTATACCTGAAAGGCAATAAACACACGACATGGGACGAGTTGAAAACTGCTTTGGTAGAACAGTACCGCAGTTTAGAAAGCGATACCGAGCTGTTCAGAAAATTGTCCGATCGTAAGATGTTACATGGCGAGTCCTTCAATGACTTTTTCGACGCCATCCAACATTTGAATTCCAGGATGAGAGTTCCTAGACCTGAGAAGGAACTAGTTGAAATCATCAAAACTAATGTCCGTAGGCGAATGGGAGAACTCCTCATAACCTACAGTCCGTCTAGCTTGCGACAGCTAGCTTACTACTGTCGAGCCATAGAGAAGGCTCAGTCTCAATACGAGAACGTCCGTCCGAATTTTGTGCCAAACGCACAACGTCCACCTGCAAGGCGTTTCGTGAACGAAATCGCAGAAGAACCTTGTCAGGATCTAGTGGTAGCGTTGCCTAATAGCAACATTGAAGCGATCCAGAGAGATCGCAAGCTACAGAAGTGTTGGAATTGCCAAGTTCTTGGCCATAGTTTCCGCGATTGTGCAAAACCAATCGATAAGGTATTTTGTTTCCGCTGCGGCTTAGCAGACGCGTATAGTCCGTCCTGTCCGAAATGTCTAGCGGGAAACGAGAGGAGGAACAACCCAACGACCGCGGGAGTTCGCTCCGATTAAATTTACCCGGAGTTCAAGTGTCCGAACCGACAAAGCCCCTTGAACTTCCTAAGATTAGAATATTGAAACCAGACCGAACCAAAAGTGAATTACCGAACAATAATAAAGATGATTGTAGAACAATCCCCATGTTGAATAACGAACCCAAACCTAATAAGAATTTGAATTTTAGTAACAATGAAACAGAACCTTTATATCGTAAATCTTTTCATGAAAGATTACACAATTACAATGAAGAGCGTAGGAGAATTGTCACTTTCCCGGAATTGTCCAAACGGATAAAACGGATAAGGGAGCGCTTCCATCGGAAGCGGACTACTTATCGTAACATCGCGTCAGCAATAATAGGCCGAGAATCGAACGACCCACGTCCTTACGTGACGGTCGGATTATTCGGCGATAGCTTTTTAGGTCTACTCGATTCAGGGGCAAGTATTAGTTGCTTAGGCACCGACATACTACCCTATTTGAAGAGTAAAGATGTTACGGTAAGGAAGGTAGAGACTACCGTGTCCACGGCCGATGGACACAAGCAATCCATAGTAGGAGTAATTACTACACCTATCCAATATAAAAGTGTGACAAAGGATATCGATCTGTATATTGTGCCTTCGTTAAGCCAACGTCTATATTTAGGCGTTGACTTTTGGCAAAAATTCCAGATCGCACCTCATGTAATTGTGAGTCTTTCAGGAATTACGACTGGTGGGCCAGAGGAAAGACCCACAAACCAGATTAAGTTGAATGATGAAGAGTCTAAGCGACTTGAAGCTGTTGTACGTAGTTTTCCTTCTTTCGCAGTCCATGGACTCGGGAAAACAAATCTAGTGCAGCATTTAATACACACGGGTGATGCCGTACCTATAAAGCAAAGGTACTATCCCGTTTCTCCGGCGATATAAACCCTTATGTATGCGGAGTTAGACCGTATGCTTTCGTTGGGAGTCATCGAGGAAAGTTCCAGCGCATGGAGTTCCCCAGTTGTGCTTGTTTGCAAGCCTGGTAAGAACCGATTGTGTCTGGACTTTCGGAAGGTGAACTCTGTAACAAAGAAAGATGCTCGTCCGATTGCGCATATTGAGGGGCTGCTGGCACGTCTGACAGAGACACGTTATATTTCTAGCGTGGACCTGAAGGATGCGTTTTGGCAGATACCGCTGGAGCAAAGTTCGAGGGAAAAGACCGCTTTTACGGTACCTGGCCGACCACTGTACCAATTTAAGGTCATGCCTTTCGGTCTATGTAATGCGGCACAAAGTTTGAGTTACCTGATGAGTCGCATCAGGGTTACGAGATCAAGTCTTTGTTTACTAAGACGATCTGTTGGTTGTGTTGAAGGATTTCGACGAACACATAGAGACTCTGGAGATAGTCGGAAAGTGTTTGACGAACGCAGGACTGATAATTAACGTCGAGAAGTCGAAGTTTTGTTTTGATGAGCTTCACTATCTCGGTTATAAGGTCGGTCAGGGTTGTTTGAAAGCAGTTCCAGATAAGATCGCAGCTATTACTAGCTTTCCTTTGCCAACCACAACTCGCCAAATTCGCCGATTTCTCGGTATGGCAGGTTGGTATCGACGATTTGTTAAGGATTTCAGCACCCTTGACCGAAACATTGAAAAAGGGAAAAGCCTTCAAGCTTAGTCCAGAAGCTATTGAAGCTTTCCTGTGAATCAAACAAGCTTTGACTTCAGCGCCTGTACTAGTCAATCCGGACTTCTCCAAAGAATTCATCATTCTCTGCGACGCATCAACGACTGGCATTGGATGTGTACTCTGTCAGAGGGACGAAACCGGGGCGGAGCAGCCTTTATACTACTTCTCTCGGAACTGAACGCTGCACAGAGAAACTATTCGGTGACAGAGCGCGAGTGCTTAGCAGCTTTTGAAGGTATCCAGAAGTTTGGATCTTACGTTGAGGGATACCATTTTCGTGTTATTATAGATCATTCCAGCCTGAAATGGCTGATGACTACGAAGGATCCAACCGAAAGATTGGCGAGGTGGAGTATGCGACTCCAAGGTTTCGATTTTGGGGTGGAGCATAGGAAAGGTACTTTGAATGTTGTACCAGATGCTTTATCAAGAGCATATGAAGATGATGAGTTGACAGTGTCAGCTTTCCTTTCATGTCTGCCACAGCTCGATGCCTCGGGGGTACTCCACATCGATCTTGAGGATCCGTCCTTTAAGTCTGAAGGTTATCTGGATATCATCAGTCATATCAGGAAAGAACAGGAACGATTACCTGACCTCAAAGTGTCGGAAGGATACATTTACAAGCGCACTAAACATGCGATTGGTAATCCCTTGGCCGACGATCTAACTTGGAAGTTGTGGGTCCCCTCAGAGATGACGGAGTCGTTGATCTCATTGGCTCACAATCCGCCGCGTGCTTCGCATGGTGGAGTGGTGAAGACGGTTTACAGATTGAAAGACAGATTCTACTGGCCCGGTATGTACACGCAAGTCAAACTGTACGTAGACCGGTGTGAAACGTGCAAGACCAGTAAAGCAGCTAACATGACGCTGAGAACAGAAATGGGAAACTGTTTCGAGGTAGATACGCCGTTTCAACATTTATATGTTGACTTTCTCGGGCCGTATCCCAGGTCAAGATCCGGAAATGTTTACATAGTAATCGTGTTAGACCAACTGACGAAATTTGTCTTCATCAAGCCACTGCGCAAGGTAACAGCCGCGAGCGTAGTCAAGTTCTTGAAGGACGAAGTGATTTTCATTCACGGAGTACCGGAGAGTATTCTCTCCGATAATGGTACACAATTTGTTGGGAAGGAGTTCCAAAAACTCATGGATGTTTTCGGGGTCAAACACTACCGAACGGCAGTGTATGCTCCCCAGTCTAACGCTAATGAGCGGGTGAACCGTTCAATCTTGGCGGCCATTAGGTCGTATGTCAATCCTCGACAGACGGATTGGGATGCCCATCTGTCTTCGATCAGCAGTGCCCTCCGCACGACAGTGCATTCAACACTCTCAATGTCCCCATACGAAGCCTTATTTAGCCAACGAATGATAGAGCACGGGGCAGATTATCGTTTGTTGAGAGAGTTGGGTGGACTGAGCTGTTCGGAGATAGATTGGCTTCCTAAGGTGGCCAAAATGAACATCGTTAATTCATATTTAAAGTCATGTACAAAGTTGATGATGAGATTTATAAGAGAAACCAAGTCCAAAGCGAGGCGCAAAACTATGTCCCAAATTTATCAAAGTTCGTGTAACTCAAGTAATCGGAAACAATCTTTACGAAGTTGAAGACCGGCGAGGTCACAAATCTACGTGCCATACAAAAGATTTAAAACGGTAACACACTTGAAGTACAATTACAACCCAGACTTAAACAATTATTTCATCTTTTCGATATTTTTGAAATATTAAAAACTTTTTTTTTACCAGACATTACAAGCAAGTACTAATAGTACTTGATACCCTGCTAGTAACCAAAGCATATGCCCGGCTCTCAGCTGTGCATGAGACTCTTGGGTCATTTCATTTTTTTTCTGTATTTTCAGATACCCAAGCAGAGAATTCACACGTCTTCAGGCAGTAAGCCATGTATTTTTTCTTATTTGTTTTTTGTCTTCGACCGACTAGACGTAAAAGAGTCGCAGTGTCTTCACGATACGACGAATGGGAGATCCCCATATGCAAATTTTTATTTTTGAAGTGAAACTTCTTAAGAATCGTTGTGATTCAAACCGGATGCAACGAAAAAACGACATGTAAGAGACACAAATACAAAAATGTGTAGGATGAAGCCAGGAAAGAATGAGACAGAAATATACATACTATTTTTCTGACGGAAGTAACGCTCAGTATTCCAATATGGCGGCACCGATGACTCGCATTAGCTCACCGTGTGCACTAACGAGTGAGAATATAAATACTATAATCTTACTCATTCATGCACGTGCTCCATGGCATTTGTTTGTTTTGATCAATGTAGGGATGGGCAAGTAAAAAATATATCGATATTTATCGTATCGATATTCTTTAACAGTATCGATAATTATCGGGTGGAAAAAATCAATATATCGATATATCGTCAGTTTTAACATGATTATTCATACATATTACGAAAGCATTCAAAATTCGTAAAAAAGAATAGACGTGAAGAAAACAGTATGTTTTTTTTTTAAATGTTGTTTTGGTTAAAAATACAAATAACGGACATCTCTGTTTATAAACGACTGAATTTAATAAATTAAAATGCGGAACATAAACACAAGAGTTTGAACTTCTTTGCTAGGAAACTGTGTTATGTTTCATCGTATGCATTTTATTTTAAGTTGCATGAATGAATTAAATTGGGGAAAAGCGCACTGCGACCTTAAAGATCTATTGTGCCCCTTTTAGAGCTGGATGCGGATACTCGTCCTACAGCACTTCCACCTAATTGGTTTCTTTTAAGAAGGTTAGTATTTGAGGTATTTTTAAAGAAGGTAATCTGCCCTTATTTATCTGGTAACTACCCAGGTTTTTGAAGTGAAACTTCTTTAGAATCGTTGTGATTTCAAACCGGATGCAACGGAAAAAACGACAGGTTAGAGACACAAATACAAAAATGTGTAGGATGAAGCCAGGAAAGAATGAGACAGAAATATACATACTATTTTATTTTATCGGTCTCTCCTCTTTGTCCCATACTTCGTAGCGTCCCCACTCCCGTCTTCTAAGCATAGTCGCCTGTAATTTGTGAGCCAGAGCGAGAGGGCAGATGTCGGTGTGTATGTATATTGCACACTGTTTAAAACGTGCTTGTATTTGAGCATTTAACGTGTGTTAGTGTATGTGAAAACTACGCGAGCTACTGTACACTGTATGCGCCTGCGTATTACAGATTTTTAGTAAGATGTCAGCGTGGTGTGTTATTATTGAAGTGAAACTTCTTTAATATCGGGGTAATTCAAAACTCGACGAAACGGAAATGCAACATGACACTTTTAAGCAAATATGTAAATCAATTAAAAAAAAAATATATATCGCAACAAGTCTGAGAGAGAACGAATGAAAAAAAAATTATGACAGTATTCTAGCTCTCATTTTCTGCCATCATACGTTTTGCCTCTCACTAAGGTCTACTTACTAAGCATTATGTTAAACAAAAGCGAGTGAGCAGGCGCGTTGGTACGATTAAGTTAGTATGTTAGTTAATATAGGTACGTGATTTGAATGCTGTCTAACAAGAAAAGCTTTACAAAAGGTTTCAATAAATTTAATTCAAGAAGAATGTAAAATTCAAACAAATACATAACAAAAGTATTTATAAAAAATTGGCATTCAAAAAATTATTTAAATTTTAAAAAAGTATCCTGAATTTCTAACATAAGGTTTGAAAGTAATCCGAAAACTGGTGCTGGGTGGCTGAGTTTTTCATCTCATTCTCTCGTAAATTAGGTATACCAACTTCTTTGAAGTTTCACTTCAACCGAGTGTGAATAATCGGAAGCGGACTACTTATCGTAACATCGCGTCAGCAATAATAGGCCGAGAATCGAACGACCCACGTCCTTACGTGACGGTCGGATTATTCGGCGATAGCTTTTTAGGTCTACTCGATTCAGGGGCAAGTATTAGTTGCTTAGGCACCGACATACTACCCTATTTGAAGAGTAAAGATGTTACGGTAAGGAAGGTAGAGACTACCGTGTCCACGGCCGATGGACACAAGCAATCCATAGTAGGAGTAATTACTACACCTATCCAATATAAAAGTGTGACAAAGGATATCGATCTGTATATTGTGCCTTCGTTAAGCCAACGTCTATATTTAGGCGTTGACTTTTGGCAAAAATTCCAGATCGCACCTCATGTAATTGTGAGTCTTTCAGGAATTACGACTAGTGGGCCAGAGGAAAGACCCACAAACCAGATTAAGTTGAATGATGAAGAGTCTAAGCGACTTGAAGCTGTTGTACGTAGTTTTCCTTCTTTCGCAGTCCATGGACTCGGGAAAACAAATCTAGTGCAGCATTTAATACACACGGGTGATGCCGTACCTATAAAGCAAATGTACTATCCCGTTTCTCCGGCGATATAAACCCTTATGTATGCGGAGTTAGACCTTATGCTTTCGTTGGGAGTCATCGAGGAAAGTTCCAGCGCATGGAGTTCCCCAGTTGTGCTTGTTTGCAAGCCTGGTAAGAACCGATTGTGTCTGGACTTTCGGAAGGTGAACTCTGTAACAAAGAAAGATGCTCGTCCGATTGCGCATATTGAGGGGCTGCTGGCACGTCTGACAGAGACACGTTATATTTCTAGCGTGGACCTGAAGGATGCGTTTTGGCAGATACCGCTGGAGCAAAGTTCGAGGGAAAAGACCGCTTTTATGGTACCTGGCCGACCACTGTACCAATTTAAGATCATGCCTTTCGGTCTATGTAATGCGGCACAAAGTTTGAGTTACCTGATGAGTCGCGTAATCCCATCAGGTTTACGAGATCAAGTCTTTGTTTACTAAGACGATCTGTTGGTTGTGTCGAAGGATTTCGACGAACACATAGAGACTCTGGAGATAGTCGGAAAGTGTTTGACGAACGCACTACTGATAATTAACGTCGAGAAGTCGAAGTTTTGTTTTGATGAGCTTCACTATCTCGGTTATAAGGTCGGTCAGGGTTGTTTGAAAGCAGTTCCAGATAAGATCGCAGCTATTACTAGCTTTCCTTTGCCAACCACAACTCGCCAAGTTCGCCGATTTCTCGGTATGGCAGGTTGGTATCGACGATTTGTTAAGGATTTCAGCACCCTAGCCGCACCCTTGACCGAGACATTGGAAAAGGGAAAAGCCTTCAAGCTTAGTCCAGAAGCTATTGAAGCTTTCCTGCGAATCAAACAAGCTTTGACTTCAGCGCCTGTACTAGTCAATACGGACTTCTCCAAAGAATTCATCATTCTCTGCGACGCATCCGCGACTGGCGTTGGATGTGTACTCTGTCAGAGGGACGAAACCGGGGCGGAGCAGCCTATATACTACTTCTCTCGGAACTGAACGCTGCACAGAGAAACTATTCGGTGACAGAGCGCGAGTGCTTAGCAGCTTTTGAAGGTATCCAGAAGTTTGGATCTTACGTTGAGGGATACCATTTTCGTGTTATTACAGATCATTCCAGCCTGAAATGGCTGATGACTACGAAGGATCCAACCGAAAGATTGGCGAGGTGGAGTATGCGACTCCAAGGTTTCGATTTTGGGGTTGAGCATAGGAAAGGTACTTTGAATGTTGTACCAGATGCTTTATCAAGAGCATATGAAGATGATGAGTTGACAGTGTCAGCTTTCCTTTCATGTCTGCCACAGGTCGATGCCACGGGGGTACTCCACATCGATCTTGAGGATCCGTCCTTTAAGTCTGAAGGTTATCTGGATATCATCAGTCATATCAGGAAAGAACAGGAACGATTACCTGACCTCAAAGTGTCGGAAGGATACATTTACAAGCGCACTAAACATGCGATTGGTAATCCCTTGGCCGACGATCTAACTTGGAAGTTGTGGGTCCCCTCAGAGATGACGGAGTCGTTGATCTCATTGGCTCACAATCCGCCGCGTGCTTCGCATGGTGGAGTGGTGAAGACGGTTTACAGATTGAAAGACAGATTCTACTGGCCCGGTATGTACACGCAAGTCAAACTGTACGTAGACCGGTGTGAAACGTGCAAGACCAGTAAAGCAGCTAACATGACGCTGAGAACAGAAATGGGAAACTGTTTCGAGGTAGATACCCCGTTTCAACATTTATATGTTGACTTTCTCGGGCCGTATCCCAGGTCAAGATCCGGAAATGTTTACATAGTAATCGTGTTAGACCAACTGACGAAATTTGTCTTCATCAAGCCACTGCGCAAGGTAACAGCCGCGAGCGTAGTCAAGTTCTTGAAGGACGAAGTGTTTTTCATTCACGGAGTACCGGAGAGTATTCTCTCCGATAATGGTACACAATTTGTTGGGAAGGAGTTCCAAAAACTCATGGATGTTTTCGGGGTCAAACACTACCGAACGGCAGTGTATGCTCCCCAGTCTAACGCTAATGGGCGGGTGAACCGTTCAATCTTGGCGGCCATTAGGTCGTATGTCAATCCTCGACAGACGGATTGGGATGCCCATCTGTCTTCGATCAGCAGTGCCCTCCGCACGACAGTGCATTCAACACTCTCAATGTCCCCATACGAAGCCTTATTTAGCCAACGAATGATAGAGCACGGGGCAGATTATCGTTTGTTGAGAGAGTTGGGTGGACTGAGCTGTTCTTAGATAGATTGGCTTCCTAAGGTGGCCAAAATGAACATCGTTAATTCATATTTTAAGTCATGTACAAAGTTGATGATGAGATTTATAAGAGAAACCAAGTCCAAAGCGAGGCGCAAAACTATGTCCCAAATTTATCAAAGTTCGTGTAACTCAAGTAATCGGAAACAATCTTTACGAAGTTGAAGACCGGCGAGGTCACAAATCTACGTGCCATACAAAAGATTTAAAACGGTAACACACTTGAAGTACAATTACAACCCAGACTTAAACAATTATTTCATCTTTTCGATATTTTTGAAATATTAAAAACTTTTTTTTTACCAGACATTACAAGCAAGTACTAATAGTACTTGATACCCTGCTAGTAACCAAAGCATATGCCCGGCTCTCAGCTGTGCATGAGACTCTTGGGTCATTTCATTTTTTTTTTTGTATTTTCAGATACCCAAGCAGAGAATTCACACGTCTTCAGGCAGTAAGCCATGTATTTTTTCTTATTTGTTTTTTTGTCTTCGACCGACTAGACGTAAAAGAGTCGCAGTGTCTTCACGATACGACGAATGGGAGATCCCCATATGCAAATTTTTATTTTTGAAGTAAAACTTCTTAAGAATCGTTGTGATTTCAAACCGGATGCAACGAAAAAACGACATGTAAGAGACACAAATACAAAAATGTGTAGGATGAAGCCAGGAAAGAATGAGACAGAAATATACATACTATTTTTCTGACGGAAGTAACGCTCAGTATTCCAATATGGCGGCACCGATGACTCGCATTAGCTCACCGTGTGCACGAACGAGTGAGAATATAAATACTATAATCTTACTCATTCATGCACGTGCTCCATGGCATTTGTTTGTTTTGATCAATGTAGGGATGGGCAAGTAAAAAATATATCGGTATTTATCGTATCGATATTCTTTAACAGTATCGATAATTATCGGGTGGAAAAAATCAATATATCGATATATCGTCAGTTTTAACATGATTATTCATACATATTACGAAAGCATTCAAAATTCGTAAAAAAGAATAGACGTGAAGAAAACAGTATGTTTTTTTTTTAAATGTTGTTTTGGCTAAAAATACAAATAACGGACATCTCTGTTTATAAACGACTGAATTTAATAAATTAAAATGCGGAACATAAACACAAGAGTTTGAACTTCTTTGCTAGGAAACTGTGTTATGTTTCATCGTATGCATTTTATTTTAAGTTGCATGAATGAATTAAATTGGGGAAAAGCGCACTGCGACCTTAAAGATCTATTGTGCCCCTTTTAGAGCTGGATGCGGATACTCGTCCTACAGCACTTCCACCTAATTGGTTTCTTTTAAGAAGGTTAGTATTTGAGGTATTTTTAAAGAAGGTAATCTGCCCTTATTTATCTGGTAACTACCCAGGTTTTTGAAGTGAAACTTCTTTAGAATCGTTGTGATTTCAAACCGGATGCAACGGAAAAAACGACAGGTTAGAGACACAAATACAAAAATGTGTAGGATGAAGCCAGGAAAGAATGAGACAGAAATATACATACTATTTTATTTTATCGGTCTCTCCTCTTTGTCCCATACTTCGTAGCGTCCCCACTCCCGTCTTCTAAGCATAGTCGCCTGTAATTTGTGAGCCAGAGCGAGAGGGCAGATGTCGGTGTGTATGTATATTGCACACTGTTTAAAACGTGCTTGTATTTGAGCATTTAACGTGTGTTAGTGTATGTGAAAACTACGCGAGCTACTGTACACTGTATGCGCCTGCGTATTACAGATTTTTAGTAAGATGTCAGCGTGGTGTGTTATTATTGAAGTGAAACTTCTTTAATATCGGGGTAATTCAAAACTCGACGAAACGGAAATGCAACATGACACTTTTAAGCAAATATGTAAATCAATTAAAAAAAAATATATATCGCAACAAGTCTGAGAGAGAACGAATGAAAAAAAAATTATGACAGTATTCTAGCTCTCATTTTCTGCCATCATACGTTTTGCCTCTCACTAAGGTCTACTTACTAAGCATTATGTTAAACAAAAGCGAGTGAGCAGGCGCGTTGGTACGATTAAGTTAGTATGTTAGTTAATATAGGTACGTGATTTGAATGCTGTCTAACAAGAAAAGCTTTACAAAAGGTTTCAATAAATTTAATTCAAGAAGAATGTAAAATTCAAACAAATACATAACAAAAGTATTTATAAGAAATTGGCATTCAAAAAATTATTTAAATTTTAAAAAAGTATCCTGAATTTCTAACATAAGGTTTGAAAGTAATCCGAAAACTGGTGCTGGGTGGCTGAGTTTTTCATCTCATTCTCTCGTAAATTAGGTATACCAACTTCTTTGAAGTTTCACTTCAACCGAGTGTGAATAATCGGAAGCGGACTACTTATCGTAACATCGCGTCAGCAATAATAGGCCGAGAATCGAACGACCCACGTCCTTACGTGACGGTCGGATTATTCGGCGATAGCTTTTTAGGTCTACTCGATTCAGGGGCAAGTATTAGTTGCTTAGGCACCGACATACTACCCTATTTGAAGAGTAAAGATGTTACGGTAAGGAAGGTAGAGACTACCGTGTCCACGGCCGATGGACACAAGCAATCCATAGTAGGAGTAATTACTACACCTATCCAATATAAAAGTGTGACAAAGGATATCGATCTGTATATTGTGCCTTCGTTAAGCCAACGTCTATATTTAGGCGTTGACTTTTGGCAAAAATTCCAGATCGCACCTCATGTAATTGTGAGTCTTTCAGGAATTACGACTGGTGGGCCAGAGGAAAGACCCACAAACCAGATTAAGTTGAATGATGAAGAGTCTAAGCGACTTGAAGCTGTTGTACGTAGTTTTCCTTCTTTCGCAGTCCATGGACTCGGGAAAACAAATCTAGTGCAGCATTTAATACACACGGGTGATGCCGTACCTATAAAGCAAAGGTACTATCCCGTTTCTCCGGCGATATAAACCCTTATGTATGCGGAGTTAGACCGTATGCTTTCGTTGGGAGTCATCGAGGAAAGTTCCAGCGCATGGAGTTCCCCAGTTGTGCTTGTTTGCAAGCCTGGTAAGAACCGATTGTGTCTGGACTTTCGGAAGGTGAACTCTGTAACAAAGAAAGATGCTCGTCCGATTGCGCATATTGAGGGGCTGCTGGCACGTCTGACAGAGACACGTTATATTTCTAGCGTGGACCTGAAGGATGCGTTTTGGCAGATACCGCTGGAGCAAAGTTCGAGGGAAAAGACCGCTTTTACGGTACCTGGCCGACCACTGTACCAATTTAAGGTCATGCCTTTCGGTCTATGTAATGCGGCACAAAGTTTGAGTTACCTGATGAGTTGCGTAATCCCATCAGGGTTACGAGATCAAGTCTTTGTTTACTAAGACGATCTGTTGGTTGTGTCGAAGGATTTCGACGAACACATAGAGACTCTGGAGATAGTCGGAAAGTGTTTGACGAACGCAGGACTGATAATTAACGTCGAGAAGTCGAAGTTTTGTTTTGATGAGCTTCACTATCTCGGTTATAAGGTCGGTCAGGGTTGTTTGAAAGCAGTTCCAGATAAGATCGCAGCTATTACTAGCTTTCCTTTGCCAACCACAACTCGCCAAGTTCGCCGATTTCTCGGTATGGCAGGTTGGTATCGACGATTTGTTAAGGATTTCAGCACCCTAGCCGCACCCTTGACCGAGACATTGAAAAAGGGAAAAGCCTTCAAGCTTAGTCCAGAAGCTATTGAAGCTTTCCTGCGAATCAAACAAGCTTTGACTTCAGCGCCTGTACTAGTCAATCCGGACTTCTCCAAAGAATTCATCATTCTCTGCGACGCATCCGCGACTGGCGTTGGATGTGTACTCTGTCAGAGGGACGAAACCGGGGCGGAGCAGCCTATATACTACTTCTCTCGGAACTGAACGCTGCACAGAGAAACTATTCGGTGACAGAGCGCGAGTGCTTAGCAGCTTTTGAAGGTATCCAGAAGTTTGGATCTTACGTTGAGGGATACCATTTTCGTGTTATTACAGATCATTCCAGCCTGAAATGGCTGATGACTACGAAGGATCCAACCGAAAGATTGGCGAGGTGGAGTTTGCGACTCCAAGGTTTCAATTTTGGGGTGGAGCATAGGAAAGGTACTTTGAATGTTGTACCAGATGCTTTATCAAGAGCATATGAAGATGATGAGTTGACAGTGTCAGCTTTCCTTTCATGTCTGCCACAGGTCGATGCCTCGGGGGTACTCCACATCGATCTTGAGGATCCGTCCTTTAAGTTTGAAGGTTATCTGGATATCATCAGTCATATCAGGAAAGAACAGGAACGATTACCTGACCTCAAAGTGTCGGAAGGATACATTTACAAGCGCACTAAACATGCGATTGGTAATCCCTTGGCCGACGATCTAACTTGGAAGTTGTGGGTCCCCTCAGAGATGACGGAGTCGTTGATCTCATTGGCTCACAATCCGCCGCGTGCTTCGAATGGTGGAGTGGTGAAGACGGTTTACAGATTGAAAGACAGATTCTACTGGCCCGGTATGTACACGCAAGTCAAACTGTACGTAGACCGGTGTGAAACGTGCAAGACCAGTAAAGCAGCTAACATGACGCTGAGAACAGAAATGGGAAACTGTTTCGAGGTAGATACGCCGTTTCAACATTTATATGTTGACTTTCTCGGGCCGTATCCCAGGTCAAGATCCGGAAATGTTTACATAGTAATCGTGTTAGACCAACTGACGAAATTTGTCTTCATCAAGCCACTGCGCAAGGTAACAGCCGCGAGCGTAGTCAAGTTCTTGAAGGACGAAGTGTTTTTCATTCACGGAGTACCGGAGAGTATTCTCTCCGATAATGGTACACAATTTGTTGGGAAGGAGTTCCAAAAACTCATGGATGTTTTCGGGGTCAAACACTACCGAACGGCAGTGTATGCTCCCCAGTCTAACGCTAATGAGCGGGTGAACCGTTCAATCTTGGCGGCCATTAGGTCGTATGTCAATCCTCGACAGACGGAAGGGATGCCCATCTGTCTTCGATCAGCAGTGCCCTCCGCACGACAGTGCATTCAACACTCTCAATGTCCCCATACGAAGCCTTATTTAGCCAACGAATGATAGAGCACGGGGCAGATTATCGTTTGTTGAGAGAGTTGGGTGGACTGAGCTGTTCGGAGATAGATTGGCTTCCTAAGGTAGCCAAAATGAACATCGTTAATTCATATTTTAAGTCATGTACAAAGTTGATGATGAGATTTATAAGAGAAACCAAGTCCAAAGCGAGGCGCAAAACTATGTCCCAAATTTATCAAAGTTCGTGTAACTCAAGTAATCGGAAACAATCTTTACGAAGTTGAAGACCGGCGAGGTCACAAATCTACGTGCCATACAAAAGATTTAAAACGGTAACACACTTGAAGTACAATTACAACCCAGACTTAAACAATTATTTCATCTTTTCGATATTTTTGAAATATTAAAAACTTTTTTTTTACCAGACATTACAAGCAAGTACTAATAGTACTTGATACCCTGCTAGTAACCAAAGCATATGCCCGGCTCTCAGCTGTGCATGAGACTCTTGGGTCATTTCATTTTTTTTCTGTATTTTCAGATACCCAAGCAGAGAATTCACACGTCTTCAGGCAGTAAGCCATGTATTTTTTCTTATTTGTTTTTTTGTCTTCGACCGACTAGACGTAAAAGAGTCGCAGTCTCTTCACGATACGACGAATGGGAGATCCCCATATGCAAATTTTTATTTTTGAAGTGAAACTTCTTAAGAATCGTTGTGATTTCAAACCGGATGCAACGAAAAAACGACATGTAAGAGACACAAATACAAAAATGTGTAGGATGAAGCCAGGAAAGAATGAGACAGAAATATACATACTATTTTTCTGACGGAAGTAACGCTCAGTATTCCAATATGGCGGCACCGATGACTCGCATTAGCTCACCGTGTGCACGAACGAGTGAGAATATAAATACTATAATCTTACTCATTTATGCACGTGCTCCATGGCATTTGTTTGTTTTGATCAATGTAGGGATGGGCAAGTAAAAAATATATCGATATTTATCGTATCGATATTCTTTAACAGTATCGATAATTATCGGGTGGAAAAAATCAATATATCGATATATCGTCAGTTTTAACATGATTATTCATACATATTACGAAAGCATTCAAAATTCGTAAAAAAGAATAGACGTGAAGAAAACAGTATGTTTTTTTTTTAAAATGTTGTTTTGGTTAAAAATACAAATAACGGACATCTCTGTTTATAAACGACTGAATTTAATAAATTAAAATGCGGAACATAAACACAAGAGTTTGAACTTCTTTGCTAGGAAACTGTGTTATGTTTCATCGTATGCATTTTATTTTAAGTTGCATGAATGAATTAAATTGGGGAAAAGCGCACTGCGACCTTAAAGATCTATTGTGCCCCTTTTAGAGCTGGATGCGGATACTCGTCCTACAGCACTTCCACCTAATTGGTTTCTTTTAAGAAGGTTAGTATTTGAGGTATTTTTAAAGAAGGTAATCTGCCCTTATTTATCTGGTAACTACCCAGGTTTTTGAAGTGAAACTTCTTTAGAATCGTTGTGATTTCAAACCGGATGCAACGGAAAAAACCACAGGTTAGAGACACAAATACAAAAATGTGTAGGATGAAGCCAGGAAAGAATGAGACAGAAATATACATACTATTTTATTTTATCGGTCTCTCCTCTTTGTCCCATACTTCGTAGCGTCCCCACTCCCGTCTTCTAAGCATAGTCGCCTGTAATTTGTGAGCCAGAGCGAGAGGGCAGATGTCGGTGTGTATGTATATTGCACACTGTTTAAAACGTGCTTGTATTTGAGCATTTAACGTGTGTTAGTGTATGTGAAAACTACGCGAGCTACTGTACACTGTATGCGCCTGCGTATTACAGATTTTTAGTAAGATGTCAGCGTGGTGTGTTATTATTGAAGTGAAACTTCTTTAATATCGGGGTAATTCAAAACTCGACGAAACGGAAATGCAACATGACACTTTTAAGCAAATATGTAAATCAATTAAAAAAAATATATATATCGTAACAAGTCTGAGAGAGAACGAATGAAAAAAAAATTATGACAGTATTCTAGCTCTCATTTTCTGCCATCATACGTTTTGCCTCTCACTAAGGTCTACTTACTAAGCATTATGTTAAACAAAAGCGAGTGAGCAGGCGCGTTGGTACGATTAAGTTAGTATGTTAGTTAATATAGGTACGTGATTTGAATGCTGTCTAACAAGAAAAGCTTTACAAAAGGTTTCAATAAATTTAATTCAAGAAGAATGTAAAATTCAAACAAATACATAACAAAAGTATTTATAAAAAATTGGCATTCAAAAAATTATTTAAATTTTAAAAAAGTATCCTGAATTTCTAACATAAGGTTTGAAAGTAATCCGAAAACTGGTGCTGGGTGGCTGAGTTTTTCATCTCATTCTCTCGTAAATTAGGTATACCAACTTCTTTGAAGTTTCACTTCAACCGAGTGTGAATAACGCACACACATTTTTTTTTTTTTGCGAAAAGTTATCCTTTTTCTTGGAAGTTAGACTAAGCGGACTTAGTCGAAATTCCAAGCTTTGTAGGGAAAACTTTCTCGCCAGTCACTGGCAATGAAAAATTCTATTACCGCCATCTATCAACAGAATCATAATATCAATAGCTACTCAACGAACACACCCATCCAGTTTCATCTGCCAAAGAGTTTCCGCAGAAAGAAAAGGAATCCATCTTGTGCGAGATCAGATTCCATTGTCAGAGATCAGATTCCGATCTCAGATCAAAATTCTGATCATTTTCCCAAACAGAGCGACGATCAGATTGCCCACATTCCATTGACCATTCTGAAAGGGTACCTCCCTTCGAAAATAATAAATCCGACACACACTCGCTCGTTCCATTTTCGGTTCACACTAAAAATTAAAGCTAGTCTGTTCGCACTAGGCAAACACAAATCTTCATTTGTACCAGTGAAGTAGAGAATGCCAAAATCATAATTGATGACAGAACCAACTGTTAAGAAGCAAGACGGAAGCAATAGTCGATGCGGCCGATTTAATTGTTTCCCTTTGCTAACCCTGTCTTATATGCTATTCTCAGCGCACTGTGGAAATCGATAGTTACAGATCCAAGCAACCCAACAAACAAAGTGTAAACCTGAAATTTCAGTAGGCCGGGAACTTTATTATGTAGAGAAGAAACGTAATTCGAATTGTATAACACTTTTCATCACACCGAATATAATGTGAAACTGTACTCACCCGCTTTCTTCTTTTAAATGAATTTTCTCCCATTCTTGCCTATGAAGGTCAAACAGCAGCATAAGAAATCGAAAGTAACATGAACTACATTTTGAAATTCATGTTTGACATATGTCAACAAAAAAATAGTACGATGAACTTGATTCATAAGGTTGTCCGAAAAATTAAACCTTCTGAGGTAAAGCATATGACAACATAGTGTCTTCACCTCAATTCCAACCTATTCTTTGTCGTCATTCTGACTGATATGATTGAAATATAAAACTATTCTGACAAGTTACTGAGGTCGAAATCCTCCAGCCTTATAATTAGAATAATACTTACCATTAACACCAAGTGTAATCTGACCCGTATTCTTGTCATTTCCTTACCAAACTATTCGAGCTGTCATGCTCTAGTTGTCAAACAAATGTGCCGAACGAAAATGTGCTCAGTGAGTAGATACCCTTAAGGTATGTTTTTGACACGCCACCTACAGAGCCAACTAAACACCAGTTCAAACACTGAAAAGCAGCCATGAGACTGGAAGTTAGGGCGTTGGCTGGTGGAAAAAGGAAAAATATGCTCTAAGAATATCAGAGCAGAAGTCATTTTGAAGAAAGACACCGACCAACGAACAGCTCACTCGCAGAACATAAACTTTTTCATTGTGAAAAATTTGTGTTGCGACCAATTTTCTTATTCTTGCCGTGCAAGGGCATTAGAATTTCACAAACGATATATGGATTTCGGAATCAATTATAATTGAGGTAAGGTAACTAATTTATATATGCACCAAAGCAAGAAATTAGAAACTTTTTTGAGGCATGGCTATGCAATTTTTTTTTATATGCATATAAATGGACGCACGAGGTCTGATACCTTTTTGGGTCTCTAGGTCCATCAACTTCTTGGATATACCGGAGCATGCAGACGCATATCCAGCACAGGGTGCTAATCAAAGGATTTGAGACGAATCATCTACAAAACCACATGGGATTCTTCCTAGCGTCAGGCGTCTGGGAGCAGATTACTCCATCCGGACACGTGGGCCCTACTCTATATATATATATATATATAGGCCTGAGAGCATTCCTGGAATTTTTTTTTAAACACATAAAGATACGTCGCATTTTTGATGCACAATCCAATTGTGGTTCTTTTTTCTATTCATTCTGACACACTGGAGTGTCTGTGAAAGACACGTTTTAACGCAGCGCGTACACCAAGTACGCATTCCTCGCTTATAGGTCACACACGGGTGACGCCTAGGAACTCCTATAGAGGGCTTCTATAATAGTAAATTGAAACAAGGCAATCGCGTGGAAGCCGTCCGGCGTTGATCCGTTCCGGCTGGCCGACGGCCACGCCCTTTTTATCTTATCCTGGATTTCACCTATACGAAGGTGCACCGCCTATAGATAGGCATCATCTCTTTTATTGCACCTATTGCATCGAATCATCAGCTCAGCGGAGCACGTCAACAGCTATAGAAGCAACGGAAAGGCATTTCAAGTTTTCAACTGGACGTCTGGCTTGCACTATGTGCCAATGCCGGTCCATCAACTATATAGTTACTCAGTGAATTTCAAGCTACGAGGGAATTTCATAATCATCTGTAATTCATAATCATCTTTAAACGAAGCAACAGATCCTGCAGTGAATATATGTGTGAATTTAAGTGGAAATAAGAAATAAGATCCTATATATAATGTATCAGGTAACAATTTTTGTTCCCCCTCTATGAGTTGACCTTGTCGCGGTGAGGGGGCTTACGTGAGATTCTTCAACACATACACACACACACACACACACACACACACACACACACACACACACACACACACACACACACACACACACACACACACACACACACACACACACACACACACACACACACACACACACACACACACACACACACACACACACACACACACACACACATACACACACACACACACACACACACACACACACACACACACACACTCACACACACACACACACACACACACACACACACACACACACACACACACACACACACACACACACACACACACACACACACACACACACACACACTTCAACAATTGCAGAATCACACTAACTAAAATAACTCAATCTAACTAAAATCATGAACTCAAAAGCTACAAATAATAATAAAATTCGAGTGGGGATGTCCACTCAAATGTCGGCAGGAGTCACGACTGCCGGCACGGGCTTTGCCTCGAAAGAGGAGGAGTCGCCAGTGACCAAAAGTTCATCAATGAAAGACAAAAAGAAAACATATAAAAAAGAAAAACAAAAACAAATTCACACGTCAGGCGATATGACCGGTAGGACGACCTCAACTCCCGGGAAGGCTGTAAAGCCGTCCGAGAGTAGGGGAAGTGCTACCAGTCTGGACGCTCCTCCGCAGCTGTCGGGACAAATCACGGTCGGTAGTGGGGATACTGTGACTTACAGTACCTCTGCTGCCCTCCGTGACTGCCCCCCGACAGTTGCGGATGTAAATAACAAAAACAGTGGCAGTGCCACAGTGACACACTGTGACACTCCCACCGCACTATTGAGCTCAGACTCTCAAGAAATTCCCCTCCTTGACGGGGGTGTAGCTGTGACTTTCAGCTCCACCTCGGACAAGGAGAGGAATACCACCGCCCAACAAAAACCTTCGGGCTCAGGAAGGGGTGTCCAGGGGGCTGATGGTGCCGTGACTTACGGTTCCACCGGCGTCAGGGGTAAACCTTCCTCGAGCTCCATGGGGATTCCCCCCTGCGACGGTGAGGCTGTGACTTACAGCACCACCGCTGGAGGGAGGAGTGTAACGTACTCACGAAAAGACAAACGGAACGCGGAGAGATTAGTGAAGATGCTAGGTGACTTACCGGTGTCGGATCTGGACTCGAAGCAATCTGCCAAACTCGTGTGGGCAAAAAATATAATTAAAAGCGAAGACTCTACGTCTAAGCGCCAGCGATCCTTTGAGGGAACCGGTCCGGAACCCAAAAGACCAAAGGCCAATTCCAATACTCTTTCCAACATCAGGAAAGATCTATCCTTTAGTGACGTACTAAAGGATAAAACCATTTTAGCGGTGATTGATAGGAGTAATGTAGATGGTATGATCTCCTTCGATCGGTGGACGACGGTCTTGAACAAGCTTCAGGCTTCCTACTGGACCCTCATGATGGAAAATCCAGGTGAACCTGCCATTTTTGAGGATGCCGGGTGGTACCAGGGGCGCGTCAAGCTCGTCGCCTTCGATGGTCGGAGGTCGTGCGATCTATATAAGCTCGCTATCAGTAGGTTGGAGGGACTCTGGCCTGGTGCTAAGCTCGAGGTTGTGGCAAGAGAAGACATTCCTTGCAGACCAAGAGCTCGTACCAGATTACCAGCTGAACTCTCCGACAAAGAAATCATCCTTAAAATGCTACAATATGGTAACCCATCCCTGCCTACTCATGACTGGAAAGTCGCCAAGCTGGAGGATCCGGAGGGTCCTTATAGATCGGCTATTATAGTCATCAATAGGGATTCACTGGCTCCACTAGCGTCGACCAAAGGAGTGATTAGGTTTGGATGGTCTACCATTACGCTGAAAGTGTATAGGAAAGACGAAGAAAGTGCCAGACTAGCACTCACAACATCGGAGGATATACCCGCAGTGGAGGAACCTGCTGGTGTTATCAACCTTCCAGAAATGGAAATAGATGCACCCAGCACTCCTTCTATAGGTATGCCCTCCTCCAAACCAGATACCGCATCCGACTTGGATGCTCACACTGTCGACAGTCCTTCCGACATGGAGACTGAAGACTACATTAATGAAGATTTTCTTTTACGGTCATCCTCGGAGTCTGACTCAGAGGAGGACCTCAATAGCACTGTAAGAGGTGGTCTGGAAAACTGCAACCGAGATGGTTCAGCTACTACAGATTAACCTCCAACATTCCAAACTGGCTTCGGCCTCCCTTCTTCTCCGACTGCAAACAAAAGGGGAAGATATTGTCCTGATCCAGGAACCATGGATTGTCAAATCTATTGTTCATGGACTCAGGACTCCTGGGTACTACTTGCTGTATGCATTGGACAAAGGTGAGCCACGATCCTGCATATTAGTGAGAAGTAATATTAATGTATTTATACTCCCTGACTACAGCGATCGAGACGTTACCACGGTCAGACTGCAGACCAAAAAAGGCATATACTGGCTTGCCTCAGCTTACCTTGGCCACGACCATCTCGGCCCCCTCCCCAGCGACATGCTGAGGAGAATTATAGAGGATTCAGAGCGGCTAAATACGTGCCTCCTAATTGGTTGTGACGCCAACGCACACCATACAGTCTGGGGGAGTACAGATATAAATGATAGAGGTGAGTCTCTTTTTGATTATATTCTCAGTACTAACCTAATTGTAACTAACACTGGGAATGAACCAACATTCATAACCAGAAACAGACAAGAAGTCTTAGACATAACACTTGTCTCCGATTCGATTCATCATAGGATCACGAATTGGAAGGTGTCTGCAGAGCACTCATTCTCTGATCACAGATACATCCAATTCGAACTTATTGATGACACTAATAAACAACCAGCCTTCCGTAATTATCGAAAGACTGATTGGCAAAAATACAGGGATACTCTAAAAAGTTTAATTAAACCTGATCTTTTGAAAATCCCTTCTAATATAAACGAACTTGACAAAAAAGTCAACGATCTAACAGCAGCCCTTAACAAATCATTGTCAGCCTCCTGCCCTCTTACTCGTATAAGAGGAAAACGGAAGCCACCTTGGTGGAACTCGGGGCTTGAACCGCTCAGGAAGACTTGTAGAAAGTCCTTCAACCGAGCTAAATACTCCAAAGAAATCGCAGACTGGGATTCCTACAAAGAATCCCTGAAATTATATAAAAAAGAGCTGAGGAAAAGTAAAAGAGCCTCCTGGAGGAACTTCTGTGGTAAAATAGAAGACACTTCAGAGGCTTCCAGATTAAGGAAAATCCTCTCTACCAATCCTACAATGCCTAGCTTCTTTAAAAAAGCAGACGGCTCATGGACCAATACCTGCGAAGAATCGCTTAACTTGCTACTTGACACCCATTTCCCAGGTAGCTCCCTTAACATAGTAAACCTTGATTGTAGTCCAATTGGATCAATCAATAATAATACTAGTAAACTTGGTCTAGTCACTAGGGAAAAACTAAAATGGGCCATCAACAGCTTCAATCCATATAAATCTGCTGGACCTGACGGCATAATACCAGCAGAACTTCAACAGTCTATGGATATTATTATCCCTATCCTGGAAGTAGTACTAAACGGATGTTTAGAGTTGAAATACATTCCATCGTTATGGAGGGAAGTAAAAGTTGTGTTCATTCCCAAAGCGGGAAAATGTTCCCAAGTGTATCCAAAAGACCTCAGACCTATAAGTCTATCATCATTCCTTCTTAAAACTTTAGAACGTCTGATTGATATCCATTTGCGAAATGCCATAGACACAACTCTAGTGTCTACAGCACAACACGCTTACTGCAAAGGAAAATCGGTAGACACTGCCTTGCATACCTTAGTAAGCGCTATCGAATATTCCCTACATCACAAAGAGTATACTCTGGTAGCATTCCTTGATATCGAGGGTGCCTTTAACAACGTCAGCAACCAAGCAATCACAACGGCACTAGACAATCTTAAAGTAGACAGATCCCTGAGTGAGCTTATAAATCTTATGCTAAAAAGTAGGCTAATCAACTCAACCCTAGGAGACGTCTCCCTAAGAAGATCAGTCAGCAGAGGTACTCCACAAGGTGGAGTCCTATCCCCTCTTTTATGGAACTTAGTTGTCAATGAACTTCTAGTTGACCTGGAAGCAGAGGGATTCAAAGTGATTGCATACGCTGATGACGTCGCCATTGCGATATCAGGAAAACATGCTCAAATTCTTATTGAGCTAATGCAAACAGCTCTTAACAAGCTTCTTAAGTGGACTGGTAAATGTGGGCTAGGAGTAAACCCCCACAAAACTGAACTGGTCCTCTTCACAAGGAAATATAAAATTCCACACCTAAATGTTCCGTCCATTAATGGAACTCCACTAACTTTCTCAAATGAAGCTAAATATCTAGGCCTTGTTCTAGATAAGAAGCTCACATGGAAACCCAACATTCAGGAAAGAGTAAAAAAGGCCACGGTAGCTCTCTTCTCTTGCAAAAAAGCAATAGGGAATAAGTGGGGTTTATCCCCACAAATTACCCACTGGCTATATACAGCGGTCATAAGACCGATACTAACTTATGGGATAACAGTATGGTGGACTGCTTTGGATAAAGTGTCCTACCGGGACCACCTAAGCAAAGTCCAAAGATCAGCATGTCTATGTATCACTGGAGCACTGCGTACGACACCTTCAGCTGCCTTAGACATTCTTCTTAATCTTACACCCCTCGACATTTTTAGTAAACAAATGGCCGCGAGTACAGCAATCCGTCTCAGAGCCACGTCTCAATGGACCAATAACTCAATTGGCCACACTATTATTCTGAATTCATTCAGAACGATTCCAAGTCACTCTGACTACACCATACCCCAACTGGTTTTTGAAAACAACTTTCGAGTCTCCATTCCATCACGGTCTGACTGGGACGAAGGACATTTCTCGAGAGATGATTCGATTCATTTCTACACTGATGGTTCAAAAACCGAAGATGGAGTTGGGGGCGGAGTGTACTCAGAAGGACTAAATCTTAGTCTATCTTTCCGACTCCCTAACTATTGTAGCGTGTTCCAAGCGGAACTTCTGGCGATAAAAGAGGTTCTATCCTGGCTCAAGGAAAACGTGATATCCACGTCGAATATCCGTATCTTTTCAGACAGCCAAGCAGCCCTTAAATCATTCGAGGCGGTTTCCACGAACTCAGCAACAGCCCGCAACTGTCGCACATCTCTCGCGGAGATGGCAGAACAGTTTAACATTCACCTTTTTTGGGTGCCGGGACATAGAGATATCCCAGGAAACTGCAAGGCCGATGAACTCGCTAGAAATGGAACTACTGAACCACTTTCACCCGACAGGAGGAATATTGGTATACCTATCGCTACATGTAAACTCATGCTAAAATACGATGCCATGAACGAAACAAATCTAAGGTGGTCAAATTTGACTACCTGTCAGGCGACAAAACAGATCTGGCCAAAACTAGATCCAAAACGCTCCATATGTTTGTTATCTCTTGGTAGATCACACCTTAGCTCCTTAATCGGTGTCATAACTGGACACTGTCTTATAGGCAGACATGCTACTAGACTCGGTGTCTTCTCGAACGACTTCTGCAGAAGTTGCATGGACGAGGAAGAAGAAGAGACTATAACACATCTTCTTTGTTCATGCCCTGCTCTCTCACAAAGACGAAAATTACATTTGGGAGATTTCTTCCTCAACGATATAAATGACCTAACTCAGACAGACATACACTGTCTCCATCGCTTTGTTAAAAGTTCCAATTGGTTTTAAAATTAGTGAGGTAGTGCCTTACTTTCATATGTGGTATCACAATGGACCTAGTATCTGGTCTAAGTGTGTCAGTCGTTGACTGACAGCCACCTTAACCTAACCTAACCTAACAATTTTTGTTCGTTAAATTTCTTTTTGTGTATCGTGGGTACCGAGAAGAGCTAAGAAGCCTCTCCTACCCCTCACTCCCCGCATACCCGGTGGAGTAAAAGAGGCCAATTCTGCCTCCACGACTAGCGTTTAACGCTGACGATTTAGTTGTTAACCACGGACGGTGGTGCCAACGCAACATAAAGAAGGTTCCATAGATCATGGACGATATAATCCACATCCATTAATACATTTTATATAGTTATCTATAACTTGTATCTTAGGTATTTATATCTTATTATACGTTGTGCTGTGCTAATTATAGTGAAAAGTTATCCTTGATTAATCATTTCTAGCGTTCATTTAACTTAACTGTACCTACTTACTTCTCTATTTCGGAATCTTAAACTTATATCGTGACGAATATTAATTCGCGAATTCGTATTTCTGTCTTGCAAGTCTATTTATTCGACTAGATACAAATCGTTAAATCTGATGTATTCTTTTATTCTCAGAAGAGCATCTTCGAGTTCTTCGAGTTCGGCTACTTTTACTTACGGTTTAATTAATATCACTCCGTGACAAACCAAAAATTAGTTGAGAAATTTATCGCGCGGTTCACTATATTCTAAGACGGAACCGAATCTAGTGACACAATACTGTGTCCAACTACCAAATCGTCGTACTCTTCGCGTGTAATGAGGAAGAATCCTCATCCGTGTTGTTTGTAATCGGTCTTTAACTATATTTTACTCCAGTCAAATTCGAGACACAGATTTCTTTATTGGAGTCATTTCTATCTCTTCTTTATCACTTCACGTGAATATTTTTTTTTACACTTGTCTTTAAAGACACTTACTCGTGCGTCGGTAGCGACCAATTCGAACTCAAGTTCAAATCCTTGTTCAGATACATATCTGACCCCTTCATTAGATACGTGAATTCGATACATGCGTTAGATAAATCAATGAAATCCTTGCTATTTCTTCAAAATTAAATGTGTCTTCGTCTATTAGAGTGTGTGTACAGCAACATAAAGTGCGAACTTTAGGCGTTAAGTATATACAAACGCATACGCCACACTTTGCGCTACTGAGTACAACACTTGTGTCCATACGATCTCAGGAAGTAGATTCAACGAAGTGAATAAGAGATTACTCTTATGAACTGCCACTTATGGTCGTCGTTCTCTTGAAAAGTACAGCACAGATTAACGCACAATTAGCGCTAGTCAATATTTACATACTTATCTTTAACTTAATAAAATTTTATTTCAGGGGAATCCAGGAGTGCACTTCCGTATTTCCATGAAAGAAAAGTTACTGAGTTTAACAGCTCCTCAGTACAATACATCTTTCATACTACTATTATATTTGATTTGAATACTTTTAATATATTGAACTTTCATATATATTTTGCATGTTGATAATCGAGTATATGGTTGTACACGAATTGTGTATAATTATATATGGTAAACAAACTTGAATATTTTATTTCATTAAAACATATTGACTACCTTTTTGCTGCTTCGGATGGAAACATCTTGAGCAAATCCCTGATGCCTGTTACAGTCGATCCTACTTTGAATCATTTGAAATTTGGTCAGGTCGTATTCCTGTTTTATGTGTTAGATTTAACTGTAACTCTGACTTTCTGTTTAGTTTTAACTTTCGGTGAACTCAAATTTTCATTCTGTAACGTTAGTTAGTTAGAAGATGATTAAAAAGAATGTAATTCAACTATGACGTTTGAATTCCTATCGTAACGCCATCTGTAACGATAAGTGATTGAAAGAATATAATTCAACTACGCGCACAGACAGGTGATCTGTAGAATACGCACGATACTCTATGCCCCCTACGCCATCTGTAACGATAAGAAATGAACATTTAACATGGTGTTATTACCCATCTCTGGTTTGTCATCAAAGATAAATAATCAGCCAAAAGGTAGAGACGATAGAGATTCCAGATATGTTTCTGCTTGTTGCTAAATATGCCCTCTGTCATGACGAAGATAAACAACGAGTTCAGCAAGAGTACGCAAGAGGGCCATGTAGCATATCGATATAATGGGAAACTTAGAACCCCCACTCAACACATATACCACATAGTGAACACGTCATATCTTCTTGTCTATGAACCGAGTCAATTAACTTCACACTATAAAACCCCCTAGAACACACTCATAGGGCTAGTAGGAATCCTATGTATGACACGTCCAATTCAGCAACCGATTGTACGTAGCTGATACTACACTTCTAGAAAATCCCCATGTCTCTCAATTCTCTCATGGTATCTTTCTAACCTTCGCACACAAATTATTATAAAACTTGATACTTTGGTAGATGTCGATGTATTATCCACCTATCTTCTTAACACGTCACCCTCCTAAACAATGAGTGTATTTGATCACTCCATAACTCCCTCCGTCCTCGTTTGCAATTCCCTGTGTATCCCTTCCTCTAGTGATACGAAACGATCAGCATCTTAGATAGCAACAATGAACACGACAGGAAACGCAATGAGGTATAGGTAGAAATATCCCTATAACTACCCTCCCTCTTAGAGCAAGGAGCTATACAATGGATCCGAACCGGTAGAGGTAATCGTCTGTCTCATTAACTCACGTCATAAACCTGTTTCCTTCAAGTTATCCTCCCTCTAAGGTGTGCTATTTCAGCATTCAAACAACGTAGGGTTTAACTCTCACAGACTACTACACTCTTACGGACCTCTCTTCATTTGTGCGAAACCCCAAAGACAACTAGACACCTTCCCCCTTTACCAACAACGAGAGAATAGCTAGAAGCTTCGAGGGTGCTGCTCGCCAGTGCTGCGTCGGCCTGCAGCGCGTGGCCCTGGTTTACTCAGGAGCATATAGGGGTGGAATCCTTGCAACCCTGCGGCAGCCGTGTTACCTCTTATTTTTCCTTCTCTGCAGACCTCGAGTCAAGCTGTCATTGCTCGTAATGTTCGTTTGTTTGGGGGCCCGAATTTTAATTTGCCACCTCAGGCGACCTGACGGTCGATTGCACCACAGGATGGCACAACCCATAGCTCAAGTAACAAAGTACTAGATATTGCACCGACACTAGTACGAACCTGAAAATAAACTTACCGAAAATCACTCCTCACAACCCTAAATCCTCGTAGCCTAAAAGCTGGGTCGACGTAGATGATCGCGTCAACCTGGAACAACAAACTGTATGTCATCACGATGCTCCCATGTTGATGTGATAACAGACTTCGGTGTCTCACTTAAAGACGGGGGATACCTGAAGATGGAAATGGTATCCCGTGCTCGTAACCCTCCCAAGAAGCTATAGAACAAAATCTATGCTAACCTTGGCTTCACTTAGCACTTAGTACTATTTATGTGAAGCCCCTAAATATGAATCCCGTTCCGTAAAGGATGGGATGCAAAAACTCTCAACTTAATCAATCATGTTATACTCATTCATACTCCAACGTCTTGTTCATATCAAACATCAATATATTCACACTTTAACTACTCGTTCATATCAAACTCTACAAACTCACACTTCCACTATTAAACTACTCCACTCCACCGATGAAGGAGAGAGAGATGTTTCCAACCCCCTTCGAACCTGTAATAACCTAAGCACACATACTCAATAACATAAGTATGTCCTGATTAGATTCCATCTGAATTATTATATATGTCATTTAAGGAAATAATAAATCAGATTGTTTACGTTATAAAACTTCAAAATCGTAAGATATTTTATTCAACTTATAATAATAAAGGCAAAAATATTAACTCTAAATTCTTATTCTTAAACTTAACTAACCTTAACTTTATCTTGTTTTCAGAAAAATTATTATCAATTTAATCTTTATAAATCCTTATATTTTAAATTTACACGTTAGACAAACTTCAATATACATTTATGTAGAGCAATTGCTTTAATGTTGAGTCTCAAACTCAACTTTCTATCGCGAATGAAAATTTTCGTTTATTGTTCTTTTTCAATGTCTAAATTCGCTCAAATGCTTAAATCCTGTTCAAACTAACCTTCCAGTAAGAAAATCATGGAAATGAGATTCTTTGAAACTATTAGTTATGAAATTTATAAGCAAAATTATCATTGATGCTCTGATTCTTAATCACGAAGACAAACAAAAAAAAAACTAGGACAACAAAAATTCAATATTGTGTCGGAATGTTTTTATCAAGCCTTTTTCAGATTCAATTATGTACTGAGAGAAAACTATATTTAAATTCACTGGGTTATGGAAATCGAAGGTAATAAATGAAATTATTAAGATGTTCTTTCTATGTAAACAACTTTCAATCACAACCACTGTATGTTTCTGGTGGTTTATTATTATTTTAGGCAAGTAAGTATTGTTCAAACCTGTTAATGTCACACAGATTCATCAAATAAAAGAGATATGTGTGTGTTTCTCGGTACAATTCTTTGCATCTAGTGCATATATCGGTTGCTTTGTATCTCTAAATGCTTTGAGAAATACATGCAATTCACTTTAGGTGTTTCTTTATTCAATGACGTCACCAAAATATATATGAGGAACCAAATTCAATCAACTTTTAACCAACTTGTATCAATATAAATAATTCACTAAAGATCTACATAAATTATTTTGACTCACCATTACAATTACTGGAACCAGTGCACTGTCTCCGTTGTAAAGCAGTTGATGTTAATTTGATGATATTTTTGTACAGATGATAGATTACTCCCTCCGACGTTACGTCGTGGAGTGTCGTTGAATTCACTAGCTGTTCTTTGAATGAATGTTATTATGTACATTGAAATTGTTGGGAATTGTGTTGGTTCTTATTGTGTGATAGGTATGAATATGGAACTAATCATAACACCACTCGTTGTTCTGAGGATGTATTTGAATGGACTGACTTGAAGTATCTAAACAGATCTCTTGCATGATCTGAATATGAGTCTTTGGTTCATGACCAGATTGTTATGCCTGGAAGGTATAGTAAGTATCGGTTGTTACTTCTTATTTAATTATTACGATTCCTAATCTATTGTTAAATTTATTGTTCAAATAGCTACTCATACAAATAAAATAAATATATATCTACTAATAAAAATAACTTGTCTTATGCGTAAAACTTGCGGTTCAAATTGGAGAAGAATCCTTGTACTCGTGTTGATGTTGAATCCAGGAAAAAGGTGCTTATGGTTCATGCCACGATGTGTAGAGACGCACTCTGCACAAGGTGTCGCTTTGTTTTAAAATTTCAACTTTGCTTTCTTTGTTTCGATGTTGTGTATGGCACGATGTTCGTATATGTACGCATTTATACATGCGCTTATTGGATAGATGGAATTTCGCATGCGGTATCACAACCGCATGTGGTTTTGGTAATTCCCTGTAACATGCGTTTACTCGAAGTAAGTATCCTGGGGAGCGAAGACATTGGAGTTCCTTTTTGAAACTCTCGTTCCGGTTCGTAGCGGTTCAAGAATAGTTTAGATTAATAGTCGAACGACGTATAATTTTATCTTTATTCATAAGCTTTTATTATGTCCCACGCCGAAAGAAAAATACACACAAATCTTAATGGAGTGACGCAGGGCGAGAGTCGACATGTGCTGATGATGTACGGCCGATTGTCTCACGTTCCGTGGTCACTCAAAAATAAAAAAAAATCATGTATCTTCGATTCTTTGTCTTCGATGGTTTTATTAAGATGTGAGATATGTTTATGTGCTGAATGTTCTGCAGCGGTGGTATACCTGGCCTCATGTAATCCCCTTCCAGCGATGTGACACGTGGTTGACTCGTACGTCTGTTTGCCTCAATCCAAATATTCGAGTCTTTGGATTTATAAAAAAAAAGGAAACACAAATTATTTCTTTTTGGTCGATTCCAGCTATGGCTTGTTTTAATATTGTTTCGACGTAGTTTTTCCAACTTGGTATACCACATGTATAAATGTATGTACTAGTACTCACCTTCTTATTTTCCTCTGTTGAAAAGAAAAAAAAACTTCTTTTTCGTTTCTGCTTCTAATTTATGTAATTACACACCATGGATTATGCTTCCAATTGGTTTTACTTTTTCTTTATATATTTTACTTTAGTTTCTTCTAACTTTATTTAAAATGCCATCACTCTTTTAATATTTAATAATTACTTTTAGTTTCTTAGATGGTCTTTTCTGCAAGGCTGGCACAAATTGAATGGACGATTTTGGTAGATATGGATGGCTACGTTGCCCAATTTCCTGTCTTTGGGATATTTTATTTTTCCCTTTTCCGGCATTTTCATCAAAAGTTTCCCATACTGTTCATCTTTGTCAGATGATAAAAATACTTTCTGGGATCAATTGTATGCTTAGTGATTAGCTCATAGATGGAGCCTCATGTAAATAGTATGCATTTTGCCACAAAAATGTCTCACATTTATCTATTAAATGTTAGGATGGACTTTCTTTGGGTTTTCAAATGTTTTTCTGTCGCGGGCAGTTTATATTTCGAGGTTAGGTCAATTACTGTGACATTGGAAATAGCTCGTTTCTCTGCTTGAGCACCTCATTCTATGGCAGCACTCTCGCGTAGTTCAATGATGGGATTGAAAATATGGTGAAGGAAATTATATAATTCCCACGATTTATGTGTAGGTAGAATAGACTGACATCTTTTGATATTTTCGGGAGATGATAGGTGGCGTCGATAAATCGCTGTCATTTTGTTCATGACATTTGTGACGTCATAGGTGATATGCGTTCGCCTTAAAAATGTTTTCCCTACACAGCTTGCACGTTTGGGTTATGTCACTACTGGCACAAACGTGTAAGAAAAAGGAAAATGGATAACCGCCTTCAAATACCTATATACACTACGATACACTATTCACATAAATACAAAAAAAAATGAATGCTTATTTATATGGATACGTATATAAAAAAAAAAGAGTCTCATGCACAGCTGAGTTAGCCGGGCATACGGAAATACTTAAATATAAATAAATTATATTCAGTCACGTTATTTGATTACTACCAGTTGATCAAATCTTCATCTTTTCAGGTCCTTGGTGTGGCATCGCGTTATGCGACCTCTACTGTCCACAACATCATACAAATTTTCACCCACGACCTTACAAATTCTTACCTTAACAAATTTCGGACTAAGCTTTGCATTGAAATGCTTAGATGTATTGCTTAGAACAAAATTTCTTTTGTAGACCTCATCGTCTACTTTAAAATTTATTTTACGACCGCGCATATTGTATTTTTTTTCATATTCGTCGTGCGCCTTTTCTAAAGTGGTTTTGAGAAACGAATGGAGAATGTTCATTTTTGCGGTTTTGGGAAGCCAGTCAATTTCAGAGTTGTTGAGTCCATTCAGTTCTCTGAGTAATCTATAATCTGCCCCGTGTTCTATCATTCGTTGACCATAGAGGGCCTCATATGGGGACATAGAGAGAGCTGAATGTACCGATGTGCGTAAAGCACTGCTTATAGCTGACAAATGGGAATCCCAATTCGTCTGCTTTCGGTTGACATATGAGCGGATGGCTGCTAAAATTGAACGATTCACCCTTTCGCTCGCATTCGCTTGAGGAGAATAAATTGCTGTTTTATAATGTTTTACTCCGTATATATTCAATAATTTTTTAAAGTCGTTGCTGATGAATTGAGTGCCATTATCGGAGAGAATGCTCTCCGGCACACCATAAACTAGAAATATTTCTTCCTTTAGAAACTTGATAACACTTGCAGATGTGGCTTTACGCAATGGTTTGATTAAAACAAACTTAGTCAGTTGGTCCAACACGATGATGATATAAGAGTTTCCATTTCTTGACCGAGGATATGGCCCTAAAAAGTCAACATACAAGTGTTGAAACGGCCTCTCCACTGAAAAACTTTTTCCCATCTCGGCTCTAAGTGTCATGTTCGACGCTTTACTTGTTTTACAGGTCTCACACCTGTCCACGAAATTTTTCACCTGGGTGAACATGTTTGGCCAATAAAATCGCTGTCTCAACCTGCCGTGAGAAGCTCTCGGAGGTATATGAGCTAAAGAGATTAGCGAGTCCGTCAACTCGGATGGAATCCACAGTTTCCAAGCCAGATCGTCCGCTAAGGGAATTCCTTGGGCGTGCTTCGTGCGTTTATACACGAAACCCTCAGAAACCCTTAGGTCAGGTAATCGTTCTTGTTCCTTCTTGATGTGGTTGACGATCTCCAAGTATCCCTCCGATTTGAATGACGGGTCATCCAAGTCCACATGGAGTACCTCCTCGGATTCGACCTGAGATAGACACGATAGTACTGCTTCGAGGGTTAATTCGTCGTCTTCATAGATGCGCGAAAGCGCGTCAGGAACTACATTTAGAGTACCTTTTCGATGCTCTATCTCAAAATTGAATCCTTGGAGTCGCATACTCCACCTGGTCAATCTACCAGTAGGATCCTTAAGGGTCATCAGCCACTTCAAGCTGGAATGGTCCGTGATGACACGGAAACGATACCCTTCCACGTACGATCTGAACTTCTGTATAACAAGAAACGCGGCGAGGCATTCGCGTTCGGTCACGGAGTAATTCCTTTGCGCAGCGTTAAGCTTTTGTGAGAAGTAGTATATGGGGCGTTCTGCTCCATCTTCATCACGTTGGCAAAGAACACACCCGATTCCGGACGCGGATGCATCGCATAAAATCACAAACTCTTTCGTGAAATCGGGATTGACTAGGACAGGGGCTGAGGTCAACGCCTGTTTGAGGGTCGAGAATGCTTCTAGAGCTTCCTGGCTAAGCTCGAACGCTTTGCCCTTCTTCAGTACGTCGGTTAAGGGGGAGGCAAGTGTCGAAAAATCCTTCACAAATCTCCGATACCAGCCGGCCATGCCTAGAAATCGCCTAACTTGGCGTGTAGTGGTTGGCACCGGAAATCTTGTGATTGCCGCAATTTTGTCGGGATCGGCCTTCAAACAGCCTTGTCCGACCCGATAACCTAAGTACTGGAGTTCATCGAAACAGAACTTGGATTTCTCCACGTTGATTGTCAGTCCTGCCTCAGCCAATCTTCGACTCACTAGACTCAGAATTCGTAGGTGCTCGTCGAATGTCCTCGACACGACCAAGAGATCATCGAGATAAACAAACACCTGGTCGCGCAGTTCTGATGGCACTACCTTACTCATAAGATAGCTCAGACTCTGCGCCGCATTACATAGCCCGAATGGCATAACCTTGAAATGATATAAAGGTCGCCCTGGTACCGTAAACGCCGTTTTTTCCCGAGACGTCATCTCCAGAGGTATCTGCCAGAATGCGTCTTTAAGATCCACACTAGAAATATAATGTGTATCCGAAAGGCGGGCTAGCAGTCCTTCTATATGAGCAATTGGTCTCGCATCCTTTTTCGTTACCCCGTTCACCTTCCGAAAGTCCAGACATAATCGGTTCTTACCAGGTTTGCGACCTAACACAACTGGGGAACTCCATGCGCTGGTACTTTCTTCGATGACACCCAACGAAAGCATACGATCCAATTCCTCATACATCAAGGATTGTATCGCTGGAGAGACGGGGTAGTACCTTTGTTTGATTGGCACTGCATCACCCGTATCTATGTAATGCTCAACTAAGTGTGTTCTCCCGAGTCCCTTGCTCGTGAACGAGGGAAAACTACGAACAACCTCTCGAAGTCTGTAGGATTCGTCGTCACTTAGTCTACACCTGTTACTGGGAATTCCATCCGGTGAAATTCCCGAAATGCTCGAAATAATGTTCGGTGCTATTTTGAACTTCCGCCAGAAGTCAACACCTAGATATAGCCGTTGAGCTAATGACGGTACTATGAAAAATTGCATGTCATGACTTAAATTGTTGTAGATGACTTTGGTTGTAACCAATCCGACAATCGCCTGTCGTTGTCCATCTGCAGTGGACACAGTAGTCTCTACTTTCTGCATCGCAATATGCTTCTCCTGTAGGTATTGTAACATGTCTTTGCCTAGACAACTAACTGAGGCTCCGGAGTCCAAGAGACCGAGGAACGTATCCCCGAAAATCTCTACCGTCACGTACGGACGAGGATCATTGGACTCCTTTCCAATAATTGCAGACGCAATATTGCGATATGCAGTCCTCTTCTGCTGAAAACGTTGCCGTGTTCGGCGAATGCGATTCGACAGTTCCGGAAAGGTTACAATTCTTTTTCTTACTTCATAATAGTTCTGTAGCCTTTCATGGAACGGTTTCTTAAAAAATTCATACTTCATGTTTGTCTTGTTTAAATTCATACTATCTTCATTATTAATTATTTTACTGGGTACATTATCTAAATCTATTTTCAAAATATTTTGTTCTTTGCTTAAATTTGTATGGTCGCGGTCGGGTTTCAGAATTGTTATGGGAGTGGTAGGAGGAAAGTCTTTATTGGGACCTACAACTCCGGGTCCTGTTCCACGGAACGAATCCCCCCGGATGGTTGATTGTTCCTCATGGAGTTTCCCGTACATCTTGTACAATCTGGACTATAAGAACCTGGTTTGCCACACCGCCAACAGAAAATGTGTAATGGTGGCTTGGGCCAGTCTCGGAACGTATGTCCTACAGCTTTACAGTTCCAGCATATGATCTGTTTGGTTTCTCTGTGGAACGCTTCCACAGTTCCTGGCACTGCAACTATCATCTTCTCTTCTTGTGTCTCTTCAATTTTATTTACGTAGCGACCTGGTTGTTGATTCCTCTGTGTGTTTGGCACATAATTATTGGTACGCGTGCCGTCTGGCTTATATTCATAATATCGTTCTATGTTACGACAAGTATATGCTAAATGACGTAGACTAGTAGTATTGAACGTAATCAAATGCGGACCTAGTCGTCTATTAACATTAAGCTTGAGAATCTCTATGAGTTCTCGCTCAGATTTAGGAACACGCATACGTGAGTTTAGGCTCATCACGGAGTCATAAAAATCGTTAAATGGTTCACCAAGCTGTTGCTTGCGGTCATTTATTTTGCGAGACAATTCCGAGTCCGTCTCAAGACTGCGGTATTGTTCGACAAGAGAAGTTTGGAATGAGGTCCAAGAAGTATGATGGTTGTTCTTTATGTGCGTCCAGTACCATGACTCAGCAGATCCGGACACAAATTGATGGAAGTTCGCAAGGATTTCATCCCACACTACTCCGTAACTGGCTCTGACTCGATCGAGTCGAAAAAGAAAATCATCGACGGGACAATTTTTGCCGTCGAACTTTATGCCCCACTTATGGAATTGTGGACACTTAATTATTGTGGTTGCATTTGATGGAGCACGTCTCTGCGGAGAATGAGATCCATGCGAACCATCAAGATTGATGCTATTCATCTTCCATAGGAAGTCGTCTACGTTGGATCCTTGAGCCATGTCTACTGGATGAACAATAGGCACGTATTGCTGACTGGTGGGTCCAACGAATGGTGTAGGTAATGCTGCTAGATCACCTTGGTTCTGATCTGTATTATAAGGTAATTGGTTTCCGACTATTGTCTCTACATGTGGCGTTATATTTAACCGTGAAGGTATATTTCTTACTGACTTATTCACATAGCTCGGTTGGGTAGCAGTAGTCTGCGTTGGAGGTGGACAGTTGGAAGAAGATGGATTGACATTATTGGTGAGGTTACTATTAGAGGAAGGATTTTGTAATCCTCTAATCAAATTTGTGACATGCGCTAGGAGTTCAGTTTGACTGCGAGCTAACGCCTCGCTGAAAAATCTCCTGTCATTGAGCCTGCTCAGGTTCACAGAAGCTGACACCATTTCTTAAATCGCAGCGGAACGATTCAAAGCATCTTGTGCTTCTTGATCTATTGATCCCTGATCGATAGTATTGTTGCCACTCATTTCAAGGGGTGCGCTCATGTCGCCATCAGTAATGTTACCTCCTCCGTATGGCTGGTCGTTAGCCAATGCTTCTTCTCCGTCTGCTGCACCTTGTGGCATATCTGGTGGTGAGTCAATTATAACGTCTCTATATGCCGGGTTGTACGGGCTCTTTAAGACGTATCTTCTCCCTCTTCCTGGCATGGAAGTTGAGTCGTTAAAACTGGTATAAGCTATACGGTAGTACAGCTCGAAAAATTTATAAAGCGGAAGGAATTAAATGGAAAACACACGCGTTCTGAGTGCAACGGTATAACACTTAGTCAGACAAGGGTCAAATTCAAAATTCAAAAAAAAATTATTTTTTTTTTTTGAAATTTATTCAAAAAGAAAAACTTATAATCCTATTTTAAAAAGAAAAGTGTTGACTTGGTCCGTAAGAAAAATCTTCTTGGGACTCTTCAACAATTTCACTTACAAAAAAAAATCAAAAATGTTGTGCTTTGCAAAAGAAAATATGTTTTGCAAGCACTATTTTATCTCTTTCAAAAGTTTTGTACAGTTTACGTACAATTTACCAAAATCTTATTGGGTTCTGCTTGTGTTCATAAATTCAGAGAAAAGAATATGGATTTAAATCAACAAGTAAGCCCAAGTGTAATCATAACACCTGAATATAGTTCAAAAAAAATGCAAAAAATTTTAAAGTCTTAATGCTAATAATCCTTAATAAAAGAAATACTTAATCTAAAAAAAAATTGTAAATAATATAAATCCTTAATAATAATAATCCTTAATAATAGAGATACTTAATAATAGAAATACTTAATCTTTCAGATTCATCGATCAATCAACTTATTGAATCTACATAATCAAAAAGGTTCCAAACAAAAAGTCTCAATCAAAAATCTAAAGTTCCCACGACCCGCCAGACACCGTCGATCTGCCAGCCAGTCATGTAACTGAACACAATCTCAAAAAAAAACTATCAACTCCCACGACTCGTCAGACACCGTCGATCTGGCAGCCAATCGTGTAGTGAAAAATACTGTAATACTCAAAAAAAATTAAATCTCTAAAATCTCAAAAATACTTAAGGTTCAACAATCTTAAAAATACTTAATACTTGAATTAATCTATCTTTTAACTTCATTCAAAGATATAATATATACTCTTAAATCAAAAAAAAAAACTATGTCATAAAAATTCGGTTCGGGAGTTGGAAAGATCCCCTTCCATCGGTGGAAAAATTTCGAAGCTTCGCCTCTAGCGACAACTTCTACTTAATCAAAAAAAATAAAAAAACTTAGCGGATGTGGTCTTCACTACGGGTTCTATAAGAATAATTATATTCAATCAAAAGGACAAATGATGGACGAGATTCAAATAGGGTCGGAACATCATTGCGTTGCTGCAGACGTGCGTCGAGAACTTGTTCATCAACCACCGGTCAACGCTCCATAATGTTTCCTCACCTACAGGAATTCGGACAACATTATCTAAAGAAAAACGAATAATCCTCTAAAGGTTTGAGTTTGGGTTCTATTCATCATAAACACGATGTTTTGAGAGATAAAAATTCCAAGTGGAGTAAAGCACTCCAGAGTTCAAGATACAGCTTTCGCAACAGACGTGCGTAGGGAACCTGTTCACCCACCACCGGTCAAAAGTCATGCGGCCTGAAACACTGAGAAACTTTATTTTGTTAACATCTTAAAAACCAATCTTTAGCCTCATCGCAACGGGCGATCGAACACTTCGCGTTCAATCCGGACAATGGTACCAAAGAAAAGATCAACTATAATGAGAGGAAAGAATTCGGTAGTGAAGCTAACGCAACAGTCAAGAGTAAGGAACCTGTTCACTCACTCTCCGGACGAAATAGACTTCACCATCCAAACCTGGATGTTGTCCCTCCTAACAAAATATCCAACACTGAAAAATCTTACTCAAAAAAAAAAATCTTGAGCAAAAAAAATTATTTTTGCCCTAACACCTGAATAAATTTTAGTAGTTCAAAAGGTTCAAAATTACTACTAGCTACACCTAAGGTCGACTAAACTCGGGCCCCACTTTGGGCGCCATCTGTAACGTTTGTTAGTTAGAAGATGATTAAAAAGAATGTAATTCAACTATGACGTTTGAATTCCTATCGTAACGCCATCTGTAACGATAAGTGATTGAAAGAATATAATTCAACTACGCGCACAGACAGGTGATCTGTAGAATACGCACGATACTCTATGCCCCCTACGCCATCTGTAACGATAAGAAATGAACATTTAACATGGTGTTATTACCCATCTCTGGTTTGTCATCAAAGATAAATAATCAGCCGAAAGGTAGAGACGATAGAGATTCCAGATATGTTTCTGCTTGTTGCTAAATATGCCCTCTGTCATGACGAAGATAAACAACGAGTTCAGCAAGAGTACGCAAGAGGGCCATGTAGCATATCGAAGCTAAAGTCCCGCGCCATCAACACATATACCACATAGTGAACACGTCATATCTTCTTGTCTATGAACCGAGTCAGTTAACTTCACACTATAAAACCCCCTAGAACACACTCATAGGGCTAGTAGGAATCCTATGTATGACACGTCCAATTCAGCAACCGATTGTACGTAGCTGATACTACACTTCTAGTAAATCCCCATGTCTCTCAATTCTCTCATGGTATCTTTCTAACCTTCGCACAAAAATTATTATAAGACTTGATACTTTGCATCAAGAGTTGGTAGATGTCGATGTATTATCCACCTATCTTCTTAACACGTCACCCTCCTAAACAATGAGTGTATTTGATCACTCCATAACTCCCTCCGTCCTCGTTTGCAATTCCCTGTGTATCCCTTCCTCTAGTGATACGAAACGATCAGCATCTTAGATAGCAACAATGAACACGACAGGAAACGCAATGAGGTATAGGTAGAAATATCCCTATAACTACCCTCCCTCTTAGAGCAAGGAGCTATACAATGGATCCGAACCGGTAGAGGTAATCGTCTGTCTCATTAACTCACGTCATAAACCTGTTTCCTTCAAGTTATCCTCCCTCTAAGGTGTGCTATTTCAGCATTCAAACAACGTAGGGTTTAACTCTCACAGACTACTACACTCTTACGGACCTCTCTTCATTTGTGCGAAACCCCAAAGACAACTAGACACCTTCCCCCTTTACCAACAACGAGAGAATAGCTAGAAGCTTCGAGGGTGCTGCTCGCCAGTGCTGCGTCAGCCTGCAGCGCGTGGCCCTGGTTTACTCAGGAGCATATAGGGGTGGAATCCTTGCAACCCTGCGGCAGCCGTGTTACCTCTTATTTTTCCTTCTCTGCAGACCTCGAGTCAAGCTGTCATTGCTCGTAATGTTCGTTTGTTTGGGGGCCCGAATTTTAATTTGCCACCTCAGGCGACCTGACGGTCGATTGCACCACAGGATGGCACAACCCATAGCTCAAGTAACAAAGTACTAGATATTGCACCGACACTAGTACGAACCTGAAAATAAACTAACCGAAAATCACTCCTCACAACCCTAAATAATCGTAGCCTATAATTTGGGTCGACGTAGATGATCGCGTCAACCAGGAACAACAAACTGTATGTCATCACGATGCTCCCATGTCAATGTGATAACAGACTTCGGTGTCTCACTTAAAGACGGGGGATACCTGAAGATGGAATTGGTATCCCGTGCTCGTAACCCTCCCAAGAAGCTATAGAACAAAATCTATGCTAACCTTGGCTTCACTTAGCACTTAGTAATATTTATGTGAAGCCCCTAAATATGAATCCCGTTCCGTAAAGGATGGGATGCAAAAACTCTCAACTTAATCAATCATGTTATACTCATTCATACTCCAACGTCTTGTTCATATTAAACATCAATACATTCACACTTTAACTACTCGTTCATATCAAACTCTACAAACTCACACTTCCACTATTAAACTACTCCACTCCACCGATGAAGGAGAGAGAGATGTTTCCAACCCCCTTCGAACCTGTAATAACCTAAGCACACATACTCAATAACATAAGTATGTCCTGATTAGATTCCATCTGAATTATTATATATGTCATTTAAGGAAATAATAAATCAGATTGTTTACGTTATAAAACTTCAAAATCGTAAGATATTTTATTCAACTTATAATAATAAAGGCAAAAATATTAACTCTAAATTCTTATTCTTAAACTTAACTAACCTTAACTTTATCTTGTTTTCAGAAAAATTATTATCAATTTAATCTTTATAAATCCTTATATTTTAAATTTACACGTTAGACAAACTTCAATATACATTTATGTAGAGCAATTGCTTTAATGTTGAGTCTCAAACTCAACTTTCTATCGCGAATGAAAATTTTCGTTTATTGTTCTTTTTCAATGTCTAAATTCGCTCAAATGCTTAAATCCCGTTCAAACTAACCTTCCAGTAAGAAAATCATGGAAATGAGAATCTTTGAAACTATGAGTTATGAAATTTATAAGCAAAATTATCATTGATGCTCTGATTCTTAATCACGAAGACAAAAAAAAAAAAAAAAAAACTAGGACAACAAAAATTCAATATTGTGTCGGAATGTTTTTATCAAGCCTTTTTCAGATTCAATTATGTACTGAGAGAAAACTATATTTAAATTCACTGGGTTATGGAAATCGAAGGTAATAAATGAAATTATTAAGATGTTCTTTCTATGTAAACAACTTTCAATCACAACCACTGTATGTTTCTGGTGGTTTATTATTATTTTAGGCAAGTAAGTATTGTTCAAACCTGTTAATGTCACACAGATTCATCAAATAAAAGAGATATGTGTGTGTTTCTCGGTACAACTCTTTGCATCTAGTGCATATATCGGTTGCTTTGTATCTCTAAATGCTTTGAGAAATACATGCAATTCACTTTAGGTGTTTCTTTATTCAATGACGTCACCAAAATATATATGAGGAACCAAATTCAATCAACTTTTAACCAACTTGTATCAATATAGATAATATATACACTAAAGATCTACATAAATTATTTTGACTCACCATTACAATTACTGGAACCAGTGCACTGTCTCCGTTGTAAAGCAGTTGATGTTAATTTGATGATATTTTTGTACAGATGATAGATTACTCCCTCCGACGTTGCGTCGTGGAGTGTCCTTGAATTCACTAGCTGTTCTTTGAATGAATGTTATTATGTACATTGAAATTGTTGGGAATTCTGTTGGTTCTTATTGTGTGATAGGTATGAATATGGAACTAATCATAACACCACTCGTTGTTCTGAGGATGTATTTGAATGGACTGACTTGAAGTATCTAAACAGATCTCTTGCATGATCTGAATATGAATCTTTGGTTCATGACCAGATTGTTATGCCTGGAAGGTATAGTAAGTATCGGTTGTTACTTCTTATTTAATTATTACGATTCCTAATCTATTGTTAAATTTATTGTTCAAATAGCTACTCATACAAATAAAATAAATATATATCTACTAATAAAAATAACTTGTCTTATGCGTAAAACTTGCGGTTCAAATTGGAGAAGAATCCTTGTACTCGTGTTGATGTTGAATCCAGGAAAAAGGTGCTTATGGTTCATGCCACGATGTGTAGAGACGCACTCTGCACAAGGTGTCGCTTTGTTTTAAAATTTCAACTTTGCTTTCTTTGTTTCGATGTTGTGTATGGCACGATGTTCGTATATGTACGCATTTATACATGCGCTTATTGGATAGATGGAATTTCGCATGCGGTATCACAACCGCATGTGGTTTTGGTAATTCCCTGTAACATGCGTTTACTCGAAGTAAGTATCCTGGGGAGCGAAGACATTGGAGTTCCTTTTTGAAACTCTCGTTCCGGTTCGTAGCGGTTCAAGAATAGTTTAGATTAATAGTCGAACGACGTATAATTTTATCTTTATTCATAAGCTTTTATTATGTCCCACGCCGAAAGAAAAATACACACAAATCTTAATGGAGTGACGCGGGGCGAGAGTCGACATGTGCTGATGATGTACGGCCGATTGTCTCACGTTCCGTGGTCACTCAAAAATAAAAAAAAATCATGTATCTTCGATTCTTCGTCTTCGATGGTTTTATTAAGATGTGAGATATGTTTATGTGCTGAATGTTCTGCAGCGGTGGTATACTTGGCCTCATGTAATCCCCTTCCAGCGATGTGACACGTGGTTGACTCGTACGTCTGTTTGCCTCAATCCAAATATTCGAGTCTTTGGATTTATAAAAAAAAAGGAAACACAAATTATTTCTTTTTGGTCGATTCCAGCTATGGCTTGTTTTAATATTGTTTCGACGTAGTTTTTCCAACTTGGTAGACCACATGTATAAATGTATGTACTAGTACTCACCTTCTTATTTTCCTCTGTTGAAAAGAAAAAAAAAACTTCTTTTTCGTTTCTGCTTCTAATTTATGTAATTACACACCATGGATTATGCTTCCAATTGGTTTTACTTTTTCTTTATATATTTTACTTTAGTTTCTTCTAACTTTATTTAAAATGCCATCACTCTTTTAATATTTAATAATTACTTTTAGTTTCTTAGATGGTCTTTTCTGCAAGGCTGGCACAAATTGAATGGACGATTTTGGTAGATATGGATGGCTACGTTGCCCAATTTCCTGTCTTTGGGATATTTTATTTTTCCCTTTTCCGGCATTTTCATCAAAAGTTCCCCATACTGTTCATCTTTGTCAGATGATAAAAATACTTTCTGGGATCAATTGTATGCTTAGTGATTAGCTCATAGATGGAGCCTCATGTAAATAGTATGCATTTTGCCACAAAAATGTCTCACATTTATCTATTAAATGTTAGGATGGACTTTCTTTGGGTTTTCAAATGTTTTTCTGTCGCGCGCAGTTTATATTTCGAGGTTAGGTCAATTACTGTGACATTGGAAATAGCTCGTTTCTCTGCTTGAGCACCTCATTCTTTGGCAGCACTCTCGCGTAGTTCAATGATGGGATTGAAAATATGGTGAAGGAAATTATATAATTCCCACGATTTATGTGTAGGTAGAATAGACTGACATCTATTGATATTTTCGGGAGATGATAGGTGGCGTCGATAAATCGCTGTCATTTTGTTCATGACATTTGTGACGTCATAGGTGATATGCGTTCGCCTTAAAAATGTTTTCCCTACAATTCCCATAGCATTTAGTTACTCTAAATTTCGAAGTTGGCATCATTGATGATAGTCAACGGCAAGCTTCACCGCCGCGACAACGCGATTAACTAATTAACTTTGAACAATAATCATATTAATGCTATCGTCGATCCGCGACTTTTCCTTTTCTTTATCCTCTTTCTATAAACTTAATTACGATTAGATTATTTTTTTTTTTTTTTTTTAACTTTTAGTCTTGATAACACGTATTCTTCTCATAAATGATCTGCGATCATGAATATATTTTGAAGATACAAAACATTTGATTTAACGTAAACAAATAGGGCAAAGTTCCCAAAGTTTTTTTTGTAAATAAATAAAGTTAAAAACGACTTTCATTTGTATCAAGTGATAGAACAAAATTCTCACTCTTGTAATGCATATAAATGTATTTGAAAAAATCTTAATTACTTATGTATATTTTACTTTGAATTTGAGAATCATTAACGATATTATACATATACTTTTAGGATAAGTTTATACTAGGTATATATTTAAATACACTCTTGTTAGATATTAAGAATTATTCATAATAAAGAAACCCATGATTTTTATAACGTATTAACGAAATTCTGGCAGTTTAGTTTATTACTTTCGGACATATAGATTTCTTATTGAGTTTTCAGATATTCAATATGGGAGCGTAAGATATTCATAGGGAGGGTGGTGACCCTCAGAATTCCTTCGGAAAGGACAAGGCGGTGTGGAGAAATGGAATACGATTGAATGTATTCTTAATGCAATGGTTTAGTTTCTTTTTGTAGTGTTGTAGTATTTTTGGAGTAATGTAGTATTTTTAGATTAGGAAGTATAGTGAGCGAGCATATTATTTGCTTGCATTTTCCTTAAGGGGCTACCTAAACTTGTAATGAGTCGTGGGGACTCATAGGGCCACAGTAGCCAAGGTCGTAGGGTAGGAGAGATGATTTCTGCTTACGAATAGGGTGGGTTGAGAGACCTGGGGGATTGCTTAACATCATTAATCCTCCCTCCCCTCGCAGTTAGACACCTCGTCCTCCACTATCTGCACAGCATCGTGGTAGCAGAGTGGAAGGAAGGTGACATAAGCCATTGCAGCCACGACTACCTGTGGTTTGCTAGTCACCAATATAATTACGTGTCTGGTTCTTTTGGTTAATAAGGCAGTGCGAACACGATTTCTTTCTTTTCGCTCACGTTCACTCTCAATTATTCATAAGAGGTGCAAACAGAGATCAGTCTTTCTTTCGGTTCAGTTCTTGTCAGTCTCATCTTTGGAGATTATGAGGGCCCTTAAGCATTTTAACATTCTTATTCGAGCTCACCCATCTCGAGCTCAACGGTCGGCAGTGAAAAATAGAGGTAACAAGTAGATCCCGGAGCAAGTGCCCACGGCCTGGCTGAGCTGGTCATGGCTGTGGTACTGCCGGCCACCGCGACGGTCGATCTCGACCACGGTTCTACGTTGTCACATGCCGTTCTTTCCAGTTGTTCTCTACGAACGATTTGTGAGAAAGGGGGCGTTGCCGGCATAGGATCGCTTCCATCCCTTCAGCAATAAGAATAGGTAGCCACAGTTAGATAAGTGAATGCGATCTGGAGTAAAGACTCTGGAGAAGGGTATCGTTTCTTATTACAGCATTTTAAATCTAGTTCTGAGCCTGGGGATATAAGTAGAATCCATGGTTTTTGGTGTAAACCACGATACTATACAGCTGCAAGCGGAACATCTATGACTTGTAGCGGATAGGCGCGGGCATGCTGGTAGGTACCCTCTAGGCTGTTCTACGGTGCTTTGTAGTCAGGACCTATGGTGCGCTACTGTATGGCTCGTGCTTCTGTGATGGGGGTGGAGTAGGAATATGAAAGAATGGGAAGAGGAGCAGGAGGGACAAGGTACTGTGTTTGCGAAGTGTAAGTATGTCTTTTACAGGGATGCTGAATACACCGATACATGGTTAGTAGATGACGTGGTTGCTGTTCCTTGGTATAGGAGTCAAGGATGGATAGGGGTGCTTGTTCCTTCTTGCTTCCTCTTAAGCTCGTGTTGTTGTTGGGTATAGTTTCGAATCTCGGATATTCATAGAATATTTGGGTGGGGAAGATGGTGTCCATTAGCGGTGCGGGTGGTATACGGAGGTGGTATATAAATGTTCTTTTTATTTCTAATTTTTACGTTACAGATGGCGCCCAACGTGGGGCCCGAATTAATTGACAAAGATAAGATAAGGATTGACGAAAGTTAGGTCGATCCAGAGTAGCGTGAAAAAGTTAGACAATTTTTGAAAGTTTTTCGAAATTTTTCAGTTTTTTTGTGAAAGTGAAGCCGACGTTTTACTTGTTGATCAGGTCTTTTAGATGGAGGTACGCTATCGAGATTAGCGGTGTAGGCACTATTTTGTCCAGTGGTTTGGTGAATTTTTCCCGAGTCAGTCTGTTGCATTAGGTCTACCTACTTTTCTCTACCTCTAATCACTTCTATAAGTCTTCGATCTCTGTCCGGATTGAGCAGTTGTTCTTGCTTAATCGTCAGTAGCTGAGGTGTTGACATATTCATAAGGTGATGTCTGAGATCCTGGCCATATGAGAGTAGAATGAGCAGGTCTTCTGACCGGTGGTTGGTGCTTTTTGCCCGACGCACGTCAGCTGCAGAAGCTGGTCACTCGCTCGACTACGACCCCTATTGTTTCAACCATAACGCAGTTTGTTTCTTTTGATTGTTTTGTTAACCAATTTGTATTTGAAGGTTATAGTCAGTTTTGATGGATGCTAGGAAGTGATGGTATGTGACGAGATATGAAGCGCTAACCAGTAGTTGGAGTTTTATACCCGATGTACGTCAGCAGTAGCGTAATGTCGCCTTTGCATACCTGAACAACTTTTCGTTTAGGAGAAATTGTCGTTTTCTCATACAACCGAATGCCGTTATGTACCGAGTCTAGACACACTAATTTTTTTTTATTTTTGACTAAAATTTATAGTTTTTTTTCTTGAAGACGGTTATGTTGCAGAACCGTTCACACACACCTTTTTTCGAAGAAGGGAGGGTAGGGGTTGCCACCTCCCGAACCTTTTATGACAAATTATTTAAGTATTTAGTTTTTTTTGAGATATATTGCATTTTTGAAATATTTAGCATTTTTTAGATATATAGTTTTTGAGTATACAGTTTTTGGGACATTTAGATTTTTTTGAGTATTCCGTCAGTTAAGTTGGGACGTAACTTCTTGATTGGATGTGTAAGTTTGGGATAGTGCCCGCCAATTTAGTTTCTTGTATTTTTGGGATAGTGCCCGCCATATAGATATAGTTTGGGATAGAGCCCGCCAATATAGAATACTGTTTAGAATTTTAGATTATAAAGCATAAAATTATATTTTTGATTACAATTTAAGTATTGATTACTGTAATTGAATTTTTCTCTCGATATAAATATACATATATTATATTTCCTATTTTATTTAAGTATAAACTTATTTAAGTATCCAGTTTGAATTTTGAGTTTCAGAAACATTTTTTAATTAACGTTTTTGATAAACATATTTTCCATATATAAAAACATACCCTTAGTGTTAAGCATTTCTTTTCTTTTATAAATTCTATAAAATTTCCTTTTTTTTTTTGAGTTATATCGACAAATATCCGTTTGAGGTTTTGCTCACGGAATATTTTGAATTTTATCTTTTTTGATTTTTATTAAACCAATAGTACTTACCTTAAGTAGTATCCGTCTGAGGATTTCTCACGGACTACTTAAATTTTTATCTACCGGATTTACAATAGACGAACACTCGTTCGAGGAACTCCTCACGGGATATTCGCAAACCTTTATACCCAGACTTACCTTTTTGTTTTCCTTTTATTGTCATATTCCTTGGTAGGAACCGTTCGAAGAACTTCTCACGGCCTACAAAACCTTTTTTTTATTTTTTTTGACATACTCAAAGTTTATTCCGTCCATTTACCTTCACGGTTGAATGACTGGCCGAAGCCGTAGGAGAGCTATTAGAAGCACATACCTTTCCTAGTATAAAGATTACGTAGGCTCCTACAGCTCCGAAACCCAGATCTGGCCGTAGCCAAGACGACGACGTAGAGAATCATTCTGATGACGAAGTCAGTTTAGCTGAAAGCCTACCTAGAGATGATGCTGGTGATAGAAGCATAGATGTAGATGATGAAGAAGTAAGGAGAGCAGAAGAGCAATTGCGTAAGGATGCTGCTGACCACTCAGCGTACATTCAGAAAGTAGTTTCCGCTACTATTGACTTACACAGGGTCGACGACAGGAAGTTTATGGCGGAAGCATTAGAGAAAAGCCACATGCGCTTACTTGACCAAGTAACGCAACTTCTACAGAAACGAACTGCAAAGGCAACTCAACCCGCCGCTCCTTCTAAACCCATTGCTCCTCCTAAGTCATCTGCTCCTTCTAAATCAGTTGAACCTCTTGGTGTCACGTCTACACAAAAAGCTACACGACAAGTCAATTTAGCAAACTTAGACACTCCACGTGTCACTAATACATACACAGCCAACGGTCCAACTAACGCCAATAATGTCCAGTCCGAGCATAGGCCAATCGATAATATCGATTTCGCAGATCGCTATACGCCTCACTACGAGCACACTAGAGTACCTCCGTTGTCGGATATCAATCCAGCGCAGATGCCTCTAGGCTCTAATCTAGATGAATTCATGGAGCGGGTAAACGCTTTCAATTTCAACGATGAGTCACCTGTTTCGCCACCCAGACCACCACCCTCTAACGCCACGTCTTCGAACCGTGTTCATCCATTCCATAAATGGGGATTGAAGTTCGACGGGAAGAATATGGCTGTGGACGACTTCTTGTTCCGTCTGGGGTGTATACGCAGCAGTTATGGTGTATCATGGTACGAAATTACTGCGAATATCTACCACTTTGTATCAGGTTCCGTCGAATCATGGTACTGGGTATACCTGAAAGGCAATAAACACACGACATGGGACGAGTTGAAAACTGCTTTGGTAGAACAGTACCGCAGTTTAGAAAGCGATACCGAGCTGTTCAGAAAATTGTCCGATCGTAAGATGTTACATGGCGAGTCCTTCAATGACTTTTTCGACGCCATCCAACATTTGAATTCCAGGATGAGAGTTCCTAGACCTGAGAAGGAACTAGTTGAAATCATCAAAACTAATGTCCGTAGGCGAATGGGAGAACTCATCGTAACCTACAGTCCGTCTAGCTTGCGACAGCTAGCTTACTACTGTCGAGCCATAGAGAAGGCTCAGTCTCAATACGAGAACGTCCGTCCGAATTTTGTGCCAAACGCACAACGTCCACCTGCAAGGCGTTTCGTGAACGAAATCGCAGAAGAACCTTGTCAGGATCTAGTGGTAGCGTTGCCTAATAGCAACATTGAAGCGATCCAGAGAGATCGCAAGCTACAGAAGTGTTGGAATTGCCAAGTTCTTGGCCATAGTTTCCGCGATTGTGCAAAACCAATCGATAAAGTATTTTGTTTCCGCTGCGGCTTAGCAGACGCGTATAGTCCGTCCTGTCCGAAATGTCTAGCGGGAAATGAGAGGAGGAAAAACCCAACGACCGGGGGGGTTCCCTCCGGTTAGATTTGCCCGGAGTTCAAGTGTCCGAACCGACAAAGCCCCTTGAACTTCCTAAGATTAGAATATTGAAACTAGACTGAACCAAAAGTGAATTACCGAACAATGATAAAGATGATTGTAGAACAATCCCCATGTTGAATAACGAAGCCAAACCTAATAAGAATTTGAATTTTTGTAACAATGAAACAGAACCATTATATCGTAAGTCTTTTCATGAAAGATTACACAATTACAATGAAGTGCGTAGGAGAATTGTCACTTTCCCGGAATTGTCCAAACGGATAAAACGGATAAGGGAGCGCTTCCATCGGAAGCGGACTACTTCTCGTAAATCGCGTCAGCAATAATAGGCCGAGAATCGAACGACCCACGTCCTTACGTGACGGTCGGATTATTCGGCGATAGCTTTTTAGGTCTACTCGATTCAGGGGCAAGTATTAGTTGCTTAGGCACCGACATACTACCCTATTTGAAGAGTAAAGATGTTACGTTAAGGAAGGTAGAGACTACCGTGTCCACGGCCGATGGACACAAGCAATCCATAGTAGGAGTAATTACTACACCTATCCAATATAAAAGTGTGACAAAGGATATCGATCTGTATATTGTGCCTTCGTTAAGCCAACGTCTATATTTAGGCGTTGACTTTTGGCAAAAATTCCAGATCGCACCTCATGTAATTGTGAGTCTTTCAGGAATTACGACTGGTGGGCCAGAGGAAAGACCCACAAACCAGATTAAGTTGAATGATGAAGAGTCTAAGCGACTTGAAGCTGTTGTACGTAGTTTTCCTTCTTTCGCAGTCCATGGACTCGGGAAAACAAATCTAGTGCAGCATTTAATAGACACGGGTGATGCTGTACCTATAAAGCAAAGGTACTATCCCGTTTCTCCGGCGATACAAACCCTTATGTATGCGGAGTTAGACCGTATGCTTTCGTTGGGAGTCATCAAGGAAAGTTCCAGCGCATGGAGTTCTCCAGTTGTGCTTGTTTGCAAGCCTGGTAAGAACCGATTGTGTTTGGACTTTCGGAAGGTGAACTCTGTAACAAAGAAAGATGCTCGTCCGATTGCGCATATTGAGGGGCTGCTGGCACGTCTGACAGAGACACGTTATATTTCTAGCGTGGACCTGAAGGATGCGTTTTGGCAGATACCGCTGGAGCAAAGTTCGAGGGAAAAGACCGCTTTTACGGTACCTGGCCGACCACTGTACCAATTTAAGGTCATGCCTTTCGGTCTATGTAATGCGGCACAAAGTTTGAGTTACCTGATGAGTCGCGTAATCCCATCGGGGTTACGAGATCAAGTCTTTGTTTACTTTGGTTGTGTCGAAGGATTTCGACGAACACATAGAGACTCTGGAGATAGTCGGAAAGTGTTTGACGAACGCAGGACTGATGATTAACGTCGAGAAGTCGAAGTTTTGTTTTGATGAGCTTCACTATCTCGGTTATAAGGTCGGTCAGGGTTGTTTGAAAGCAGTTCCAGATAAGATCGCAGCTATTACTAGCTTTCCTTTGCCAACCACAACTCGCCAAGTTCGCCGATTTCTCGGTATGGCAGGTTGGTATCGACGATTTGTTAAGGATTTCAGCACCCTAGCCGCACCCTTGACCGAGACATTGAAAAAGGGAAAAGCCTTCAAGCTTAGTCCAGAAGCTATTGAAGCTTTCCTGCGAATCAAACAAGCTTTGACTTCAGCGCCTGTACTAGTCAATCCGGACTTCTCCAAAGAATTCATCATTCTCTGCGACGCATCCGCGACTGGCGTTGGATGTGTACTCTGTCAGAGGGACGAAACCGGGGCGGAGCAGCCTATATACTACTTCTCTCGGAACTGAACGCTGCACAGAGAAACTATTCGGTGACAGAGCGCGAGTGCTTAGCAGCTTTTGAAGGTATCCAGAAGTTTGGATCTTACGTTGAGGGATACCATTTTCGTGTTATTACAGATCATTCCAGCCTGAAATGGCTGATGACTACGAAGGATCCAACCGAAAGATTGGCGAGGTGGAGTATGCGACTCCAAGGTTTCGATTTTGGGGTGGAGCATAGGAAAGGTACTTTGAATGTTGTACCAGATGCTTTATCAAGAGCATATGAATATGATGAGTTGACAGTGTCAGCTTTCCTTTCATGTCTGCCACAGGTCGATGCCTCGGAGGTACTCCACATCGATCTTGAGGATCCGTCCTTTAAGTCTGAAGGTTATCTGGATATCATCAGTCATATCAGGAAAGAACAGGAACGATTACCTGACCTCAAAGTGTCGGAAGGATACATTTACAAGCGCACTAAACATGCGATTGGTAATCCCTTGGCCGACGATCTAACTTGGAAGTTGTGGGTCCCCTCAGAGATGACGGAGTCGTTGATCTCATTGGCTCACAATCCGCCGCGTGCTTCGCATGGTGGAGTGGTGAAGACGGTTTACAGATTGAAACACAGATTCTTCTGGCCCGGTATGTACACGCAAGTCAAACTGTACGTAGACCGGTGTGAAACGTGCAAGACCAGTAAAGCAGCTAACATGACGCTGAGAACAGAAATGGGAAACTGTTTCGAGGTAGATACGCCGTTTCAACATTTATATGTTGACTTTCTCGGGCCGTATCCCAGGTCAAGATCCGGAAATGTTTACATAGTAATCGTGTTAAGCCAACTGACGAAATTTGTCTTCATCAAGCCACTGCGCAAGGCAACAGCCGCGAGCGTAGTCAAGTTCTTGAAGGACGAAGTGTTTTTCATTCACGGAGTACCGGAGAGTATTCTCTCCGATAATGGTACACAATTTGTTGGGAAGGAGTTCCAAAAACTCATGGATGTTTTCGGGGTCAAACACTACCGAACGGCAGTGTATGCTCCCCAGTCTAACGCTAATGAGCGGGTGAACCGTTCAATCTTGGCGGCCATTAGGTCGTATGTCAATCCTCGACAGACGGATTGGGATGCCCATCTGTCTTCGATCAGCAGTGCCCTCCGCACGACAGTGCATTTAACACTCTCAATGTCCCCATACGAAGCCTTATTTGGCCAACGAATGATAGAGCACGGGGCAGATTATCGTTTGTTGAGAGAGTTGGGTGGACTGTACTGTTCGGAGATAGATTGGCTTCCTAAGGTGGCCAAAATAAACATCGTTAATTCATATTTAAAGTCATGTACAAAGTTGATGATGAGATTTATAAGAGAAACCAAGTCCAAAGCGAGGCGACAAAACACTTAAGCGCAAAACTATGTCCCAAATTTATCAAAGTTCGTGTAACTTAAGTAATCGGAAACAATCTTTACGAAGTTGAAGACCGGCGAGGTCACAAATCTACGTGCCATACAAAAGATTTAAAACGGTAACAACCTTGAAGTACAATTACAACCCAGACTTAAACAATTATTTCATCTTTTCGATATTTTTGAAATATTAAAAACTTTTTTTTTACCAGACATTACAAGCAAGTACTAATAGTACTTGATACCCTGCTAGTAACCAAAGCATATGCCCGGCTCTCAGCTGTGCATGAGACTCTTGGGTCATTTCATTTTTTTTCTGTATTTTCAGATACCCAAGCAGAGAATTCACACGTCTTCAGGCAGTAAGCCATGTATTTTTTCTTATTTGATTTTTTGTCTTCGACCGACTAGACGTAAAAGAGTCGCAGTGTCTTCACGATACGACGAATGGGAGATCCCCATAAGCAAATTTTTATTTTTTTTTTTGCGAAAAGTTATCCTTTTTCTTGGAAGTTAGACTAAGCGGACTTAGTCGAAATTCCAAGCTTTTTAGGGAAAACTTTCTCGCCAGTCACTGGCAATGAATAACTCTATTACCGCCATCTTGGGCAGACGGTGTTAAGCCATGTCTTTAATGTAAAGGTTTATCACAAATTGTTAATTAATACAAAAAAAAAATAAAATATTAATCTAAAATCTAAAAAATCTATTACCGCCATCTATCAACAGAATCATAATATCAATAGCTACTCAACGAACACACCCATCCAGTTTCATCTGCCAAAGAGTTTCCGCAGAAAGAAAAGGAATCCATCTTGTGCGAGATCAGATTTCATTGTCAGAGATCAGATTCCGATCTCAGATCAAAATTCTGATCATTTTCCCAAACAGAGCGACGATCAGATTGCCCACATTCCATTGAGCATTCTGAAAGGGTACCTCCATTCGAAAATAATAAATCCGACACACACTCGCTCGTTCCATTTTCGGTTCACACTAAAAACTAAAGCTAGTCTGTTCGCACTAGGCAAACACAAATCTTGATTTGTACCAGTAAAGTAGAGAATGCCAAAATCATAATTGATGACAGAACCAACTGTTAAGCTGCAAGACGGAAGCAATAGCCGATGCGGCCGATTTAATTGTTTCCCTTTGCTAACCCTGTCTTATATGCTATTCTCAGCGCACTGTGGAAATCGATAGTGACAGATCCAAGCAACCCAACAAACAAAGTGTAAACCTGAAATTTCAGTAGGCCGGGAACTTTATTATGTAGAGAAGAAACGTAATTCGGATTGTATAACACTTTTCATCACACCGAATATAATGTGAAACTGTACTCACCCGCTTTCTTCTTTTAAATGAATTTTCTCCCATTAACATGAACTACATTTTGAAATTCATGTTTGACATATGTCAACAAAAAAATAGTACGATGAACTTGATTCATAAGGTTGTCCGAAAAATTAAACCTTCTGAGGTAAGGCATATGACAACATAGTGTCTTCACCTCAATTCCAACCTATTCTTTGTCGTCATTCTGACTGATATGATTGAAATATAAAACTATTCTGACAAGTTACTGAGGTCGAAATCCTCCAGCCTTATAATTAGAATAATACTTACCATTAACACCCAGTGTAATCTGACCCTTATTCTTGTCATTTTCTTACCAAACTATTCGAGCTGTCATGCTCTAGTTGTCAAACAAATGTGCCGAACGAAAATGTGCTCAGTGAGTAGATACCCTTAAGGTATGTTTTTGACACGCCACCTATAGAGCCAACTAACAACCAGTTCAAACACTGGAAAGCAGCCATGAGACTGGAAGTTAGGGCGTTGGCTGGTGGAAAAAGGAAAAATATGCTCTAAGAATATCAGAGCAGAAGTCATTTTGAAGAAAGACACCGACCAACGAACAGCTCACTCGCAGAACATAAGCTTTTTCATTGTGAAAAATTTGTGTTGCGACCAATTTTCTTATTCTTGCCGTGCAAGGGCATTAGAATTTCACAAACGATATATGGATTTCGGAATCAATTATAATTGAGGTAAGGTAACTAATTTATATATGCACCAAAGCAAGAAATTAGAAACTTTTTTTGCTTTGAGGCATGGCTATGCAATTTTTTTTTATATGCATATAAATGGACGCACGAGGTCTGATACCTTTTTGGGTCTCTAGGTCCATCAACTTCTTGGATATACCAGAGCATGCAGACGCATATCCAGCACAGGGTGCTAATCAAAGGATTTGAGACGAATCATCTACAAAACCACATGGGATTCTTCCTAGCGTCAGGCGTCTGGGAGCAGATTACTCCATCCGGACACGTGGGCCCTACTCTATATATATATATATAGGCCTGAGAGCATTCCTGGAATTTTTCTTTAAACACATAAAGATACGTCGCAGTTTTGATGCACAATCCAATTGTGGTTCTTTTTTCTATTCATTCTGACACACTGGAGTGTCTGTGAAAGACACGTTTCAACGCAGCGCGTACACCAAGTACGCATTCCTCGCTTATAGGTCACACACGCGTGACGCCTAGGAGCTCCTATAGAGGGCTTCTATAATAGTAAATTGAAACAAGACAATCGCGTGGAAGCCGTCCGGCGTTGATCCGTTCCGGCTCGCCGACGGCCACGCCCTTTTTATCTTATCCTGGATTTCACCTATACGAAGGTGCACCGCCTATAGATAGGCATCATCTCTTTTATTGCACTTATTGCATCGAATCATCAGCTCAGCGGAGCACGTCAACAGCTATAGAAGCAACGGAAAGCCACTTCAAGTTTTCAACTGGACGTCTGGCTTGCACTATGTACCAATGCCGGTCCATCAACTATATAGTTACTCAGTGAATTTCAAGCTACGAGGGAATTCCATAATCATCTGTAATTCATAATCATCTTTAAACGAAGCAACAGATCCTGCAGTGAATATAAATGTGTGAATTTAAGTGGAAATAAGAAATAAGATCCTATATATAATGTATCAGGTAACAATTTTTGTTCGTTAAATTTCTTTTTGTGTATCGTGGGTACCGAGAAGAGCTAAGAAGCCTTTCCTACCCCTCACTCCCCGCATACCCGGTGGAGTAAAAGAGGCCAATTCTGCCTCCACGACTAGCGTTTAACGCTGACGATTTAGTTGTTAACCATGGACGGTGGTGCCAACGCAACATAAAGAAGGTTCCATAGATCATGGGCGATATAATCCACATCCATAAATACATTTTATATAGTTATCTATAACTTGTATCTTAGGTATTTATATCTTATTATACGTTGTGCTGTGCTAATTATAGTGAAAAGTTATCCTTGATTAATCATTTCTAGCGTTCATTTAACTTAACTGTACCTACTTACTTCTCTATTTCGGAATCTTAAACTTATATCGTGACGAATATTAATTCGCGAATTCGTATTTCTGTCTTGCAAGTCTATTTATTCGACTAGATACAAATCGTTAAATCTGATGTATTCTTTTATTCTCAGAAGAGCATCTTCGAGTTCTTCGAGTTCGGCTACTTTTACTTACGGTTTAATTAATATCACTCCGTGACAAACCAAAAATTAGTTTAGAAATTTATCGCGCGGTTCACTATATTCTAAGACGGAACCGAATCTAGTGACACAATACTGTGTCCAACTACCAAATCGTCGTACTCTTCGCGTGTAATGAGGAAGAATCCTCATCCGTGTTGTTTGTAATCGGTCTTTAACTATATTTTACTCCAGTCAAATTTGAGACACAGATTTCTTTATTGGAGTCATTTCTATCTCTTCTTTATCACTTCACGTGAATATTTTTTTTTACACTTGTCTTTAAAGACACTTACTCGTGCGTCGGTAGCGACCAATTCGAACTCAAGTTCAAATCCTTGTTCAGATACATATCTGACCCCTTCATTAGATACGTGAATTCCATACTTGCGTTAGATAAATCAATGAAATCCTTGCTATTTCTTCAAAATTAAATGTGTCTTCGTCTATTAGAATGTGTGTACAGCAACATAAAGTGCGAACTTTAGGCGTTAAGTATATACAAACGCATACGCCACACTTTGCGCTACTGAGTACAACACTTGTGTCCATTCGATCTCAGGAAGTAGATTCAACGAAGTGAATAAGAGATTACTCTTATGAACTGCCACTTATGGTCGTCGTTCTCTGGAAAAGTACAGCACAGATTAACGCACAATTAGCGCTAGTCAATATTTACATTTACATTTATTATGAATAATTCTTAATATCAATATTAATATATCAAGAGTGTATTTAAATATATACCTAGTATAAACTTATCCTAAAAGTATATGTATAATATCGTTAATGATTCTCAAATTCAAAGTAAAATATACATAAGTAATTAAGACTTTATCAAATACATTTATATGCATTACAAGAGTGAGAATTTTGTTCTATCACTTGATAGAAATGAAAGTCGTTTTTAACTTTATTTATTTACAAAAAAAAACTTTGGGAACTTTGCCCTATTTGTTTACGTTAAATCAAATGTTTTGTATCTTCAAAATATATTCATGATCGCAGATCATTTATGAGAAGAATACGTGTTATCAAGACTAAAAGTTAAAAAAAAAAAAAAAATCTAATCGTAATTAAGTTTATAGAAAGAGGATAAAGAAAAGGAAAAGTCGCGGATCGACGATAGCATTAATATGATTATTGTTTAAAGTTAATTAGTTAATCGCGTTGTCGCGGCGGTGAAGCTTGCCGTTGACTATCATCAATGATGCCAACTTCGAAATTTAAAGTAACTAAATGCTATGGGAATGAAAATTTGAATTCACCGAAAGTTAAAACTAAACAGAAAGTCAGAGTAACAGTTAAATCTAACACATAAAACAGGAATACGACCTGACCAAATTTCAAATGGTTCAAAGTAGGATCGACAGTAACAGGCATCAGGGATTTGCTCAAGATGTTTCCATCCGAAGCAGCAAAAAGGCAGTCAATATGTTTAAATGAAATAAAATATTCAAATTTGTTTACTCGATTATCAAAGAAACCCATGACTTTTATAACGTATTAACGAAATTCTGGCAGTTTAGTTTATTACTTTTGGACATATAGATTTCTTATTGAGTTTTCAGATATTCAATATGGGAGCATAAGATATTCATAGGGAGGGTGGTGACCCTCAGAATTAGTTCGGAAAGGACAAGGTGGTGTGGAGAAATGGAATACGATTGAATGTATTCTTAATGCAATGGTTTAGTTTCTTTTTGCAGTGTTGTAGTATTTTTGGATTAATGTAGTATTTTTAGATTAGGAAGTATAGTGAGCGAGCATATTATTTGCTTGCATTTTCCTTATAAGGGGCTACCTAAATTTGTAATGAGTCGTGGGGACTCATAGGTCCACAGTAGCCAAGGTCGTAGGGTAGGAGAGATGATTTCTGCTTACGAATAGGGTGGGTTGAGAGACCTGGGGGATTGCTTAACATCATTAATCCTCCCTCCCCTCGCAGTTAGACACTTCGTCCTCCACTATCTGCACAGCATCGTATTAGCAGAGTGGAAGGAAGGTGACATAAGCCATTGCAGCCACGACTACCTGTGGTTTGCTAGTCACCAATATAATTACGTGTCTGGTTCTTTTGGTTAATAAGGCAGTGCGAACACGATTTCTTGCTTTTCGCTCACGTTCACTCTCAATTATTTATAAGAGGTGCAAACAGAGATCAGTCTTTCTTTCGGTTCAGTTCTTGTCAGTCTCATCTTTGGAGATTATGAGGGCCCTTAAGCATTTTAACATTCTTATTCGAGCTCACCCATCTTGAGCTCAATGGTCGGCAGTGAAAAATAGAGGTAACACCGGTCAAGTAGATCCCGAAGCAAGTGCCCACGGCCTGGCTGAGCTGGTCATGGCTATGGTACTGCCGGCCACCGCGACGGTCGATCTCGACCACGGTTCTACGTTGTCGCATGCCGTTCTTTCCAGTTGTTCTCTACGAACGATTGGTGAGAAAGTAGGCGTTTCTGGCATAGGATCGCTTCCATCCCTTCAGCAATAAGAATAGGTAGCCACAGTTAGATAAGTGAATGCGATCTGGAGTAAAGACTCTGGAGAAGGGTATCGTTTCTTATTACAGCATTTTAAATCTAGTTGTGAGCCTGGGGATATAAGTAGAATCCATGGTTTTTGCTGTAAACCATGATACTATACAGCTGCAAGCGGAACATCTATGACTTGTAGTGGATAGGCACGGGCATGCTGGTAGGTACCCTCTAGGCTGTTCTACGGTGCTTTGTAGTCAGGACCTATGGTGCGCTACTGGATGGCTCGTGCTTCTGTGATGGGGGTGGAGTAGGAATATGAAAGAATGGGAAGAGGAGCAGGAGGGAAAAGGTACTGTGTTTGCGAAGTGTAAGTATGTCTTTTACAGGGATGCTGAATACACCGATACATGATTAGTAGATGACGTGGTTGCTGTTCCTTGGTATAGGAGTCAAGGATGGATAGGGGTGCTTGTTCCTTCTTGCTTCCTCTTTATCTCGTGTTGTTGGTGGGTATAGTTTTGAATCTCGGATATTCATAGATTATTTGGGTGGGGAAGATGGTGTCCATCAGCGGTGCGGGTGGTATACGGAGGTGGTATATAAATGTTCTTTTTATTTCTAATTTTTACGTTACAGATGGCGCCCAACGTGGGGCCCGAGTTAATTGATGACAAAGATAAGATAAGGATTAACGAAAGTTAGGTCGATCCAGAGTAGCGTGAAAAAGTTAGAAAATTTTTGAGAGTTTTTCGAAATTTTTCAGTTTTTTTGTGAAAGTGAAGCCAACGTTTTACTTGTTGATCAGGTCTTTTAGATGGAGGAACGCTATCGAGATTAGCGGTGTTGGCACTATTTTGTCCAGTGGTTTGGTGAATTTTTCCCGAGTCATTCTGTTGCACTAGGTCTACCTACTTTTCTCTACCTCTAATCACTTCAATAAGTCTTCGATCTCTGTCCGGATTGAGCAGTTGTTCTTGCTTAATCGTCAGTAGCTGAGGTGTTGACATATTCATAAGGTGATGTCTGAGAAACTGGCCGTATGAGAGTAGAATGAGCAGGTCTTCTGACCGGTGGTTGGTGCTTTTTGCCCGACGCACGTCAGCTGCAGAAGCTGGTCACTCGCTCGACAACGACCCCTATTGTTTCAACCATAACGCAGTTTGTTTCTTTTGATTGTTTTGTTAACCGATTTGTATTTGAAGGTTATAGTCAGTTTTGATGGATGCTAGGAAGTGATGGTATGTGACGAGATATGAAGCGCTAACCGGTAGTTGGAGTTTTATACCCGATGTACGTCAGCAGTAGCGTAATGTCGCCTTTGCATACCTGAACAACTTTTCGTTTAGGAGAAATTGTCGTTTTCTCATACAACCGAATGCCGTTATGTACCGAGTCTAGACACACTATTTTTTTTTATTTTTGACTAAAATTTATAGTTTTTTTTTTGAAGACGGTTATGCTGCAGAACCGTTCACACACACCTTGTTTCGAAGAAGAGAGGGTAGGGGTTGCCACCTCCCAAACCTTTTATGACAAATTATTTAATTATTTAGTTTTTTTTGAGATATATTGCATTTTTGAGATATTTAGCATTTTTGAGACATATAGTTTTTGAGTATACAGTTTTTGGGACATTTAGATTTTTTTGAGTATTCCGTCAGTTAATTTGGGACGTAACTTCTTGATTGGATGTGTAAGTTTGGGATAGTGCCCGCCAATTTAGTTTCTTGTATTTTTGGGATAGTGCCCGCCTTATAGATATAGTTTGGGATAGAGCCCGCCAATATAGAATACTGTTTAGAATTTTAGATTATAAAGCATAAAATTAGATTTTTGATTACATTTAAGTATTGATTACTGTAATTGAATTTTTCTCTCGATATAAATAAACATATATTATATTTCCTATTTTATTTAAGTATAAACTTATTTAAGTATCCAGTTTGAATTTTGAGTTTCAGAAACATTTTTGAATTAACGTTTTTGATAAACATATTTTCCATATATAAAAACATACCCTTAGTGTTAAGCATTTCTTTTCTTTTATAAATTCTATAAAATTTCCTTTTTTTTTAATTATATCGACAAATATCCGTTTGAGGTTTTGCTCACGGAATATTTTGATTTTTCTCTTTTTTGATTTTTATTAAACCAATAGTACTTACCTTAAGTAGTATCCGTCTGAGGACTTCTCACGGACTACTAAAATTTGTATCTACCGGATTTACAATAGACGAACACTCGTTCGAGGAACTCCTCACGGGATATTCGCAAACCTTTATACCCAGACTTACCTTTTTCTTTTCCTTTTATTGTTATATTCCTTGGTAGGAACCGTTCGAGGAACTTCTCACGGCCTACAAAACCTTTTTTTTTATTTTTTTTGACATACTCAAAGTTTATTCTGTCCGTTTACCTTCACGGTTGAATGACTGGCCGAAGCCGTAGGAGAGCTATTAGAAGCACATACCTTTCCAAGTATAAAGATTAAGTAGGCATGGGTCCCACAGCTCCGAAGCCCAGATCTGGCCGTAGCCAAGACGACGCCGTAGAGAATCATTCTGATGACGAAGTCAGTTTAGCTGAAAGCCTACCTAGAGATGATGCTGGTGATAGAAGCATAGATGTAGATGATGAAGAAGTAAGGAGAGCAGAAGAGCAATTGCGTAAGGATGCTGCTGACCACTCAGCGTACATTCAGAAAGTAGTTTCCGCTACTATTGACTTACACAGGGTCGACGACAGGAAGTTTATGGCGGAAGCATTAGAGAAAAGCCACATGCGCTTACTTGACCAAGTAACGCAACTTCTACAGAAACGAACTGCAAAGGCAACTCAACCCGCCGCTCCTTCTAAACCCATTGCTCCTCCTAAGTCATCTGCTCCTTCTAAATCAGTTGAACCTCTTGGTGTCACGTCTACACAAAAAGCTACACGACAAGTCAATTTAGCAAACTTAGACACTCCACGTGTCACTAATACATACACAGCCAACGGTCCAACTAACGCCAATAATGTCCAGTCCGAGCATAGGCCAATCGATAATATCGATTTCGCAGATCGCTATACGCCTCACTACGAGCACACTAGAGTACCTCCGTTGTCGGATATCAATCCAGCGCAGATGCCTCTAGGCTCTAATCTAGATGAATTCATGGAGCGGGTAAACGCTTTCAATTTCAACGATGAGTCACCTGTTTCGCCACCCAGACCACCACCCTCTAACGCCACGTCTTCGAACCGTGTTCATCCATTCCATAAATGGGGATTGAAGTTCGACGGGAAGAATATGGCTGTGGACGACTTCTTGTTCCGTCTGGGGTGTATACGCAGCAGTTATGGTGTATCATGGTACGAAATTACTGCGAATATCTACCACTTTGTATCAGGTTCCGTCGAATCATGGTACTGGGTATACCTGAAAGGCAATAAACACACGACATGGGACGAGTTGAAAACTGCTTTGGTAGAACAGTACCGCAGTTTAGAAAGCGATACCGAGCTGTTCAGAAAATTGTCCGATCGTAAGATGTTACATGGCGAGTCCTTCAATGACTTTTTCGACGCCATCCAACATTTGAATTCCAGGATGAGAGTTCCTAGACCTGAGAAGGAACTAGTTGAAATCATCAAAACTAATGTCCGTAGGCGAATGGGAGAACTCATCGTAACCTACAGTCCGTCTAGCTTGCGACAGCTAGCTTACTACTGTCGAGCCATAGAGAAGGCTCAGTCTCAATACGAGAACGTCCGTCCGAATTTTGTGCCAAACGCACAACGTCCACCTGCAAGGCGTTTCGTGAACGAAATCGCAGAAGAACCTTGTCAGGATCTAGTGGTAGCGTTGCCTAATAGCAACATTGAAGCGATCCAGAGAGATCGCAAGCTACAGAAGTGTTGGAATTGCCAAGTTCTTGGCCATAGTTTCCGCGATTGTGCAAAACCAATCGATAAAGTATTTTGTTTCCGCTGCGGCTTAGCAGACGCGTATAGTCCGTCCTGTCCGAAATGTCTAGCGGGAAATGAGAGGAGGAAAAACCCAACGACCGGGGGGGTTCCCTCCGGTTAGATTTGCCCGGAGTTCAAGTGTCCGAACCGACAAAGCCCCTTGAACTTCCTAAGATTAGAATATTGAAACTAGACTGAACCAAAAGTGAATTACCGAACAATGATAAAGATGATTGTAGAACAATCCCCATGTTGAATAACGAAGCCAAACCTAATAAGAATTTGAATTTTTGTAACAATGAAACAGAACCATTATATCGTAAGTCTTTTCATGAAAGATTACACAATTACAATGAAGTGCGTAGGAGAATTGTCACTTTCCCGGAATTGTCCAAACGGATAAAACGGATAAGGGAGCGCTTCCATCGGAAGCGGACTACTTCTCGTAAATCGCGTCAGCAATAATAGGCCGAGAATCGAACGACCCACGTCCTTACGTGACGGTCGGATTATTCGGCGATAGCTTTTTAGGTCTACTCGATTCAGGGGCAAGTATTAGTTGCTTAGGCACCGACATACTACCCTATTTGAAGAGTAAAGATGTTACGTTAAGGAAGGTAGAGACTACCGTGTCCACGGCCGATGGACACAAGCAATCCATAGTAGGAGTAATTACTACACCTATCCAATATAAAAGTGTGACAAAGGATATCGATCTGTATATTGTGCCTTCGTTAAGCCAACGTCTATATTTAGGCGTTGACTTTTGGCAAAAATTCCAGATCGCACCTCATGTAATTGTGAGTCTTTCAGGAATTACGACTGGTGGGCCAGAGGAAAGACCCACAAACCAGATTAAGTTGAATGATGAAGAGTCTAAGCGACTTGAAGCTGTTGTACGTAGTTTTCCTTCTTTCGCAGTCCATGGACTCGGGAAAACAAATCTAGTGCAGCATTTAATAGACACGGGTGATGCTGTACCTATAAAGCAAAGGTACTATCCCGTTTCTCCGGCGATACAAACCCTTATGTATGCGGAGTTAGACCGTATGCTTTCGTTGGGAGTCATCAAGGAAAGTTCCAGCGCATGGAGTTCTCCAGTTGTGCTTGTTTGCAAGCCTGGTAAGAACCGATTGTGTTTGGACTTTCGGAAGGTGAACTCTGTAACAAAGAAAGATGCTCGTCCGATTGCGCATATTGAGGGGCTGCTGGCACGTCTGACAGAGACACGTTATATTTCTAGCGTGGACCTGAAGGATGCGTTTTGGCAGATACCGCTGGAGCAAAGTTCGAGGGAAAAGACCGCTTTTACGGTACCTGGCCGACCACTGTACCAATTTAAGGTCATGCCTTTCGGTCTATGTAATGCGGCACAAAGTTTGAGTTACCTGATGAGTCGCGTAATCCCATCGGGGTTACGAGATCAAGTCTTTGTTTACTTAGACGATCTGTTGGTTGTGTCGAAGGATTTCGACGAACACATAAAGACTCTGGAGATAGTCGGAAAGTGTTTGACGAACGCAGGACTGATTATTAACGTCGAGAAGTCGAAGTTTTGTTTTGATGAGCTTCACTATCTCGGTTATAAGGTCGGTCAGGGTTGTTTGAAAGCAGATCCAGATAAGATCGCAGCTATTACTAGCTTTCCTTTGCCAACCACGACTCGCCAAGTTCGCCGATTTCTCGGTATGGCAGGTTGGTATCGACGATTTGTTAAGGATTTCAGCACCCTAGCCGCACCCTTGACCGAGACATTGAAAAAGGGAAAAGCCTTCAAGCTTAGTCCAGAAGCTATTGAAGCTTTCCTGCGAATCAAACAAGCTTTGACTTCAGCGCCTGTACTAGTCAATCCGGACTTCTCCAAAGAATTCATCATTCTCTGCGACGCATCCGCGACTGGCATTGGATGTGTACTCTGTCAGAGGGACGAAACCGGGGCGGAGCAGCCTATATACTACTTCTCTCGGAAACTGAACGCTGCACAGAGAAACTATTCGGTGACAGAGCGCGAGTGCTTAGCAGCTTTTGAAGGTATCCAGAAGTTTGGATCTTACGTTGAGGGATACGATTTTCGTGTTATTAAAGATCATTCCAGCCTGAAATGGCTGATGACTATGAAGGATCCAACCGGAAGATTGGCGAGGTGGAGTATGCGACTCCAAGGTTTCGATTTTGTGGTGGAGCATAGGAAAGGTACTTTGAATGTTGTACCAGATGCTTTATCAAGAGCATATGAAGATGATGAGTTGACAGTGTCAGCTTTCCTTTCATGTCTGCCACAGGTCGGTGCCTCGGAGGTACTCCACATCGATCTTGAGGATCCGTCCTTTAAGTCTGAAGGTTATCTGGATATCATCAGTCATATTAGGAAGGAACAGGAACGATTACCTGACCTCAAAGTGTCGGAAGGATACATTTACAAGCGCACTAAACATGCGATTGGTAATCCCTTGGCCGACGATCTAACTTGGAAGTTGTGGGTCCCCTCAGAGATGACGGAGTCGTTGATCTCATTGGCTCACAATCCGCCGCGTGCTTCGCATGGTGGAGTGGTGAAGACGGTTTACAGATTGAAAGACAGATTCTACTGGCCCGGTATGTACACGCAAGTCAAACTGTACGTAGACCGGTGTGAAACGTGCAAGACCAGTAAAGTAGCTAACATGACGCTGAGAACAGAAATGGGAAACAGTTTCGAGGTAGATAGGCCGTTTCAACATTTTATGTGTTGACTTTCTCGGGCCGTATCCCAGGTCAAGATCCGGAAATGTTTACATAGTAATCGTGTTAGACCAACTGACGAAATTTCATCAAGCCAGTGCGCAAGGCAACAGCCGCGAGCGTAGTCAAGTTCTTGAAGGACGAAGTGTTTTTCATTCACGGAGTACCGGAGAGTATTCTCTCCGATAATGGTACACAATTTGTTGGGAAGGAGTTCCAAAAACTCATGGATGTTTTCGGGGTCAAACACTACCGAACGGCAGTGTATGCTCCCCAGTCTAACGCTAGTGAGCGGGTGAACCGTTCAATCTTGGCGGCCATTAGGTCGTATGTCAATCCTCGACAGACGGATTGGGATGCCCATCTGTCTTCGATCAGCAGTGCCCTCCGCACGACAGTGCATTTAACACTCTCAATGTCCCCATACGAAGCCTTATTTGGCCAACGAATGATAGAGCACGGGGCAGATTATCGTTTGTTGAGAGAGTTGGGTGGACTGAACTGTTCGGAGATAGATTGGCTTCCTAAGGTGGCCAAAATGAACATCGTTCATTCATATTTAAAGCAAGCTTTGATCCGAACACATGAAGCCTACGAGAAGAATTATAATCTTCGAAGTAGGAAAGTCATGTACAAAGTTGATGATGAGATTTATAAGAGAAACCAAGTCCAAAGCGAGGCGACAAAACACTTAAGCGCAAAACTATGTCCCAAATTTATCAAAGTTCGTGTAACTCAAGTAATCGGAAACAATCTTTACGAAGTTGAAGACCGGCGAGGTCACAAATCTACGTGCCATACAAAAGATTTAAAACGGTAACACACTTGAAGTACAATTACAACCCAGACTTAAACAATTATTTCATCTTTTCGATATTTTTGAAATATTAAAAACTTTTTTTTTACCAGACATTACAAGCAAGTACTAATAGTACTTGATACCCTGCTAGTAACCAAAGCATATGCCCGGCTCTCAGCTGTGCATGAGACTCTTGGGTCATTTCATTTTTTTTCTGTATTTTCAGATACCCAAGCAGAGAATTCACACGTCTTCAGGCAGTAAGCCATGTATTTTTTCTTATTTGTTTTTTTGTCTTCGACCGACTAGACGTAAAAGAGTCGCAGTGTCTTCACGATATGACGAATGGGAGATCCCCATATGCAAATTTTTATTTTTTTTTTTGCGAAAAGTTATCCTTTTTCTTGGAAGTTAGACTAAGCGGAGTTAGTCGAAACTCAAAGCTTTTTAGGGAAAACTTTCTCGCCAGTCACTGGCAATGAATAATTCTATTACCGCCATCTATCAACAGAATCCTAATATCAATAGCTACTCAACGAACACACCCATCCAGTTTCATCTGCCAAAGAGTTTCCGCAGAAAGAAAATAAATCCATCTTGTGCGAGATCAGATTCCATTGTCAGAGATAAGATTCCGATCTCAGATCAAAATTCTGATCATTTTCCCAAACAGAGCGACGATCAGATTGCCCAGATTCCATTGAGCATTCTGAAAGGGTACCTCCCTTCGAAAATAATAAATCCGACACACACTCGCTCGTTCCATTTTCGGTTCACACTAAAAATTAAAGCTAGTCTGTTCGCACTAGGCAAACACAAATCTTGATTCGTACCAGTGAAGTAGAGAATGCCAAAATCATAATTGATGACAGAACCAACTGTTAAGCTGCAAGACGGAAGCAATAGTCGATGCGGCCGATTTAATTGTTTCCCTTTGCTAACCCTGTCTTATATGCTATTCTCAGCGCACTGTGGAAATCGATAGTTACAGATCCAAGCAACCCAACAAACAAAGTGTAAACCTGAAATTTCAGTAGGCCGGGAACTTTATTATGTAGAGAAGAAACGTAATTCGAATTGTATAACACTTTTCATCACACCGAATATAATGTGAAACTGTACTCACCCGCTTTCTTCTTTTAAATGAATTTTCTCCCATTCTTGCCTATGAAGGTCAAACAGCAGCATAAGAAATCGAAAAGTAACATGAACTACATTTTGAAATTCATGTTTGACATATGTCAACAAAAAAATAGTACGATGAACTTGATTCATAAGGTTGTCCGAAAAATTAAACCTTCTGAGGTAAAGCATATGACAACATAGTGTCTTCACCTCAATTCCAACCTATTCCTTGTCGTCATTCTGACTGATATGATTGAAATATAAAACTATTCTGACAAGTTACTGAGGTCGAAATCCTCCAGCCTTATAACAAGAATAATACTTACCATTAACACCCAGTGTAATCTGACCCTTATTCTTGTCATTTCCTTACCAAACTATTCGAGCTGTCATGCTCTAGTTGTCAAACAAATGTGCCGAACGAAAATGTGCTCAGTGAGTAGATACCCTTAAGGTATGTTTTTGACACGCCACCTATAGTGCCAACTAACAACCAGTTCAAACACTGGAAAGCAGCCATGAGACTGGAAGTTAGGGCGTTGGCTGGTGGAAAAAGGAAAAATATGCTCTAAGAATATCAGAGCAGAAGTCATTTTGAAGAAAGACACCGACCAACGAACAGCTCACTCGCAGAACATAAACTTTTTCATTGTGAAAAATTTGTGTTGCGACCAATTTTCTTATTCTTGCCGTGCAAGGGCATTAGAATTTCACAAACGATATATGGATTTCGGAATCAATTATAATTGAGGTAAGGTAACTAATTTATATATGCACCAAAGCAAGAAATTAGAAACTTTTTTTGCTTTGAGGCATGGCTATGCAATTTTTTTTTATATGCATATAAATGGACGCACGAGGTCTGATACCTTTTTGGGTCTCTAGGTCCATCAACTTCTTGGATATACCAGAGCATGCAGACGCATATCCAGCACAGGGTGCTAATCAAAGGATTTGAGACGAATCATCTACAAAACCACATGGGATTCTTCCTAGCGTCAGGCGTCTGGGAGCAGATTACTCCATCCGGACACGTAGGCCCTACTCTATATATATATATATATAGGCCTGAGAGCATTCCTGGAATTTTTCTTTAAACACATAAAGATACGTCGCAGTTTTGATGCACAATCCAATTGTGGTTCTTTTTTCTATTCATTCTGACACACTGGAGTGTCTGTGAAAGACACGTTTCAACGCAGCGCGTACACCAAGTACGCATTCCTCGCTTATAGGTTACACACGCGTGACGCCTAGGAGCTCCTATAGAGGGCTTCTATAAAAGTAAACTGATACAAGGCAATCGCGTGGAAGCCGTCCGGCGTTGATCCGTTCCGGCTCGCCGACGGCCACGCCCTTTTTATCTTATCCTGGATTTCACCTATACGAAGGTGCACCGCCTATAGATAGGCATCATCTCTTTTATTGCACCTATTGCATCGAATCATCAGCTCAGCGGAGCACGTCAACAGCTATAGAAGCAACGGAAAGCCACTTCAAGTTTTCAACTGGACGTCTGGCTTGCACTATGTGCCAATGCCGGTCCATCAACTATATAGTTACTCAGTGAATTTCAAGCTACGAGGGAATTCCATAATCATCTGTAATTCATAATCATCTTTAAACGAAGCAACAGATCCTGCAGTGAATATATGTGTGAATTTAAGTGGAAATAAGAAATAAGATCCTATATATAATGTATCAGGTAACAATTTTTGTTCGTTAAATTTCTTTTTGTGTATCGTGGGTACCGAGAAGAGCTAAGAAGCCTTTCCTACCCCTCACTCCCCGCATACCCGGTGGAGTAAAAGAGGCCAATTCTGCCTCCACGACTAGCGTTTAACGCTGACGATTTAGTTGTTAACCACGGACGGTGGTGCCAACGCAACATAAAGAAGGTTTCATAGATCATGGGCGATAGAATCCACATCCATTAATACATTTTATATAGTTATCAATAACTTGTATCTTAGGTATTTATATCTTATTATACGTTGTGCTGTGCTAATTATAGTGAAAAGTTATCCTTGATTAATCATTTCTAGCGTTCATTTAACTTAACTGTACCTACTTACTTCTCTATTTCGGAATCTTAAACTTATATCGTGACGAATATTAATTCGCGAATTAATATTTCTGTCTTGCAAGTCTATTTATTCGACTAGATACAAATCGTTAAATCTGATGTATTATTTTATTCTCAGAAGAGCATCTTCGAGTTCTTCGAGTTCGGCTACTTTTACTTACGGTTTAATTAATATCACTCCGTGACAAACCAAAAATTAGTTGAGAAATTTATCGCGCGGTATATTCTAAGATGGAACCGAATCTAGTGACACAATACTGTGTCCAACTACCAAATCGTCGTACTCTTCGCGTGTAATGAGGAAGAATCTTCATCCGTGTTGTTTGTAATCGGTCTTTAACTATATTTTACTCCAGTCAAATTCGAGACACAGATTTCTTTATTGGAGTCATTTCTATCTCTTCTTTATCACTTCACGTGAATATTTTTTTTTACACTTGTCTTTAAAGACACTTACTCGTGCGTTGGTAGCGACCAATTCGAACTCAAGTTCAAATCCTTGTTCAGATACATATCTGACCCCTTCATTAGATACGTGAATTCGATGCTTGTGTTAGATAAATCAATGAAATCCTTGCTATTTCTTCAAAATTAAATGTGTCTTCGTCTATTAGAGTGTGTGTACAGCAACATAAAGTGCGAACTTTAGGCGTTAAGTATATACAAACGCATACGCCACACTTTGCGCTACTGAGTACAACACTTGTGTCCATACGATTTCAGGAAGTAGATTCAACGAAGTGAATAAGAGATTACTCTTATGAACTGCCACTTATGGTCGTCGTTCTCTGGAAAAGTACAGCACAGATTAACGCACAATTAGCGCTTGTCAATATTTACATACTTACCTTTAACTTAATAAAATTTTATTTCAGGGGAATCCAGGAGTGCACTTCCGTATTTCCATGAAAGAAAAGTTACTGAGTTTAACAGCTCCTCAGTACAATACATCTTTCATACTACTATTTTATTTGATTTGAATACTTTTAATATATTGAACTTTCATATATATTTTGCATGTTGATAATCGAGTATATGGTTGTACACGAATTGTGTATAATTATATATGGTAAACAAATTTGAATATTTTATTTCATTAAAACATATTGACTACCTTTTTGCTGCTTCGGATGGAAACATCTTGAGCAAATCCCTGATGCCTTTTACTGTCGATCCTACTTTGAATCATTTGAAATTTGGTCAGGTCGTATTCCTGTTTTATGTGTTAGATTTAACTGTAACTCTGACTTTCTGTTTAGTTTTAACTTTCGGTGAATTCAAATTTTCATTCCCATAGCATTTAGTTACTTTAAATTTCGAAGTTGGCATCATTGATGATAGTCAACGTTAAGCTTCACCGCCGCGACAACGCGATTAACTAATTAACTTTAAACAATAATCATATTAATGCTATCGTCGATCCGCGACTTTTCCTTTTCTTTATCCTCTTTCTATAAACTTAATTACGATTAGATTATTTTTTTTTTTTAACTTTTAGTCTTGATAACACGTATTCTTCTAATAAATGATCTGCGATCATGAATATATTTTGAAGATACAAAACATTTGATTTAACGTAAACAAATAGGGCAAAGTTCCCAAAGTTTTTTTTGTAAATAAATAAAGTTAAAAACGACTTTCAATTCTATCAAGTGATAGAACGAAATTCTCACTCTTGTAATGCATATAAATGTATTTGATAAAGTTTTAATTACTTATGTATATTTTACTTTGAATTTGAGAATCATTAACGATATTATACATATACTTTTAGGATAAGTTTATACTAGGTATATATTTAAATACACTCTTGTTAGATATTAAGAATTATTCATAATAAAGAAACACATGATTTTTATAACGTATTAACGAAATTCTGGCAGTTTAGTTTATTACTTTCGGACATATAGATTTCTTATTGAGTTTTCAGATATTCAATATGGGAGCGTAAGATATTCATAGGGAGGGTGGTGACCCTCAGAATTCCTTCGGAAAGGACAAGGTGGTGTATAGAAATGGAATACGATTGAATGTATTCTTAATGCAATGGTTTAGTTTCTTTTTGCAGTGTTGTAGTATTTTTGGAGTAATGTAGTATTTTTAGATTAGGAAGTATAGTGAGCGAGCATATTATTTGCTTGCATTTTCCTTATAAGGGGCTACCTAAATTTGTAATGAGTCGTGGGGACTCATAGGTCCACAGTAGCCAAGGTCGTAGGGTAGGAGAGATGATTTCTGCTTACGAATAGGGTGGATTGAGCGACCTGGGGGATTGCTTAACATCATTAATCCTCCCTCCCCTCGCAGTTAGACACCTCGTCCTCCACTATCTGCACAGCATCGTATTAGTAGAGTGGAAGGAAGGTGACATAAGCCATTGCAGCCAGGACTACCTGTGGTTTGCTAGTCACCAATATAATTACGTGTCTGGTTCTTTTGGTTAATAAGGCAGTGCGAACACGATTTCTTTCTTTTCGCTCACGTTCACTCTCAATTATTCATAAGAGGTGCAAACAGAGATCAGTCTTTCTTTCGGTTCAGTTCTTGTCAGTCTCATCTTTGGAGATTATGAGGGCCCTTAAGCATTTTAACATTCTTATTCGAGCTCACCCATCTCGAGCTCAACGGTCGGCAGTGAAAAATAGAGGTAACACCGGTCAAGTAGATCCCGGAGCAAGTGCCCACGGCCTGGCTGAGCTAGTCATGGCTATGGTACTGCCGGCCACCGCGACGGTCGATCTCGACCACGGTTCTACGTTGTCGCATGCCGTTCTTTCCAGTTGTTCTCTACGAACGATTGGTGAGAAATGAGGCGTTGCCGCCATAGGATCGCTTCCATCCCTTCAGCAACAAGAATAGGTAGCCACAGTTAGATAAGTGAATGCGATCTGGAGTAAAGACTCTGGAGAAGGGTATCGTTTCTTATTACAGCATTTTAAATCTAGTTGTGAGCCTGGGGATATAAGTAGAATCCATGGTTTTTGGTGTAAACCACGATACTATACAGCTGCAAGCGGAACATCTATGACTTGTAGCGGATAGGCGCGGGCATGCTGGTAGGTACCCTCTAGGCTGTTCTACGGTGCTTTGTAGTCAGGACCTATGGTGCGCTACTGGATGGCTCGTGCTTCTGTGATGGGGGTGGAGTAGGAATATGAAAGAATGGGAAGAGGAGCAGGAGGGACAAGGTACTGTGTTTGCGAAGTGTAAGTATGTCTTTTACAGGGATGCTGAATACACCGATACATGGTTAGTCTGGCACATTCAATGTACCCTTTCTATGCTCCACCACAAAATCGAAGGCTTGGAGACGCATACTCTTACTTACTTAAGGTGGCGCAGACAGTCCATTGTGGACCACGGCCTCAACCAACAATCCTCGCCAGCTAGGCCGGTCCCTAGCCAGTGGCCTCCAGTTGCGCACACCAAGTTGGTTGAGGTCGTTTACCACTTGATCGCGCCACCTTAGATGGGGTCTTCCAGAACTGCGTCGGCCCTCCGGGTTGGAATTGAAGACTCGTCGGGCAGGAGCGTTTTCGTCCATACGCTCCACATGGCCCAGCCATCTAAGCCGCTGAATTTTCAGCTTCTTAACTAAGTCAATGTCGCTGTATAGCCCGTACAGTTCGCCATTGAATCTTCTCCTCCATACTCCATTGATACATACAGGCCCGAATATCACCCGAAGAATCTTTCTCTCAAAGCACCCCAGCCTGTATTCATCCGATTGTGTCAGTGTCCACGCTTCTGCCCCATACAGCAGGACTGGGATGATAAGGGTTTTGTATAGTGTCTCCTTGGTCCTTTGAGAGAGGGCTTTACTACTAAGATGCCTTCTTAGCCCGAAGAAGCAGCGATTGGCAAGAGTGATTCTTCGACTGATCTCTTCACTGATGTTGTTCTGAGAGGTTATAGTGGAACCCAAATAGACAAAGTCCTTGACAACCTCAAAGTTATATCTGTCCATTGTGACGTTTTGTCCGAGCCTACGGTGATGATCTACTTCACCCGAGGACAGCATATACTTTGTTTTATCTTCATTTACAGCCAGACCCATTCGAGCCGCTTCCACTTCAATACTTGCGAATGCTCCACTGACAGCGCGCTTCGTTCTTCCAATAATGTCAATATCATCAGCATAGCCAAGTAATTGAACGGATCTAAAAAAAATCGTACCGCTGGTGTTGACATGCGAGTTGCGTACGATTGCCTCAAGAATGATGTTGAAGAGGTTACATGACAGCGCGTCACCCTGTCGTAAGCCTTTCGCGACATTAAATGAGTCGGAGGTGTTCTTACCAACCTTGACGGAGCAGCGCGAGTTCTCCATAGTCATCCTGCACAATCGAACGAGTTTGGCAGGGATGCCAAGAAGTGACATGGCTCTGTATAGCTCGTTCCTGTTTACGCTGTCATAGGCGACTTTAAAATCGATAAAGAGGTGGTGAGTATCGATCTGGAATTCTTGGGTCTTTTCCAAAATCTGCCGAAGTGTGAAAATTTGGTCAACGGTTGACTTACCGGGCCTGAAACCACACTGATAGGGGCCAATCAGTTCACGTGCGAAAGGGTTCAGACGTTCACACAGAATGGCCGACAAGATTTTATAGGCGACATTTAGGAGACCTATACCTCTGTAGTTGGCGCAGCTTAGAGTATCTCCTTTCTTGTGGATAGGGCACACAATGCTGAGGTTCCATTCGTCAGGCATACTTTCATCCGACCAGATTGTACAGATGAGTTGGTGTATGCTCCTCACCAAGTCATCTCCCGCTGCTTTGAAGAGTTCAGCCGTAAGGCCATCAGCTCCAGCAGCCTTGTTGGACTTTAGTTTAGATATTGCTATCCGAACTTCTTCTTGGTCGGGAGGACGGAAATTTTGTTCATCATCATCCAAATCGAATGGATCATTCTGCCTGACAGCGATTAGTTGGTTGTCTTCGCCGTTTAACAGTCTGCAGAAGTGTTCTTTCCAAATTCTCAGCACCGACTGTGTATCTACAACGACATTCCCACCCTCGTCTCTACAAGCTTCCGCTCGGGCTTTGTAACCCTTGGACGAATGCTTCACCCTTTGGTAGAACTTTCGAACATTGCTTCTGCCGTAGCACCCCTCAATTGATTCAACCATTCGTTTTTCCAGTTCTCTTTTTTTTCTTCTGAAAAGCCGATGTTCCTCTTTCCTCTTTTGCTGGTACACCGCACGGAAAGCGCTCTTGGCAGCTCTAGTTCTGGCATTCAGAACTGCATGATAGGCTTCGTCTTTGGCCAAGTGTGCGAGCCTGCACTCATCATCAAACCAGGTGTTTCGTTGTGGTCGCCTAATGAAACCCAAAACATCCGTGGCAGCGGTTTTGATGGCCATTTTGCAATGTTGCCACTGGGCCTCTGGGTTTGGCGCAGGCGCCGGGCTTGTCAAGAGATAAGAGGAGACATGATAGGCAAAGGTTGTGGCGGTCTCTTGCGATTGTAACTTAGCAACATCAAACTTTCTCACAGTGGACGTTCGGTTCTGCGGTCTGGTGGAGATCCGCATTCGCACTTTAGCTACAACAAGGTAGTGGTCCGAGTGTATGTTGGCCCCTCGGAAAGTGCGGACATCCATGACACTGGATGCATGTCTGCTATCAATCGCAATGTGATCAATTTGGTTGACGGTATTTTGATCAGGAGACCGCCAGGTCCCCTTGTGAATATTGAGGTGTGGGAAGTATGTGCTAGCTAAGATAACACTTCGCCCCGCAGCAAAGTCGATTAGCCTGTGTCCGTTACCGGAAGTGTTGTCGTGCAGGCTATGCTTTCCGACTGTCGAGCCAAAGTTACCCTTTCCGATTTTGGCGTTGAAGTCACCAAGAATAAACTTAGTGTCGTACTTCGGGCATTCATCATACGTCTTCTCGAGAAGATCGTAGAATTCTTCTTTGGTCGTGTCATCTTTTTCCTCCGTGGGGGCGTGGTCGCAGATCAGCGAGATGTTGCTGAATTTGGATTTAATGCGGATTGTGACAATGCGTTCGCTTATGCCACGAAACCCCAAGACTTCTTGCCTAAGCCTTCCTCTTATCACAAATCCGCATCCAAATAGCCGCTGTTTCCTTGTCCTGTAGCACTTGCCGTAGTAGATGTCACAGTTTTTCATCCTCCTTGTGCCTTCACCATCCCATCGCACTTCTTGGATGGCTGTGATGTCGGCTTTGACACCATCTAGGGTTTCCACTAATTGTTCGGCTGCACGTGGTCTGTTAAGGGTCCGGACATTCCACGTGCAGAACCGAAATTCGTTGTCCTTGTTTCGTTTGCTAGGGTCGTCATCAGTAAGGTCATCCATATCCGAGGCAATTGGTTGTTTCGGAACTATTGGTTTTTTTACGTGGTAGGGAAGTTACCCCGACGCACAACCCCCAACCTGGGGGACCAGGCCCTATGCTGCTCTCCTTGGACAAAAGGAGCTGGAGAAATCCAGAGTCAGTAACCCACTACGGGGATGTGAGAGCTACCGTTGGTCCTATATGGGCTCATCCGCCACCTTCTCTATTTCACTACCCTGACTAATAGTAGTGCAAGGACCCAAAGACCTGAGCTCCGAATATGTCGAAGTAGCTCAATGGGGTGCCTACCATATTGTCTGTTAGCGTCGCCGTTGGTTCACTTAATTGGAAGCTCATCCGCCGCTCGCTTGCTTTCTGAGGGGTTCGTACAGAATAAACTGCTACCCAACAAGAGAAACAGAGGAGTTTTATGGCAGGGCAATTATAGTGTTGCTATTTTTCTGTGATCAACACTCGCGCTTATAAGTTCAGCAAGTCAAGTCCGGGTGGACAAGACCAGTACCCGATGGCTACCACTTGGAGGTAAAATAAGCACAATTGATGCGTATGAGACAGTTGCAACGCTGGGCATCGCCAAGTTGATACCAATCAGGGTCTACCGTATTCATACAGCACCCAGCCATCGCATACTCTACCTCGCTAATCTTCCGTTTGGATCTTTCATCGTTATCAGCCATTTCAGACTAGAATGGTCGGTAATCACACGAAAATGGTATCCCTCAACGTAAGATCTGAACTTTTGGATACCTTCAAAAGCTGCTAAGCACTCGCGCTCTGTCACCAAATAGTTTCTCTGTGCAGCATTCAAGTTCAGAGAGAAGTAGTAAACAGGCTGCTCCGCCCGGATTCATCCCACTGACAGAGAACACATCCGATGCCAGTCGCGGATGCGTCGCAGAGAATGATGAATTCCTTGGAGAAGTCCGGATTGACTAACACAGGCGCTGAAGTCAAAGCTTGCTTGATTTGCAGGAATGCTTCAATATCTTCTGGGCCTAGCTTGAAGACTTTTCCCTTTTTCAGTGTCTCGGTCAACGGTGCGGCTAGGGTGCTGAAATCCTTAACGAATCGCCGATACTAACCTGCCATTCCGAGAAATCGGCGAACTTGGCGAGTTGTGGTTGGTAAAGGGAAGTTAATGATTGCAGTGATCTTATCTGGATCAGCTTTCAGTCATCCCTGACCGACCTTGTAACCGCGATAGTGAAGCTCATCAAAACAAAACTTCGACATCTCGACGTTTATCGTCAGTCCTGCATCAGTCAAGCTTTTTCCGACTATCTCCAGAGTCTCTATGTGTTCGTCGAAATCCTTCGACACAACCAACAGATCGTCTAAGTAAACGAAGACTTGATCTCGTAATCCTGAAGGGATTACGCGACTCATCAGGTAGCTCAAACTTTGCGCCGTATTACATAGACCAAATGGCATGATCTTAAATTGGTACAGTGATCGGCCAGGTACCGTAAAAGCGGTCTTTTCCCTCGAACTTTGCTCCAGCGGTATCTGCCAAAACGCATCCTTCAGATCCACGCTAGAAATATAACGTGTTTCTGTCAGACGTGCCAGCAGCCCCTCAATATGCGCAATCGGACGAGCATCTTTCTTGGTTACTGAGTTCACCTTCCGAAAGTCCAGACACAATCGGTTCTTACCAGGTTTGCGAACAAGCACTACTGGGGAACTCCATGCGCTGGAACTTTCCTCGATGACTTCTAACGAAAGCATGCAGTCCAACTCCGCATACATAAGAGTTTGTATCGCTGGAGATACGGGATAGTACCTCTGCTTTATTGGTACGGCATCACCCGTATCTATGTAATGTTGTACTAGGTTTGTCTTCCATTGACTGCGGAAGAAGGAAATCTACGAACAACTGCTTCTAGTCGTTTAGACTCTACATCATTCAACTTTATTTGGTTGGTGGGTCTCTCATCTGGCCCAACGGTCGTAATTTAATGCATTGAAAAAAAGTCGTTCAAAAACGTCACGTTTTTGGTGTGCTCCACAAAAGCATACTAAATATCGGGATTTAAGTACTTTAAAAAGAAAAAAAGTTAGCGAATACGGGAAATAAGTTTTGTGCGCGGTTTCATTCATTCATTTAATCGGAATAATGGATGCCGAGTGTTTAAAATGTAAAAATAAAACTGGAAGAAATGAAAAGTCAATAAAATGTAGCGGAATATGTGATTCTATGTTCCATCAAAAGTGCATTGGCGGTGAATACGTCGTTAATTTAATAAGAGAAAATGAGTTTATTCATTTAATGTGCAGTAAATGCAAGAATAGATTAGATGCAGTGTCTAATAATACAAAGGCAATTGAAGAAAGTGTAAAAGAGATAAGAGATTCTATTGAAAAGCAAAACAGTAAGCTAAAAGAAATTAGTGATAATGTAAACAAAGTAAATAAAAGTGAGCAAAATGTTGCAAAAGAAGCAACCAGTGTTGTTATAAAAAAACCCTCATATTCTGATGTTGCTAGAGTAATTAAAAACCCATGTCCTGTAGTTATTCTTAAGCCTAAGTCAAAACAAAATTCAACTGCAACAGAAAGTGAAATAATTCAAAAGATTGACCCAACTGGAATAGAAGTTTCTGATATCAAAAAGCAGAATAACGGTGGATTGATCGTTTCGTGTCATGATGAGCAATCCACCTTAAAATTAAAAAAACACGATAGAGGAAAAAATTGGTGACAAATATGAAATTATACTGCCGAATTAAGAGTAAAAATTGTTGGTATGTCTAAAAAGTGGTCTGAAAGTGAAATCTTAAGCCAAATCAAGGCTAAAAATGAGTTTTTGAAATATGAAGATATTAAACTAAAAACAATGCTAGAGTATAACCTGAGAGGTTTAAAAACATACAGTGCTATAATTGAAGTTAAGTATGAAGCTTATAAAAAAATAATGGATAATGAATTTATTCGAGTTGGTTGGGAAAAATGTAAAGAGTGATGGAAGCTATATTTGTGAAAAGATGTTATAACTGTTTAGGATTTAATCATGTAAAAAGTGAATGTAGAAATAAAATGTCCTGTATTCATTGTGGTGAAGAACATAGTTCTAATTTATGTGAAGCTAAAAAATGTGGAAATGGGCCACAATGTGTAAATTGTTCCATTGCTAATGAAAGGTATAATTTAAATCTTAACATTGATCATAGTGCCTTAGATAAAAACTGTCAAATCTATATTAAAAAATTAAGAATAGAAAGAAAGAAATTTTACTAGCAATTAAAACATAATTACAATTGCATTTACATCAATGCTCAAAGTGTTTTAAGTAATTTTCCAGAAATTGAAGAATTAGTTATAAGAGAAAAGCCTGAAATAGTCTTTCTAGGTGAAACGCGTATAACAAAAGATATTGAGACTAGTGAGTATTATTTAAAGAATTATAATGTTATTCAATGTGAGTCGAACTCGAGACACACAGGTGGTGTCCTTATTTATTTAGAAAAAGAAATTCAATTTGAAAATATTGGAAAGTTTTGTGATGACTATAAAATGTGGCTTATTGCAGTAAAAACTTGGATAAATGGAGTTCCGTGGAAACTTATAACAGTGTATAGATCTCCGAATTCTTCTGTAAATGACTTTATTTTAAATGTTAATGAGTGGTTTAATGACAATGTAAACGAATGTGATAATGTGATTTTTGTTGGAGATGTAAATATAGATTTTTTAACAACATCAAGTGATAAAACAAAGATATGTAAGTTTTTAGAAGAGAGATCTTATAAACAATTAGTAACTGAACCAACAAGAATCACAAACAACTCGCAAACACTGATTGATTATGTTGTTACTAATAAAACAAATATTAAAGTAAAAGTCAAAGTCGATAAAACAATTAATATATATGATCATGAGAGCATAAGAATAATGATAGAATGTAAAAGAACGAAAACTAATACTTTTAAAACTGTAACAAAATCAAGGTATTCTCAGGAAGCTTTTAGGCGTATCTGGTCGATTGATCACTATGTACAACCGAATTCTTTTGATATTAACTGTGATACAGAGTTTTTCCATAACAAGATTGTAGATGTAATGAATAAGCTAAGTTACAAGAAAACAATAAAACTTGAAGATCACAATCCTTGGTTCAGTCCATCATTAAATGAAATGAAAAAGTAAAAAGTGATATTATACCAAAGAGCTGTGATAAGTAAGAACATACAACACTGGAACAATTATAGGACTCTACGAAATATTTATAAGACTGAAATTAACAAAGCCAAAAATCAATATGTGCAATATAGAATATCTACTAAAATCGGTGATCAAAAGGGACTATGGAGTGCAATAAAAGAGTAAGTTTTAAGATCAAATACCAAAGACATAACAGTGATTACGGGCGACTTCAATGTACACAATTCAAGTTGGCTCCGATATTCTGGCCAGACAACACTCGAAGGAAGGTATACCGAGATCTTTGCTGAGTATAACCATCTTACCCAGCTCGTCGATGAGCCTACTCGTATACCGGATGTTGATGGGCATTCCGCCCATACTCTTGACTTGTTCCTTACTTCCCATCCTGATAAATATACTATTAAAGTAACTTCTCCATTTGGCACCTCGGACCATTGTGTCATTTCAGCTAATTTCTCGATCTCCAACCATCCAGTTAAAGAAAAAATTCCCACTAGGACCGTTTGGCAATACGAGAAAGCCAACTGGGACGGTCTGAATAATTTCTTTCGCAACTTTAACTGGTCATTATGCTTCCTCGATAATGACATTGATGCCAGTGTTGAAATGATTACAGAAGTGATTTTTCTTGGAATGAGAACTTTTGTCCCTCACAGAACAAAATGTATCAAACCAAAAGAAAAGTCTTGGTTTTCCGAAGAGTGTAAAGAAGCTATCAGGTTGAAAGAAGTAAGCTTCCGATCCTACAAAGCCAACCCAACTGAGGAAAATCGGAAGAAACACAAACAAGTTAGGAACTCGTGCAACTCCGTTATACACAAAACGAAATTTTTACATGACCAGAAGTTACGGCAAAAAATTCTGCAATGTCCCAAAGGCAGTAAAAACTTCTGGTCATTTGTAAAAAACGTCAAGAACTCAACGTCATCATCAGTTCCAACGCTCATCGTCGACGATAAACCTATTGTCAGCTCTTCAGAGAAGGCCAATATGCTCGCAGCTCATTTTGCTGCAAGTTCTACGTTGCCTGCAAGCAACAATGCCCCTCCTGTACTTGAGAACGTTAATTTTTCTATGGGACAGATATTTTTCCGCACTCGTACAGTAGCAAGAGTACTTCAAGATCTTGATATACACAAATCCGCTGGCCCGGATGGAATACCCCCTATTCTTCTGAAGAAGTGTTCTTCATCGCTGGCAAAACCACTGCGTAAGCTTTTCCACCGCTCCTATCGTTCAGGAATCTTTCCTAGTAGATGGAAAACAGCATTTGTCCAGCCCGTCCCAAAAAAAGGTGACTCCTCCTCCCCCTCCTCTTACCGACCAATTGCACTTACGTCCCTTCTTTCCAAGGTCATGGAAACGCTGATAAATCGTCAGCTCAAGAAATATCTCGAAGATCGGGAGCTTTTAAATGACCGGCAATACGGCTTTCGCAGCAATCGTTCCACTGGTGATCTGATGGCATATCTCACCGAACAGTGGAACAAATCTGTGCATCGCTTTGGCGAAAGCAAGATTATTGCGCTTGATATTTCAAAGGCATTTGATAGAGTTTGGCATGAAGCTCTTTTATCGAAAATGCGTGCATTTGGTATCGATGATACTCTTATTCGTTGGATTAGAAGCTATCTTCTGGACCGTTCAATACAAGTTGTATTAGACGGTTTCAAGTCTGATCTCCACAAAATAAATGCTGGTGTGCCCCAGGGCTCCGTTCTGTCTCCGACTCTCTTTCTCATTTTTATAAATGATCTCTTGTCTGTGACTTCTAATCCATTAAATTGTTTTGCTGACGACTCAACCCTCAGCTTTTCATATACGTTTGATAATTCACGGCCTTCGCCTTCGGACGTGTTATTACAACGAAATCGTATGATAAGCTCATTAAACTCCGATTTAAACAGCATTGTGAATTGGGGTACTAGAAATCGTGTGGAGTTTAATGCGTCGAAAACTCAATGCTGTCTTTTGTCGTTGAAGCTAAACATACCCCCTATGCCATTATCCATGAATGGTACTTGTATCGAGGAGGCCGAAAAGCTATCAGTACTCGGTATGTGTATTAGTGACAATCTTCGTTGGAATGATCATATACTTGAGATTGCCAAGAATGCTGCAAGATGCTTAGGCTTTCTTAATAGATGCAAGAAGTTTTTCACCCCTTCTGATCTGGCTACAATTTACAAAGCGTTTATACGCCCTAAACTCGAGTATAACTCCCATCTCTGGGCAGGTGCTTCTCAAACTTTTCTTCACCTGCTCGACAGAGTTCAGAAAAAAGCGTTAAAATTGATAGGAGAGAGAAGCATTATGGAAACATTTCCGTCACTCGAACATCGTCGAAATGTCTCATGTCTTTCCTTATTTTACAGATTCTTTTACAAAAAATGCTCACTCGAGGTAGCCAGCTGCGTTCCACCCCTTAAACATTTCCCCCGTAATACTCGTCTTGCTAGGAACGCTCATCAGTTTACACTAGAGCCCAATTTCGGACGTACCGTGAAATATAGAGATTCTTTCTTTAGCCGTACAACACGAATGTGGAATGGATTGCCTGGCACAATTTTTCCTTGCCATTTTGATCTTCAAACATTCAAGATCAATGTTCATCGACACCTCCTTTCCCTTCCTTCCTAACTTCCTATCGCTCGCGCTGTGACTTATCATTAAAAGGGCTATAACAAACCCCTTGAGCGCGTGTGCATTATAAAAAAAAAAAAAAAAATGATAAACGGAGTGATTGAACGAAATTTAAGTGCAATAGTTAACCACCTAAATGTGTTTTTCGTTGAAAGTATAGTTGAGATTAACCAGTCCATACCATATGTTCCGTTTGTGTTAAATGTACAACAAGTTGAAACAGTTTTTCATTTTAGAAGTTTAAATATATTAGAGCTTAAAAATATTATCAAATCAATGAACAATAAAAAAGACACTTTCGGGCTTAATACAAAAATTATTCTTGAAAATTATGATGTTCTTGGAAACGAAATAGTCAATATAGTTAATGGGTCATTGAGTTATGGAGTTTTTCCAGACATATTGAAAATTTCGACAGTTGTACCAATTCCTAAAATTGATAATTCAAACGAACCGAAAGACTTTAGGCCTATAAACACCTTACCAATAGTTGAAAAAATAATTGAGAAAGTAGTTAGTCAACAATTAGTGCAATACTTAAGTGAAAATAATCTTATAATAAAGGAACAATCAGGATTCAGAAAGAACCACTCATGTGAGACTGCGTTAGTATGAACTATAAACGAATGGAAAAAACAAATCGATGACGGAAAATTTATAATAGCTGTCTTCCTGGACTTTAAAAGGGCTTTCGAGACAATTTCTAGAGAAATTCTATTAAGGAAACTGGAAGCATATGGAGTTACTGAACGTGAGCTGTCATGGTTTAAGACGTATCTTTCTGGAAGACTTCAAAAAACCAAAATATTAGATAAGGAATCGTTGGCTATAAATGTTAATCTGGGCGTTCCCCAAGGTTCAAATTTGGGAGTATATCTTTTTCTGCTTCATATAAATAATATTGCAAAAGTCTTAAAGTGGTGTAGAGTTGGTCTGTTTGCCGATGATACTCTTTTGTACATTGAATGTAAAAATTTAATGGAAATGAAAACAAATGTACAAGAAGACCTAGATAGTTTATTTAAATGGCTGTGTATGAATAAATTAAAAATAAATATTGATAAAACAAAATTCATGGTGATAAGATCGGGACAAGAAAACATTGTACTTAATATCGGTAATGAAAACATTAAAGAAGTTATGTCAATAAAGTATCTGGGAGTAGTTATCGACAATCGTTTAGACTTTAAAGAACATGCTAATTTTATTTGCTCAAAAATAAGTAAAAAAGTAGGTTTTTTCGGACGAATAAGAAAAACTTTGAATTTTCAAAATGCTGCAATGGTATATAATACAATAATTCTTCCACACTTCGACTATTGTGTTTCAATATTATTCATGTGTAATGAAGAGACAAAATCTAGAGTACAAGTTCTACAGAATCGTGCTATGCGCTCTTTGCTTAAATGTAATATTTACACGAGATCCGCATTTATGTTGGAGGCATTAAAGTGGCTAAATGTAAGACAACGTCTTTTTTTAAAAGTTTTAATTTTTAGTTTCAAGGTCAAATACAACCTGTTCCCCATTTACATGTCGGAAAATATACAGTATGTGCATAAAGTGCAACCTTACAGTTTACGATCAGCAAATGACCTTAGACTGGAGAGATACAACCTTACCAGGACCCAAAACTCAGTGATGTATCGCGGATTGCAGCTTTTTAACAACTTACCAATGAATATAAAACATTAGTCAAATTTTTATACTTTTAAAATACTTGTAACTAAACTTGTAAAAGAATCCCAACAATTTGTTTGCTAACTATATTTTCTTAATTTAAATTTGTAAAAAATTGTAAATTTGAAAGTTATTTTATAACTAATAAATGTATATAATAATAATAATAATAATAATAATAATAATAATAATAATAATAATTATAATAATTCCTGAAAGACCCGCAATTACATTCGGTGCGATTTGGAATTTTTGCCAAAAGTCGACGCCTAAATATAGACGCTCGCTTAACAATGGCACAATGTAAAGGTCAATACCTTTAGTCGCTCCTTTGTACTGGATCAACGTAGTGATCACTCCTACTATGGATTGCTTGTGTCCATCGGCCATGGACACGGTAGTCTCTACCTTCCTTTTCGCAACATCTTTGTCTTTCAAATAGGGAACTACATTAGTGCCTAAGCAACTAATGCTGGCCCCTGAATCGAGAAGACCAAAGAAACTGTCTCCAAACAGAACAACTGGCACATAAGGTCGTGGATCACTCGATCCTCGGCCTATTGTTGCTGACGCGATGTTACGATAAGTAGTCCGCTTCCGATGGAAGCGCTCCCTTGTCCGTCTTATTCGTTTGGACAACTCTGGAAAGGTGACTTTTCTTTTTCGTACCTCATTGTAATTACGCAGCCTTTCATGGAAAGGTTTACGGTATAATGGTTCTGTAAAATTATTCTTAAAATTCATATTCGTTTCTGGACTGGGTTCTATATTCGAAATAGGGATTGTTCTACAATCATTTGTAATATTATTCAGTAAATCATTAGTCTTCTTAATCGGTTTTAAGATCTTAATTGGTGGAAGTTCAAGAGGCTTCGTCAATTTCGACACTTGAACACCGGGTATGTTTAAGCGGAGCGAAACCCCCCCCCCCCGGTTGATGGGCTGTTCCTCCTCTCGTTTGTCGCTATGCACTTCGGACATGTGGACTATAAGCATCCGCCAATCCACAACGGAAACAAAAAACCTTATCGATTGGATTCGCACAATCACGGAAACTGTGGCCAAGAACTTGGCAATTCCAGCATTTCTCCAACTTTCGATCACTCTGGATCGCTTCTATACTATTGGTGGGCAATGCCACAATTAATTCCTGACAAGGTTACTCTACGATTTCGTTGACGAATCGCCTTGCAGGTGGACGTTGTGCATTTGGCACAAAACTCGGACGTGCATTCCCATATTGAGATCGAGCTTTTTCGATAGCTCGACAATAGTAGGCCAGTAGGACAAACAAACATTTATTTTTATTATTTCTATGAGCTCCTTTTCAGGCCTGGGAACCCGCATCCTGGAGTTCAGGTGCAGAACGGCATCGTAAAAATCGTTGAAAGATTCACCATTCTGCATCTTGCGATCCGAAAGCTTCCTGAAGAGCTCTGTGTCAGTCTCCAAACTGCGGTATTGTTCTACCAAAGCAGTTTTTAGAGTGTCCCACGTAGTGTGTTTGTTGGTTTTGAGATACACCCAGTACCAAGACTCTACGGAACCTGACAAAAAGTGGTAGAAATTCATTTTGATCTCTTCCCATGGCACACCATAGCTGCTGCGAATACATTCGAGGCGGAACAGAAAGTCGTCGACCGACATGTTCCGACCATCGAACTTCAATCCCCATTTATGGAACTGGTGATTCCTGTTCACAGACGTGACATTTGATGGTGGAGGTCTATGTGGCGAGGAAGAAGCGGTATCATCAAGGTTGAACGCGTTTAGGCGCGTCATAAATTTGTCCAAATTCGAGCCTAGAGGCATTTGGGCTGGATTAACTTCCGCAAGGGAGGTGCTCTAACTGGCTCGTAATTTGGTGTGGCATGATTTGCCAACTCTTCGCTGATAAGCACGTATGCGGACTGATAATTCCTGGACGTGGTCGGTCCAGGAGGGACATTAAGGTTAACGACACGTGTAGTGTCTGGTTGGGCTGGATTGAACTGATGTGTCATCCTTTGAGTCGAAGTAGCGTTGGGTGGAACAGGTGGCTTGGAAGGTGGAAGAGTTGGTTGGGTAGACTTGGCAGTACGATTTTGGAGTAGCTGCGCGACTTGCTCAAGCAAAAGTGCATGACTTTTAGCTAACTCCTCTGCCATGAATTGCCTTTCGTTGACTCTATGGAGATCTATTGTAGCAGAGACTACCTGCTGAATGTAAGCTGAGTGATCAGCTGCATCTTGACGAAGCTGCTCTTCGGCTGCTGCCAATTCATCGGGGTCTACCTAAATGCTTCTATCGACGGTATTATTCCCAGCCTGATTGCCTCCGTCGTCGGCCTGATTATCATCTGGGTTGACCTGACCTCGATTAGGTTTGGATTTTGATCCCCCAGGAGCCATTGCTACAAAATCCTTGTACAAATATGTGCTCCTAACTACTCTTTTACGACTTGAGCCGTTCATTCAATTTGTAATAATAAACGGATCGATAACAACAAACGCGCGATTCAAGAGATAAAGAAAAACTGTGTAGCCCTTGAGAAATTCCTCGAACGGATACTACTCAAGCACTATAACAATAAATAGGTAAGTCAGAGTATAGAAAATTTCAAATACACCGTGAGCAAAAATCCCCAACGGATATTCTTCAGTCAAGTAATTCAAATGTAAAAACAAATTTTATAAAATTTAAGAGTGCTTAATAATAAAGGTATGTTATGTATAGATAATTTGTTTACTGAAAACGTTATTTCAAAAAGTTTTCAGAAATCCTAAATTCGACTCTATACTTAAGTAACTATATTCTATAAAAAAAATATGTACTTATGTTTTTCTAGAAAAATCCTTTATCAAAATCAATACTTAAATAGTATTCAAAACTTAATTTGGATAGTCTATAAACTAATCTATATTAGTGTACTCAAAAATGGTGGGCTCTATCCCAAAAGATAACTATATGTGGGCACTATCACAAAGATCTAAAAACTGTATACGGGCTCTATCCCAAACTGGAAAACTATAAAGGTGGGCACTATCCCAAAAGAAATAACTTGAAACTGTAATGGCGGGCTGTATCCCAAACTTACACGACAATCAAGAAGTTACGTCCCAACTTGATTGACGGAATACTTAAAAATATACTGAATGTCTTAGAAGTTCTACTGCCTTCTATCTAATCAAAAAAAACCAAAAGATAACTAAATTGTGTTATATCTTAAAAACAAAATATAATATATAAACTAAATATACGTATAACTGGTGTCTCATAGAAGATTCGAGAGGGGGTAACCCATCTTTGGAACAAGGCGTACAAACGGTTTCGGTTTGCAACATAACCGACTCAAAAAAAAATCAAAGTGAAAATTATTAGTGTATGTAGTCTTATTAAAACTTACGGCGTTCTGGTCGTAGGAGAAAAGACAATTTCCCTAGATGAAAGGTTGATCAGGTATGTGGAGGTGACATTACGCTACTGCAGACGTACATCGGGTATAAAACACCATTTACCGGTTAGCACTTCATGTTCCATCACATACCATTACATCCTAGTATCCAACAAAAAAGCTTGTACACTCCTAAGGTAGTGTAATAATTTTAAAGAAGTATGTTGATTGTAGTTGAAACAATTGGGATCGTGTTTGAGTGGATAACCAGCTTCTGCAGCTGACGTGCGTCGGGCAAAAAGCTCCAACCACCGGTCAGAAGACCTGCTCATCCCGCTCTCACACGATCAAGAATCCTAGGCTTCACTAAGAAGATATGTCAAAACCTCCGCTACTGACGACTGAGCGAATATACAGCTCAATCCGGACAGAGATCGAAGATACACCAAAATGACAAGAGGTAGAGGAAAAGTGGGTAGACCTAATGCAACAGCTGACTCAGGATATGATCACTAAACCACTGGGCAAAATAGTGTCTACACCGCTAGTCTCGATGGTATTCCTCTATTTAAGAAACCTGTTCAAGTAAAAAGAAAAACAACAACTTCTATTCAGAAACTCAAAAAAAAATTTTCAGAAATTCTCAAAAATTCTTAACTTCTTCTAGGTTACTATGAATCGACCTAACTTCTGACAATTCGAATCTAATCTTCTCAAGCTAATTCGGGCCCCACGTTGGGCGCCATCTGTAACGTAAATATGAAATAATGAAGAAATGTAATGTAATGTATCCGTTTCGAAGAAAATTTGAATTGCTAGCAGACACTGAACTCCGTCACCCAAATACCCTATGGATATCCAAGTTCCAAACCTAATGCCCATCAACAACACAAATCAGAGAAGAGGCAGGAAGAGACAAGCACCCCCAGATATATTTGACTCCTATACCAAGGAACTGCAACTCCAACATCCTTCGTCCGTGTATCGGTGTAACCAGCACCCCTATATAAGACATACTTACACTTCGCTAACACGGCTACCTGTTCTTCCTACTCCTCTCCCATTCTTCCTATTTCCTATCCATCCCCAATCACAGAAGCGAGAACCATCCACCAGCCTACCATAGGTACCGACTACAAAGCCCCGTAGAACAGCCTAGAGGGTACCTGATAGCATGTCCACGCCTATCCGCTGCCAGTACTAGATGTTCTGCTCGCAGCTCTCATTAGGGCCCGATCTTGGGGGGGGGCGCGCCGGGCATTTGCCCGGGCGGCAAATTTCAAGTGCGGCAAAATTTGGAAATTGAGGATTATTAAAGCTATGTCTTTCCAAAAAATGTTTACTTGTTTCCTTCTAATTAACATCACCATGGGAGAAAATATATAAATCAGAAAGAATTTTGATTTTTCTTACACAAGTGTGGTGTGTGTGGGGAGCTGAAGTAAATGTAGTCGCTCAACTCTCAAATAACCGAAGAAACAGATATCTGTCATCAGAAATATATTCATCTTTCCCTACTTTCCCAGTCCCCTCATATATTATTATGTAGGTTAAGTAAAACTACTTTATAACGAAGTCTCCTTTCTAAAGCCAATTTCAATTTGTTCCCCTTCTTCTTAAAAAAAATATTCCATATTAGTTAGGTTTCAACGAATGTATTAAAAATGTACAGTTATCTAGTTTAAGTTTGCAAAGTCGCGTTTCGAAGGTAAAACAAGTTAAATCCTCAGTTGTTTTAACAAAGCTGGCTTTGGTACTTTTGACAATTGGTCCGATGAAGACGCAGGTGCATTGTCAGCGATATGATCAATAATAATTGAGAACAACAGCGCAATTTGAAAAGAGTTACCTTCAGACGAAACGATTTTTAATGTCATTGCTGCAATCGAGTTTGTTCGAAAAAGCCCTACTATATCGAATTTTTGAAGTTTTGTTGAAACAAGTGATAAAACAAAAGATATGAATTTCTTTCATTCATTTCTTTATTTTTTGTTCCCTTGAAGATTCAATACAAAGAACTTTGGCTGTAATGTCCGTCAAAAATATAAAGTCGACGTATTTTATTAATCACTTAAAAAACGCTAGTTAAAACCTTTTTTTGGGGCAAAAAAATGAAGTAAGCCATCTGATTTCTTGAACAGTTTTGATTATTTGAGAAAAAAAAAACTTCTCGAAAACATTTTTCCACATTTTTTTTTTTGAGAATGCACTTTCCAGCTAGGCGTTTTTTCTGTTTTCATTCAGAAAAGAGCTCTGAAAAAAGTTCGAGTTTATCGAGCTCGCTCTGAACGTCCTCTGAACCAATTGTGTTCAGAGCGCTCTGAACTATTCATGAAACAAATTTAGTATCCCATTAATTTCCTTTTCTTATTCCCAATTTTTTTAAACTTTTAAAATTAATTCGGCGGCCATTTTATTTGGTTTTATTTCCAGCCGCTGAGAAAAGGAAAACAAATTCTATGCTCTGAAGTCTCTGAAGCAAAAAAGAAACACTTATTTTTGTTTGACAACTCAGGCTTTGCTGTGAACTGGAATAGAAGAACGCCTTTTATTTTTTTATAAGAAAAATATAAATGTGATAACAATACTGTGTTCTGTGTACCAAGTTTGAAACAAATCGGTCCAGCCGGGTGTAAGGTCCGATACAAATAGACGGACAGACATACAAAATTGTCGGACATATTTTTTTCGGCTTCTCTATGATCGGTATGTCATGTTTAATTGTCTAAAATAAAATTTCCAACAATATTACATTCATACAGGTCGGAATGAATACCTCCATTTTTCAAAAGTCAGTAAGAAAATGCACCAACAATTTTACAACTTATATGTTTTCATTACAAAAGGGCGGCAAATTAATTTTTTGCCCAGGGCGGCGAAAAGCTGGATCGGGCCCTGGCTCTCATATATTGTAGCCTACACATGAAAACCAAGGACCCTACTTAAATCCCCACAAACGTATCTAGACCAGTAATGCTATCTTCGAAACCTCACATATCTTTCCGGAGACTCCACTCCAGTATGCACCCATATGTCTAGCTCCTGTTATCTGTTCCGCGTGAATGGAATGGAAGCAACCCTATGCCGGCAACGCCCCCTTTCTTGCCGACCGTTCATAGAGAAAAGCCGGAAAGAACGGCATGCGACAGCGCAGGGTCGAGGTTGAGATCAAACGTTGCGGTGGCCGGCAGTACCATAGCCACAACCAGCTCAGCCAGGCCATGGGTACTTGCTTCGGGATCTACACACCGGTGTTACCTCTTATTTTTCACTGCCGACCGTTGAACTCTGGTGGTCGAGTTTGAATAATCATGTTTAAGTGCATATTGGCCCTCATAACCTTCGAAGAAAAGATTGTTTTAAATTGATAGAAAAGAGGAAAAGATTCATCAATGCACCTCTTAACGTAATGTAGGAAACGTTAACGTCTTCAAGAATATAAACCTATACCGAAAGAATCAACTCCAAAATGTATGTCTTTAACGTTATAAAAACGGCAAAACTGTTTATAAGTTTTAATCTTAAATCTAACAAAATATTTCTATGGTTATAGTATATACTTATTCTTATCAAAGAAAAACTATTGGTTTATTATTTTCAACATGATTTTAAAATAACAAACAAGAATTCATTGTTATTCCAAAAGTTAAATATCTTTTTCTAAAATTAACTTTGAGTTATTTAATTGAAAACTGCTATTCAAGAGCTAGATTCACAGTCCTTCAATAATATTGAACTCCGTTCTAAATTGAAATCGATATAATTTACTACATGTAAATTCAAGTATTGATAAAGAAAAATAAAAAAAATTAAAAGTGATAAGGTTTTGAGTAATTGTCAAAGGAATGCAGACCGACGATATTATTTATAAGTACGATTTCATAAAAAGGACGGATTTTTTTAACGCGGCGTTAGGATCTATCCGGAGATCCGATGCTCTTTGTCGTTTTCAAATCTAAGTTGATTGAATATAATAAGTAAAAAATTTTTTTTTGAAATGAAAATTGATTACGAGAAACATAAAAATCTCTAGTTTGAGTTCCCCAGATACCCAAGCAAGAACGAATACACACGAACAAAAGGTCCTGATTAGAGTATAGCCTCTAGCACTGTTAATAAGGTCATCAATTATTTAATGTACCATACAATAATGAACACCGTTCGTATCCATTAGAGTAATCGATTGTATATAGCAATATAGGTTATTCAAAATTCAATATAGTGTAATGTTTTTAGTCTTGGGTTCGAAATTAAAACTTATTTTCCTTTACTTTTCAATCACTACTACTATCTCTATAAATGAAACTCACTTTTATCTAAGTTCAAACTCTTTATTTATTTCTTTATCTTAGCACCACTAATTATTCACCATTTATTCGTTACCACGGTTAAAATGAAACTGTGTCCATTTCCGAATAAAATGTCCTATTTATACTTGGGATCAAGTTTCCCGAACAGTCTAAGTCTCGAACCTTTCGGAATTGTCAAGATGCTTTAAAAGCTTTCAGAGCTTTCAAATTCAACATTGTTATTCAGCATAATCATTCAGCAGAATTGTTCAGAATTTTACTGTAGTATAGACAAAAACCATATAGTAATATTTCTGTAGTAGAAACAAAAACCATTCATAAGACTGTAGTTGAGACAAACACTATTCATGTAACATTGCCCCCTTCTTAAGATTGTTCATCCCGAACAAGTCTATCACTTCCCTGGCCATTGTAGCGGCATAGTCGGTCCCTGTGAACAACTTTCATTTTGCCTCTAACACCTCTCTGAATGCGGTAAACAACATCATTGATTCTGGTGACAACTTTGTAAGGGCCTTCCCAATTTTGCTGGAGCTTCGGTGACAGTCCCTTTTTCCGATGGGGGTTGTATAACCACACAAGATCTTCCACTTGAAACCCTGTCGTCGGTGCATGTGCATCATAACGTGTTTTCATGCGATCACTGGCATCCTTTATCTTTGTTCTGGTCCTTTCATGAATGTACATGAGTCTCTTTTTGAGATCCTCCACATATTCTTCTTGGCTTTGTGGCTCATTTGGAGGGCATCCAAATTTCACTTCACTTGGTAGTCGCATTTTTGAACCAAACAAGATTTCATAAGGAGTATGTCCTGTAGAGCTATGAACTGCGCTCCGATAGCTCATTAAAAACAGTGAAATGCATCGGTCCCAGTCTCGTTGACAGTCTTCCACTACTTTGGAAAGGTGTTCTTTGAGCGTTCTGTTAAACCGTTCTACCATTCCATCTGATTGTGGATGCAGCGGTGTTGTCCTTGTCTTATGAATGCCAAGGAGTTAGCAAACCTGTTGGAAGATATTTGACTCGAAGTTCCTCCCTTGGTCAGAATGGAGTTCTTTAGGTACACCAAATCTACTTATCCAATTGAAGACAATCTGATCCACAACCGTTTTTGCTTCTTGGTTTGGAATGGCAAACGCTTCAGGCCACTTGCTGAAGTAATCCATGATCACGGGAATATATCGGTTTCCATCGTTGGTTTCAGGAAAAGGACCTGCAATATCCATTGCAATTCTTTCGAAGGGTGCTCCAACGTTGTACTGCTGCATCACACTTTGAATTTTTCTGCCTGGTCCTTTTGTAGCAGAACAAGTGTCACATTTCCTGCACCATCTTTCGACGTCTTCTTTTGCATGAAGCCAGTAGAAACGATCTCGGATCTTTTCCAGCGTTTTGTTGATTCCTAAATGGCCTCCAGAAGTGCCATCATGCATCTCACGGAGAACTTCATTGACTTTGGACCGAGGCACAACTACCTGCATCACATAGGACTTGCCATCTGCGGATTCCCACTTCCGTTTGAGTACACCTTCTTGTACATGGAGAGAGTTCCATTGAGCCCAATAGGCTTTTAACACCGGGCTTCTATCGGAAATGTCAACCCATTGTGGTTTCTCCTCGTGCTCTTTCCATGCAAGGATGGGTTCAATGTCAGAATCTTCTTGTTGAGCATTCCTAATTTCCTCGTTACTCCAGCCGGCAATGGGCTCGACTCTCACTCGTTGAGTGACTAGGGACTCCTTTTCTTCCTGACGTGAACAATGCTTGCAGTTTGATTTACATGGTCGTCGGGATAATGCATCTGCGTTGGAGTGTAGTTTTCCTTTTCGATGTTGAATCTCGTAGTGGTATGTCTGCAACCTCTCAATCCACCTTGCTACTTGTCCTTCGGGATTTTTAAAGTTCAAAAGCCACCTTAGCGCTCCATGGTCTGTTCTAAGGAGGAATTTCTGCCCATAGATGTACTTATGAAAATGTTTCGTAGCTAGTACCAGAGCTAGAAGTTCCCTCCTGGTCACGCAATAGTTCCTTTCTGCCTTCGAGAGCACTTTGCTGTAATAGGCTACTACCTTTTCTTGGCCATCATGAACTTGCGACAAAACAGCCCCAATTCCAACATTGCTTGCGTCTGCATCGATGATGAACTGTTTCCCAGGAGTAGCATATGCCAGAACGGGAGCGTTACAGAGGCGTGTTTTTAGTTCCTGGAAGCTTTTCTCGCAATCACCTGACCATTTGAACTGTTTTCCTTTCTCTGTAAGTTGGTGCAGGCTTTTCGCAACTCCAGCAAAGTCTTTCACGAATCGCCGGTAATATGTGGCTAACCCAAGGAAACTTTTCAGCTGATGTTTATCTTGTGGAGTTGGCCAGTTCTTCACAGCTTCCACTTTCTCTGGATCGGTTTGTACCCCTTGAGACGAGACAATATGCCCTAAATATTTCACTTCAGTCTTGAAAAAGGTGCATTTGTCTGGGTTCAACCTAAGATGAGCTTCTCGAAGCCTCCGGAAAACTTCTCTCAAGTTCCTGCAGTGTTCGTCAAATGTTTTCCCAAAAACGATGACATCATCCAAATAAACCAGGCATGTCTTCCAAGTAAGCCCTTGTAAAACGAACGCATTCCTTCAAACGCTCAAATGTTGCCGGAGCGTTGCACAGGCCAAAGGGCATAACTTTGAATTGCCACAGACCATTACCTGTCGAAAATGCGGTTTTCTCTCGATCTTCTGGGTGAATTTCCACCTGCCAGTACCTACTTTTCAGGTCCAAAGTTGAAAACCATTGAGCTCCTGCCATTGCATCCAGAGCGTCGCTGATCCTGGGCAGAGGGTAGCTGTCTTTCTTTGTGACATCGTTCAGCCTTCGGTAATCCACGCAGAACCGGATGCTTCCATCCTTCTTTTTGACTAGGACCACTGGTGATGCCCAAGGGCTTTTGGAATTCTCGATCAAACCTTCTTTCTGCATCGTCGAGATCATATCCGTAACCTCCGCCTGTTTGGCTAGTGGAAGGCGCCTTGCAGGTTGACGGATTGGCCTTGCATCACCAGTATCGATGCGATGTTGCACCAATTGTGTTCTTCCGTAAGGTTTATCCTTTGAAGCGAAAATATCAGCAAACTCATTAATAAGGCTTCCAGCAACCTGTTGTTGTTGTTGACTTAGCTTGCAGGATTTTAGAATTTTGGACCTTAAAAAGTTGACTTCTACAGGATTTCGTACTTCTTCATCGGTGATTCTTGTTATTGCTGCCACTGGACCACATTGTCCAATAACTTCTCCTGCTTTAAGGTTGACTTCATAAGGTTTGATGTTCACTATTCTTACAGGCACCATGTTGTTCTTAGGTGCGGCAAGCGTTTTTCCCACGATGTAGTTTTGGGAACGTTGTTCAGAGTCCGGTTCTACAAAAAGGTATCGATGGTTCCCTGAATCGCCTTTTATGTTTGTCCAAACAAAGACTTCTGAAGAGGGAGGCAGGCGTAGGTCTTCTTTGACGACAGTTCTCAGGGTTGACGAGTTTTCGTTACCATAGATCATCGGAATCTCGACATTTCTAAATTTCAGAACCTGGTTACCGATATCCAGAATTACTCCATGTGTTTTCAAGAAGTCAATTCCGATGATGCACTCATCGCAAATATCTGCCACTAGGAATTTATGTGAAAACTCCAGTTCTGCCAATCCGATCACTAGTTGTACTTCCCCATATACTTTAGCTGACTCACCTGTTGCCGTCTTCAGACAGTGGCTATTGGTGTTGTGTAGCCATGTCATCTTCACCACGTCTCTTCTTACAATGGAGGCGGTGGCACCGGTATCGATAGTTGCCACATATTTCTTGTCGTTTATAGCTGCTTCCATTGTCAGACTTTTATTGTCTCGTTTAGTCTGCGAGACCTGGATCGTAGTTCTGGGGCCATCGATACCCGGAACCAGCTTCTGCCCCGTGAAGTTGGTCCTTACTCGTTTCCCCGAGTGGGAAACAGGTCCAGCAGGGGTTTTGTGAGCCTCCTCTTGGCTGTTCTTCCTGCTGCCGCAATGTTGGCAAACTCCTTTTCTTAATGGCATACGACACTGGCGCTGGAGATGTCCGGTCCTGTTGCAGTTCCAGCATCGGAGAGGTCCATCACGGTGGTTGCTCTGAAATGTCGTTCTCTGGCAAGCGCACTCCTCTACAGTTACTTCTCTTACCCGATGAATGCTTTGAGAAGCCTGTTCCGCTGCTTCCATGGTGAGGGCAAACGCCAATGCTTCAGAAAGCGTCCGTTTTCCGGCCGTTCGTACTGCTCGCTGGAGGTTGATGTCAGCTAATCCACGGACAAATGCTTCAGCAGCAAATTGGTTGATAATTTCCTCACCCGCCGTTGGATATGCCAGGTGAGCCAGGCGTTCGATGTCTGCTTGGAGCTGTTGAAGAGTCTCACCTCTTTTCTGAACCCTGGTGTTAAGTTGGACCCGGAAAACTTCTTGCATATGGCCATCTCCAAAGCGTTTTTCAATCGCCTGAGTAAGAGCTTTGAAGTTGCCATGTAACTCTGCTGGTATTGTTTGCAGTAGTTCTGCAGCAGGTCCTCTGAGAGCAAGTGTCAATGCAACAAACTTTTCTTCGTCGTCCCAGCCGTTTGTTGTCGCAGCTGCTTCAAATTGTCTTTTGTAGATCGTCCAAGAAGTTTGTCTATCAAAAGTTGGCGGATGCATTTCCTTTCTTCGTATGCAGTCACCAGAACTTTCTCTATTTTTAATTGTTATTACCTTGTCCAACTCCTTTGCATATTTTTCGAATTTGTCTTTAACTTTCTCGAACCTTTCATCTACAGTCAAAATTTGTTTTTCGATGCTTTCGAGACGCTCGTCAGCAGCAACAAACTTGCTTTCAATGTCAGAGAACTTTCCTTCAAGGAGGTTTTTCTGGTCTTCAAGATTCTTCTCTTGTGTTTCAAAACGTTCTAGAAGTTTCGCTTGTTCATTCTTTTGTTCGTTTCTTTGCTCTTCTAGAAGATTCTTCTGCTCGTTTCTTTGCTCTTCTAGAAGAATCTTTTGTTCGTTTCTTTGCTCTTGAAAACGCTCAAGAAGAAGAGCCATCATATTGGACAAGTCGGAATTATTACTTACATGCTCTTGTTCCTCTTCAATTTCAACATCGACGAGGAATGTGTCCGGATTTTCGTTTTGCTGAGTCATATTTTCTTGCAGTCTAATAATGAGGTCATTTTTGGTTCCAGCAGTAGGAAGACCCCGACTCTTTAACACTGCTCTAAGTTCAATCAAGTTAAGGGCATTTACCAGTTTACCCATAGTCACTTTATCACTTTTCACTATTATTTGTTCAAAGTAATTATGTTCTTAAGTTTTATTTCACTTCTGACACCACTGTAATGTTTTTAGTCTTGGGTTCGAAATTAAAACTTATTTTCCTTTACTTTTCAATCACTACTACTATCTCTATAAATGAAACTCACTTTTATCTAAGTTCAAACTCTTTATTTATTTCTTTATCTTAGCACCACTAATTATTCACCATTTATTCGTTACCACGGTTAAAATGAAACTGTGTCCATTTCCGAATAAAATGTCCTATTTATACTTGGGATCAAGTTTCCCGAACAGTCTAAGTCTCGAACCTTTCGGAATTGTCAAGATGCTTTAAAAGCTTTCAGAGCTTTCAAATTCAACATTGTTATTCAGCAGAATCATTCAGCAGAATTGTTCAGAATTTTACTGTAGTATAGACAAAAACCATATAGTAATATTTCTGTAGTAGAAACAAAAACCATTCATAAGACTGTAGTTGAGACAAACACTATTCATGTAACAATAGTAATCAAAATAAAATTTAAAAATAATTTAAATGCTACCAATAGGGTAGTTTCAGATATTATATGCTGTATCTGAAGTGCACTCCGGATCAAACAAAAGTTGATTAAATTTATATTATATGAACTCCATATATATATTTATTGATATTTCAAACGATCGCTGTTAAGATCGTACTCGATAATTCGCAACGTATAGTAGTCAACAGCTAATGATGCCTTGAAAAGTTTTAAGAAATATTTTCAATCTGATACTTTCTTGTCTCGTATATGACAAACGCAATCAATGCCATGAAGACTGAAAGTGTAGCTATGGTTGAGGAGCCTATCTACATGTAATACAGTAGGGCTATGACCGAAAACAACAACTCACAACACGAATGTAACGAAAATTAAACAAGTACAGTTGAAGCCACGAATTAATGTTGAATCTATACGCTAACGCGACGTTAAAACGCGAAGATTAATGTGGTCGCTACCGACGCAGAAGTATGGTGTCGTAAAGACAAAGTGAAAATTTGAAATTAAAACTCAGTGAAAAATAAAAAGAAAAGTGTAATATGGTACATATCCATTGAAATAACTAAGTTCTACGGATAATTTAGTTTGAACTTACATTAAGTCACGAGTACCAAAGATACCAACTATGGGTAGCGTATTCACTAGTGAATCTATGACGGAAGTATAAAACTCCGAGGTCAAAGGAATCGGACGCAGAAGGCTTAAGATGATTGCTTTTTTTTAATCTAATTCACAATACGTTAATCCAACCGAGAGAGGATATATGCGCGGCCGATACAACACTTATTGACATCACAAATGAAATCACCACAATATATATATAGGATACTATCAAAACTATTATAATATTATATGCTCAGATATATGTATACTTAAGGATACTTCATGCAAATTTTAGGATGGAATTCATCAGGTAAGTAAGGTAGAGGAGGCGTGAAGTCCTGCTACTACTTCCGGATGCATAAAAAAATGATTATACACCACCGTCCGTGGTCATAGGCGTTATGCTTTGGCGTCAAACGCGTAGCATATGGCTACTGATAGCTGTTAACTCGCATAAGATTGGCGACTTAAGGTCACTGCTCCCATATGGAGTCTCACACAAATAAAAATATAAGTAATTTTACCTGGTTCTTGTTATTATCTCAAAGATACACATAGTTTTTTTGTTGTTTTTTTTTTGTTATAAAATAAATCAGCAACTGATGGCTAAAGATGATGGTGAGTATCTCGAACTGTGTGTACCGCGGTGCTCCGAGATTAAATCTAGGAGTGGTGACACTTTGAGGACCGGCATTTGCTTATATTGCACGCCAGACGTCCTACTTGCTGCTTCAAAACACTAAATCCTCGTTGAAATCCTCAGCCTATTCGAGACTGGGTTCCTTCCTTTTGGCTGCGACTGATATTTTAACTTCCTTGGAATAAATCCTTTGTATAACCGAACGTGCCTCTGGTCTGCGTCGAGATTAAGTTCTGGGTGGGGAGTTCGCAAGCGAAATCAATCCCACGAGGAACTTTAGTAAGGACGAACATGTGGGCGGCACGTCGACGTGGCTCGTCTCACGACTATCGGACGCGGTAGCAGACCGCTTCGAGTGGATATATGTAACTTTGTATAAATTAAACTGCGCTCTGCAGAGATTGCGAGGAGCAGGAGTGGTGTGGCATCCCATGCAAAAAGAAAACAATTTTCTTGCCTGTTCGAGCGTACCGCGTGGATGCGTGGATAGGCTGGACACCAAAAAAAAACTTTTGTGTATATGAGCCACAGGATTTATGGCCAGAAGAAATCACTTCCAAAGTATATGTGCGTATGATTATAGAGGATAATAATCTCCTCAAGAGAATCCGCCAGAAATGGCTTTGGAGTAGTAGTGGAGAAATCTGAGCAGCCCCGTCCGTCCAGGATAATACTTGGAATCAGCATGTTATGGACTCCAGGTGGTGGGCCATCCTATATTTAAGAATAAAAGATGAAATTGGACGTTTAGCCAATGTGCTAGGCGACGTAGACTGCAAGTTGCATTTTGTGTCGACTATGGCGTCGGCTTTTCATATGCTTTCTTGCTTCGAAAATGCCATGAATTTTCTAACTTACCTTTATTTAATGGACAATCCACTTTAAGGATCGGCCTGATAGTAGTATTTCTTTATAATAATCACTTTAAAATGATTTTTATTTCATTAAAAAAAAAATGGACGCGACTTGACTGCGTATTAAAAGTATAATTGTTCTGTAGTACTGCTGCTTCTCCTTCGAGTGGTTTCTTCAAAATGAAGTCCACATTCTAATTTTGTCGTTGGCTTTCCTGTTTTCCAGGTAGCCAACGCCCTGTTTTCCAGTCTCATTTCCTACTTTCCATTATTTGTATGGTGCGATGTTGATAAAATAGGTGGCGTATTGATGGAGGTGTTTAGGGTAAGTACGCACTGTGCCACTTTCGTAATCATGATAATTCTATCATTTGGCAAGTATTGCGAATTACATAAGTAGGTGGAAAATGACTGGATTAAAGCGCTGGTCACACTGTAACATCAATATTCGTAGCATGTAGGGTGTTATGGCTGTGCGAATTTTTGCTGTTCGCCGATAATTAGTGATGGACATTTTTGAATGTCACCAGGATTAAAAAGTGAAAGAAGGAATATGGATAACTGAATTCGGCTGCATAGGTATTGGACATTTAAACTATGGGGGTTTAAGTTGCAACGTATATACTGCTTTGTTGTCACGTTTATCCTACCTTAGTGTGATCAGGGTAACTTTAGAAGAGACAATACCGATTTAATGAAAGGTCTTTTCCTAAAGTGTCAAACTATTTTGTGATTGCTGGCTTCTTGGATTATGACACTTCAAGCGCTTCAACTGTGACAGTTGTCTCCATGCAAGCTAATGGTCTATGAACATCTGACGGATTGCATCGAAGGCGTGTATATACCTCGTCTCGTGAATGACATAGGCGCTGTCACAATTGAAAGTGCTTAGCCTAATTCAATACTCGATTTCGGTGATGACATTACGAAGTCTGTGACGTATTTTTGTCATTATCAATTGATTGATTGGGACTTGTAGTCCGAGAAACAAACTGTGCTGTTAAAGTTTACCTCACCCGAATGGGTTTACATGGTCTTTAAGGATTAATCTGATTGAAGGTGGTTATTAGTAATTAGGTGGTGTCATTTGAGTTAGACTGACAACTCTCGCTCAATAATACCCATACTTCGTTTCACTCCAGTGTAAACGATGAACCTGCAGTTTTAGTGTGGGCAGAGTATAACTTCAAGACTTGTGCATACTGGTTTCTATCTGATGGAAGCGCGTTTTCTACAAAATGGTGGTTGACACATGTCTTGGAAAGCTAAAAATAAAATTGGAAGTGTCTGTGGACCTTCCTGGAAATGGATTTTATTGTCTGAGTGAATTCTATTTGTGGAATATCATACTGGTGGATGGTTTCGTGTGCGTTCAGCACTGTGTGAGTAACCGTATGGTTTCTCTACTAGGTGGCACCTGTTGAGTGCTTTACTCATGTGAGCTTGCGAGCAAGTTTTTCCCTACAAAATTCCAAAGATCCAAACACGCGGTTTCACTTCCTTTTGTTTCAAATGATTATGGAGTCTGATAACATGTAAATTTTTGGTTATTGGAAGGACTGTTCCCAGCAATTTAAGTAGAATATTTCATACCTTTCACATTATAAAGCTCAACTTCAAAGTGCTATTTAGCTATAAATCTTGATACCAAGTGTCCGAAGTAAATTAAAGAAGAAGTATTTGTAATGTATTCAAAGTATTAATCAAGGTTTACTAATTTATTTTAAAATTAAAAATATTTGCAAGTAGCTTTTCAATATTTAAGACAGCAATTCGATGCTTAGCTCAGTCCGCAGTTCAGAAATGGGTTGTTTCCACCTTTCTTCCCAATACACGGCCATAAGTGGCTTGATTGCTTTGCCATTCCGTATCGACCATGGAAGATATCTCGAAACATATTCTTTTCTTTGTCTAAAATATAAACATTAAAAAAAAAATACAATAAGATTAAACGAATCAAAATTGAATTCACTAAAAAATTTAAACTGTCAACTTTTGTACAACACGTTGTTCTACATGCTTGATATCTCCCCGGGAATTTTTCTTTATCTTGAAAACAAACATGCGTTTAAATAAAGCTTCTACAACGAATTTGAATTTTTGATAACATTCAAAATGATAGTTATTAATTCATTAGCAACTGTGATAGTTTGGAAAATATTTTCTAAATATACTTACTTTGGCCTCAACCGAGCGGCTTCAAACACAGCACCTCCATAGTACATAGGCAAGCCAGTGTTCAAAGCTTCTACCCATTTAACTGCCACTTCGCCCAACATATTAGTCGGCATACCTAAGATCGTGTGTACAAGGTCATGACACTCACGATACCTCGTCATCACATAAGCCAGCTGTGCATCATCGATAAACCTAACCTCCATTCGTGAATCTGTCGTCACTTGCTGAAAAATGTTATCTTCATTTTCATTCACTGTTTTTTTTTCAACCTTACATTATCATCGAGAAATTTAACATAAGCTCGCCCGAGGCTTTCTTCGGATAGGCTTCGTAAATAATTCATATCAACAGTTTTCGTATTTATAAGGAGCGATATTTCAGCGACAAACGTTCAGCAGTAAATGCCAGCAATGCAACAAATGAACCCATGAAGAGCATAACAAACGTTCCTTCAAGCTGGTGCATTGTTAATGATGATCCTCCACTTGGTCCAGAAGGACGAAGTTCTATCAACTCATCGGCTTTATTTCTCGAAGCCCAATTGTCAATCAATCCGAAACTTCGCAAATGACTCAAAATTTTATTAAATCGAGCCGTTAGAAATGAGTGCTTGGTAAAGTACACACAAATCTGATGGGTAAAGATGGAGACCATGAAACACACCATATTTCCTAGTTTCCATTACATAGTAGCTCAGGAAATCCCTGGGTAAGGTTGTGACTACCTTGGCATTGGTGTTTTCTAACATAGGATATGTTTCTTTTTCGTTGATGTTTTTAACCATTACACGCAAACGCCCATTTCGAATCATTGGCAGTTCAGAAATGGTGTCATTGCTGGAATAGCTCACAACCATTAGATAGTTTAGTTGAACTAGTTACAAGGCAGTTGTTGAAAACTTCGTCTTTTGGTTAAATACAGCCCTCACCAATAAATTTAAAATTTGTTGGTTTCTGAGGACTTTAATTCCTAAATTCAATTATTGAATAATGTAGTTAACTTATAATAATGTTTATAGTTCAATTCTTACGTTGAAGTATTACAGCCGAATATAAATCGAATTATGATCTAAATAGGATGAAAGCTGGAAGAATTTGCTCGACTTATCGACTTCAAGCCCTTGCTGATTGGTATTTTTTTTATTACCACTCAAGGCTGCGATTTCTTCCGGAAAAGCCTCGTTTTGACACATTTTAAAACAGTAATTTTCGGCAGCAGTAAAATCTAGACCCGATAGACTATTTCCCAGATTTGTTTTTGTTCTTTTATATGATATTCTTCTGATAAAACGAAAGACTTGAGCCATTGTACGGAGTAGTCGGTTCCAGTTACTAAAGCGAGAAGCATCGACTATGCATTCAAACTTTACGATGTGATGCATGTGGATGTGTCTTATTTCTTCGGATGAGGGATCTGGTTGTTTTAATTCCTCGGGCCACTGGTCGCTTGGTTCATATAAAAAACTCGGTCCTTGATACCATCGGCTATCAGATTTGAATTCACTATTGGACTGCCACTTGGTGCCTTCATCAGCAACATTGGACTTGCTTGGGATCCACCTCCAGTTCCTAGCCTCGGTCTCTTCCAGAATTTCTCCTATTCGAAAGGCTACGAACTGTTTATATTTCCTGTGGTCTGAGTAAATCCAACTTAAAACCGTTCTGGAATCCGACCAAAAGAACTTCTCCGATATTCTGATTGAATGCCCGGCTGTAATGATTTTTGATAGTTTTACCCCTAAGACGGCAGCTTCTAGCTCTAACCTGGAAATCGACATTACTTTAAGTGGTGCAACTTTCGTCTCAGCGGCTACCAAGGCGATTTCGACTCTCGTCTCATCATGGAAGCGAAGGTATCCAACGGCAGCATAAGCCAGTTCACTGGCATCTACAAAAATGTGCATTTGTATGAACACGTTATTTTTGGATGATAATTGTGTCGCATATGGTCGGTCGATCCTAACATTTTTTATATCTGCTATTAAGTCTTTCCATCGACGCCATAATTAATTCCTGACAAGGCTCCTCTACGATTTCGTTGACGAATTGCCTTGCAGGTGGACGTTGTGCATTTGGCACAAAACTCGGACTTGCAAAATTTTATTAAATCGAGCGTAAAGTACACACAAATCTGATGGGTAAAGATGGAGACCATGAAACACACCATATTTCCTAGTTTCCATTACATAGTAGCTCAGGAAATCCCTGGGTAAGGTTGTGACTACCTTGGCATTGGTGTTTTCTAACATAGGATATGTTTCTTTTTCGTTGATGTTTTTAACCATTACACGCAAACGCCCACTTCGAATCATTGGCAGTTCAGAAATGGTGTCATTGCTGGAATAGCTCACAACCATTAGATAGTTTAGTTGAACTAGTTACAAGGCAGTTGTTGAAAACTTCGTCTTTTGGTTAAATACAGCCCTCACCAATAAAACTAAAATTTGTTGGTTTCTGAGGACTTTAATTCCTAAATTCAATTATTGAATAGTGTAGTTAACTTATAATAATGTTTATAATTCAATTCTTACGTTGAAGTATTACAGCCAATTTTCAATTCTTTTCTTTTCGTAGTAAATGGTTTCAATATTCTTTTATACACGATGGTTTCTTTCCAAAAAAAGACTTAAGGTTAGTTTCCTCTCACTTTATATATGGCCGGTTCTTTTTCCGCGTTTTCTTTTTCACTAGAAAGACAGTGCTGCCACGCATGTGTAAGGAGAGGAATCTTAAGTGCTGCCACCATCGGTAAAACTCCCCCCTGGCAAGGCGGTTCCATGAATCGGCTTTCCATCTTCCTCATCAAGTTGACTGACATCTAGTACGGCAAGTTTTGCGGTAGGCCTGGTATATATCCCTCTCGCTGTTTTGACTACTGCACTTCTGATATGTCCGTCTTTTCCTTCAAAGGTCTTAAGAACCGTTCCTTTCGGCCAGGAGTTCCGTGGACCATCTGTATCTACGATGACAACGATGTCTCCTTCTTGGATTGGCTTCGTTATTGAGTACCACTTTGTGCGTCTTGTTAAGTCAGGCAGGTATTCCCTGACCCAACGTTTCCAAAAGCGGTTCGCGAACTCTTCGCTGATCAGCCAATATCTTCGCAGTACAACACCGTGATCTGAAAGTTCCCCTGACGCTTTGTTACCGTTAGAAGACCCTAACAAAAAATGATTAGGCGTCAAAGCCTCTTCATTTGCATTGCCTAAAGGAACGTATGTAAGGGGTCTAGCATTAATTATCCTCTCTACCTCAGCCAACATAGTCATTAATAATTCATCTGTAGGTTTTCTTGTCGGCATAATACAACTTAGGGTTATCTTGACTGATCTGACCAGCCTTTCCCAACTTCCTCCCATATGAGGTGAGGAAGGCGGAATGAAATTCCATTTTAGATTTGGCCCAACGAACCTCTCTGCCAACTTTTCTGTGTCAATACGTCGCATAGCATCCAGCCTCCTTCAGTTCGTTGCTAGCTCCTCGAAAATTTGTACCATTGTCACTGAAAACTTCTAGAGGCCACCCCCTACGAGCTATAAAACGATTCAATGCCATAATGCATGAGTGGGTAGATAGTGAACAAGCAACCTCGACGTGAATTGCACGAACAGTCATGCACGTTATTAAGACTCCCCATCTCTTTTCCGAGCGTCTCCCGACTGTAACATAAAGCGGTCCGAAATAGTCTACTCCTATATAAGAGAAGGGCTTTGTGAACGGTTGCAATCTCGCTGGTGGAAGATCTCCCATTATCGGCGGCTTCGGAAGACATCGATTGTTCTTACAAAATTGGCATTTGTTCCTTTTTATTTTTAAAAGCAGGGCTCGCAGTCTTGGTATACAGAATCGTTGTCGAAGTGCGTTTACAACCGTTTCGTCATTTTGGTGACAAAAACGTTCGTGATACGCCTTGATGATTAGCTCGGATATGTAGTGGTCATTCGGTAGAATTATAGGGCGCTTCGTGTCAAGTGAAACGCCATAAGCCGCATCTATACGGCCTTTAACTCGAAAAATCGAATTATGATCTAAATAGGATGAAAGCTGGAAGAATTTGCTCGACTTATCGACTTCAAGCCCTTGCTGATTGGTATTTTTTTTTATTACCACTCAAGGCTGCAATTTCTTCCGGAAAAGCCTCGTTTTGACACATTTTAAAACAGTAATTTTCGGCAGCAGTGAAATCTAGACCCGATAGACTATTTCCCAGATTTGTTTTTGTTCTTTTATATGATATTCTTCTGATAAAACGAAAGACTTGAGCCATTGTACGGAGTAGTCGGTTCCAGTTACTAAAGCGAGAAGCATCGACTATGCATTCAAACTTTACGATGTGATGCATGTGGATGTGTCTTATTTGTTCGGATTAGGGATCTGGTTGTTTTAATTCCTCGGGCCACTGGTCGCTTGGTTCATATAAAAAACTCGGTCCTTGATACCATCGGCTATCAGATTTGAATTCACTATTGGACTGCCACTTGGTGCCTTCATCAGCAACATTGGACTTGCTTGGGATCCACCTCCAGTTCCTAGCCTCGGTCTCTTCCAGAATTTCTCCTATTCGAAAGGCTACGAACTGTTTATATTTCCTGTGGTCTGAGTAAATCCAACTTAAAACCGTTCTGGAATCCGACCAAAAGAACTTCTCCGATATTCTGATTGAATGCCCGGCTGTAATGATTTTTGATAGTTTTACCCCTAAGACGGCAGCTTCTAGCTCTAACCTGGGAATCGACATTACTTTAAGTGGTGCAACTTTCGTCTTAGCGGCTACCAAGGCGATTTCGACTCTCGTCTCATCATGGAAGCGAAGGTATCCAACGGCAGCATAAGCCAGTTCACTGGCATCTACAAAAATGTGCATTTGTATGAACACGTTATTTTTGGATGATAATTGTGTCGCATATGGTCGGTCGATCCTAACATTTTTTATATCTGCTATTAAGTCTTTCCATCGACGCCATTTTTCAAAATGATGAGGTTTGATCTTTTCATCCCACTCTGTTTTCGAGTTCCATACTTCTTGCAGAAGTATCTTCAGAAGAACTAGAAAATTAGCAACTAAACCCAAAGAGTCAAAAAGAGTCATTAGAACCTTAAGAATTTCCCTTTTTGTAGGCCAAGTATTTTCAGCGAGAATGTCCGCTTGGATACTATTCCTCTTGATGGCAAACGAAAAGGAATCAAGACTAGGTAACCACCACATGCCGAGAATTTTTTCCGGTCCTGTTACGATGTTATGGTTGCTAATTCTTTTCTCGAAGTTTGCTGCCTTTTTTTCTAAGCTGTTGAGGACAGTTTGAGTATTTGATAAAAAATTCCGTATATCAAATCCCCCTTCCCCATGTATAAATATTACTTCTCTCGCCAACGTCACTGCTTCTTCCTCGTTATCAACGCTGTCAAGGTTATCGTCAACGTAGTGATTCTCCATGACTGTTCTTGCCGCTCTTGGAAATTGTTGTGCATAACGTTTTGCATTCTCATTTTTAATAAATTGTGCGCAAAATGGAGAGCAAGTTGACCCAAAAGTCATAACCTGCATCACAAACTCTTCAATTTCTTTACTATGTTTATTTCGCCACAGAAAGCGTTGAGCATGCTGATCTGACTTCTTTATTTTGACCTGGTGAAACATTTCTTTGATATCAGCACATATTGCAACTCTGTGCTCTCTAAAACGAAAAAGCACAGAAACGAGAGATGGGACAATGTCAGGACCTGAAAGCAGCCTAGAATTAAGTGAAGTTTCATTGACCGCCGCGGCCGCATCCCAAACAATCCTTATTTTATTGGGCTTATTGTGGTTCACCACTGGAAAGATGGGTAGGTACCATACATAAGGAACCTCTTGCTGCAATTTCACCATGGTTAATTTTCTTGCGTACTGTTTTTGTAAGTACTCCTCTATTTGCGTATTGAGCTTTTCATACAGTTGTTTGTCCCTTTTCATTCTGCTTTCTAGGTGCATGAGACGTCGCACGGCCATTGGACGGCTATCGGGCATTTCATTCGGCTCACTTCTCCATAATAAAGGGACAACAAAGTTTTTTCCTTCTCTCGTCATGTTGTCCTTTATAAAAGCAATGGCCTTTTCATCTTCAGAAGACCGCAGAACAGTCTTGCTACTCGAACCGGTTGACTCAGTCGAAATAAATTCCTTAAATAGTATGCTTAGATTTTCGTCCTCGTTTTTCTGACAGTCGCAAATATGAAATGTAAAATTATTTTGCTTCTGACAGTTTTGTTTCAACAAACGCGTACACGGCCCGTATACCGACCATCCTAAACGCGTTTTTGAAGCAACTGGCTAGTCCTCGAAACCTTCTCGTGACCGAAGTGGAATTGTTAGTTTCCATTGGTCCAGACCCAACAAAATTTGTGGTTTCGCGTTTACGTATGATGCCAGTGGGATTCCTTTTAGATGTTGATATCGGCGTGAAAGTTCTTCAGCATTTATAGTTTGTTTCGGGAGACCCAGTGTCTTGACGGTTCGTATGTTGCTGATTTCATATTTTTTGCCAGAGGAAGTTGACGAGATTTGCATGTTTACAATTTTAGATGTGGTCTCGGTGCGATGGGTATTAGCTGTCCATCTTAGACATAACGGCATTGCTTCACCAGAAACCCCTAGCTTTGCTACCACATCTTCATCAACAAGTGATATTGAAGAGCCGTCGTCAAGGAAGGCGAATGTGTTTAATTTTGTGTTTGCGCTGCATAGCGTCACGGGAATAATTCTGAATAGGTTAGGTTAGGTTAGGTTAAGTGGGGTGATGGAACGGCAAGCCGAACCTTCTCACTCGGATCTCGATTGGATCCATTGTGCTCCCCGGTTGGGTGGGGTGATAAGGAATAGGGGTTAAGGATTGAGGATTGACAGGCAGTGGGTGTGTTAAGTGGTGGAGGCCTCCCTGAACCAACCTGAGTTCTGGATGAATCTCAGGATGTTTCTTGGTGGCGTTTTAGAGACATCGATCAACTCGTTGAAAAAGTATTCACCGAGGTTAACTTTCCTAGTTCGGGCTAAGCTGGGGCATTCACAGAGGAAGTGGAAGGAGTCCTCTTCTGCCTCTTCGTCCTGGCATCCTCTACATAAGTCAGATGTGCTGATGCCCAATCTGCTCATGTGGGTTCCCATCGTGTTGTGACCCGACAGGATACCAACCAGGAGTGATAATTGAGGCCTGCTTAGCATGAGTAGGGATTCAGTTTTCTTCTTTGAAATTTCCGGCCATAGATTTCTCGATACCCGACAAGTGTCGATTGATGACCATCTGTCATTAGCGGTTTTAAGGAAACTATGGCTAATTCTGGTTTTTTCCCTTTCGAGTGGCATGTTAATTGAGGTTACCATTTGGCTTGGTTCGAGAGATGAACCGGTTTTGGCCAGTTGGTCAGCCATTTCATTTCCGTGTATGTCACGATGTCCCGGGACCCACCGCAGGGTTACTGGATTCGTTGCGTTGAGTAGTCTCAACTCATTACGACAACGATCGACCAGTTTGGATTTTGTAACTATGGAGGAAATGGCTTTTATGGCCGCCTGGCTGTCGATGAAAATATCAATATTCTTATTTTCCAGTTCGCACGTTAAAAGGTGATTTGCAGCTTCATAGACTGCAAGCACTTCCGCTTGGAAGACACTGCAGAAGTCTGGAAGTCTTAGTGACTTGTTTATGGGTGGGTTATCTGAAAAGATGCCTGACCCTACCCCATCTTCCGTTTTGGAACCGTCTGTGAAGACAGAAACGTGATTTTCATTTATGACCCTGTTTTCCATCCAGCATTCTCTTGTAGGGAAGTCTGTTTGGGCTGCTGGGTTAAAATCTATGTGCGGAGTAATATAGTCTGTTTGAATGTTAATGTCTGTGAAGTTCATTATTATCCTGTGACCTGAATGGCCCCTTTTCCAACTAGAGCATTGACTGAGACGCAATGCACTTTTGGCCGCCATTTCTTTCGTAAATAGATCGAGTGGGGCTAGTAGAAGGAACGTTTCTAGGGCTGCGGTTGGTGTAGTTCTCATTGCACTGGTTGTGCCAATGCACGCAAGTCTTTGGATTTTTGTCATGGTTTTGAGATTTGTCGCCTTTTCAAGGGCTGGCCACCATACCAGACATGCATATGTCAGGATAGGCCTCACTATGGCCGTATACATCCAGTGAATAGTTTTGGGGCTGGGTCCCCATTTCCTGCCAAAGATTCTATTGCAAGTATAGAATGCTATTGATGCTTTTTTCCCTCTTTCTTTTATGTTTTCATTCCAGTTTAGTTTACGGTCCAACACCACTCCAAGATATTTTGCCACATTTGAAACTTGAAGTGGTGTCCCGTTTATAGTGATCGGGTCTACCGTTGGAATGTTGTTTTTCCTTGTAAACAAAACTAGTTCTGTCTTTGTTGGATTGACGTTAAGTCCGCAGCTACTGGCCCAATTGCTGAGTTTGTTTAGGGCTATTTGAAGGAGATCACACAGTGTGGGAATATATTTTCCTGAGGACATTATTACAATGTCGTCGGCATATGCCACGACCTTAACGCCACTAAGACTTAGTTTACCTAAGATCTGGTTGACAACCAGAAGCCAAAGCAACGGAGAAAGAACCCCTCCCTGTGGAGTACCTCTACAGGTCTTGACTTTTAGCTTGCTGGCACCTAACTCCGCATTTACAAGTCTTGTTTGAAGCATAGAGTCAATCCAATTCGATAGTTCAGGATCAACATTGACAGAGTCTAGGATAGTCTAGGAGTCTGAATAGGATACAACTTATTTCCATTCGATGGTAGTTAACTATGCCGTTCGGTGGACAACTCGAGACGTAGGGTGAATCCCGCGATCTATGGAGCAATTTATGGTGCTTGTAGATGCATCCATCAACACCGCATTCCTTTTCATGGTGACACCGTGTGCGTCCATGTTGGCGGAGACACGTACGACAGATTGTAAATCGCTTTATGATGTCCCATCTCTCTTTCAGATTGAGATTCAGGAACATTTGGCACTGCTCACCTGATTTGCAATTTGACTTACAAATCGGGCATTTTATTTCATTGGGTGGTTGAGATTCGGAATTATAGTGGACGTTTACTAAGGATTTTAGTGAATGCTTTTCGTTTCGCACTGTTGACAAGCTTAGAGTATTCATTCGAGTTACCTGTGAGGCTGAGCTAGCAATCTCTGCAAGCCAATCACTGAAGAGTGCAAGGTTCACATTACTTATACTTTTGCGGTAGCTCCCCCATTCCAAGCGAATTTGCGGTGGTAACCTATCAACAAACTCACGCACCAGTGATGGATTAGCTAGGTGATCGTGCATTCCAGTACCTGCCATAATAGCACAGGCATTTTGAACTGAAAGGGAGAATTGGATAATGGATTGAAGCCTTATCCATTCTCGGAGATGGTTCATTTCTTATTTTGTCGATTAAATCATCTATTATATCCTCAGGACGTCCGTAAAGCTGATGAAGACTCTTTAATGCACCAGGAACTTGTTCAGGAAAGAATAACCTGATACCCACTGTTTTTAGTGCATCACCCTTTAAACAACTTTGCAGCTGACGCAGATTATCACTATCTGAATAACCACAAGAAGCTGTCGTGGTGTTAAACCAGCTAATGAATCGCGGCCATTCTTCAATTCGTCCGCTAAAGGTCACATGTTCCTTTGACATGATTTGCCTGGCCACTATTTGCTGTTTGGTCAGAAGAGACACTTCTATTGATGTGCTCGCGTTGAATAGATCGTTTGTAGATGCGTCGGCAGGAAATGTGCTATATGCGGATGTGTTGGGAATCATAGGTTTAGCGACTGCTTGAACCACAGTCGGCTGGTGCATCGTTGCCGTATTTTTATCATTTTTGAGGGTGCTGTTCCACGGTGACTTTGTCGAAACGCCTGGGTTGTGTGTGTCGTCTTCGCTTTCGGAGCTGGATTGAAGTTCCTTCAAGAAGGCGTATTTCTTTTCTACAAATTCGTTGTCGCGCTTCTCCTGGAGCCGCCTTTCTTCCTCTAAACGCTGAAGCATTAGGGCACGGGTTTTTTTTTAAGTTGATTTTTTTTGTATTTCGCTTGCTAATGCTGGAACATGTTGCTGATGTGATGGAGGTGTACGCTGATCTGAAGGAGGGACGTCGCTAGTCGATAGGTTGTCATGTGATGGAGGTGTACGCTGATCTGAAGGAGGGACGTCGCTGGTGGCATGTGTCTGCTCGAGTGGTATTTGAGTGGGAGGTGGCGGTCGACTTTGAGCGTGTTCGTTATTGACTGCATTGGGCGAGTGGTTATTACTATTGTTAATAAGTTTGGTTTTGCACTTAACACAACTCCAGTTAACATTTTGAATGTTGTCATCGACTCCGACGCAGGTATAATGATACCAATCGTCGCATGCGTCGCACTAGACCATGTCGTCGTTGTCTTTTTCCTTGCAAGCTTTGCAATTGTAAGGCATTTTGTATAAACTTTATAGGTAAATGGCAATGACTATGTAAGTGGACGTAGCGAACAGAGGCAGAGAGAATAATAGCAAAGACTTAGTACTTACCTTACGTACCTTTGACGATAATTGCAACTTATAGATTACTTGTTGCGATGACCAGCTCCTTGCAACGATGATGATTCTTTCGGACTTTGATGGTGATGGAAATTTTGTTGCTATAAGTTGAGCCTTGTAGCACGTGATGTGGAATGTTGTAAATTGACGCGACAGAGAACGCACTTTGCAGCTTCGGGACGGTGGCAACCAAGTGAATCCTGCGATGATTACTCTTTGCAATGGTTGATTGGTGTTGTGGTTGTGTTTCCAACGAGACTGCTGCGATGATAGTGCTCTGCTTAGTCAAGTCTTTAAACGAATTAAAGAATGTTGAAAACTTCGTCTACATCCTACACCAATAAAACTAAAATTTGTTGGTTTCTGAGGACTTAAATTCCTAAATTCAATTGAATAATGTAGTTAACTTATAATAATGTTTATAATTCAATTCTTACGTTTAAGTATTACAGCCAATTTTCAATTCTTTTCTTTTCTTAGTAAATGGTTTCAATATTCTTTTATACACGATGGTTTCTTTCCAAAAAAAGACTTTACGTTAGTTTCCTCTCACTTTATATATGGCCGGTTCTTTTTCCGCGTTTTCTTTTTCACTAGAAAGACGGTGCTGCCACGCATGTGTAAGGAGAGGAAACTTAAGTGCTGCCACCTTCGGTAACAGCAGTATCCGGTGGAAGCTTGGCAAAATTCGAACTCAAGAAATTGTACAAAAATCCCTGGTAAGCGTGTCTTAAGACCAAAGCTGCAAAAAGCTTTTTCGGTTCCGGTATGACAGAATAATCCAACCAAGATGATATTATGTTGAAAACATTACAACCGAACACTGGGTAGATAGTTTTCCAAAAAATGCTAAGGACGATTGCTGTGATGATAATTGTCAACATAATGGTCCAGATATAGAAATCAAATGGATACGTCATAATCTCAAATGTTGACCAAGGTTCAGTGTGAGCTTTGACAAAAAATACTTGAAATGTTTGGTAGAAGCTGTTCGAAGCACTTAGTGCAATTGCCCGTTCCAGAGTGCATCGAAAGCAGCCGAGGCTTAGATGAGCTTCTTTTTCCCGCAACTAAAAAAATGGATAATTCTTTGGTTATGGTTAAAAAAAAAAAAAAAAAAAAAAAAAAAAAAACACCAAAAGAAAGCTTACCAGCTTTATAGCTCCCGTGACTGTTCCGTTTTTGAAAAACAACCCACGTCTCTCATCATTTTGAGGTGTGATAACTTTTAATGTAAAATTCATATTCTCTGCAAGCTCTGTCAGCATTTTTCCTTCCATGCCATTGAACCTATCAATGCTAGTTGGAGGAATGTTCCAACTTATATACGGGGGATTCAACCAAAACGCACCAACCAGCTGACATTGATATAAGTCAAGGGTTTTCGGTGGAAAAACTTCATTAAATTCAGAACCAGAAATCTCAATGGCAGAGGTTGAAAAACATTTCTCTTTGGTGAATGGAAAGTAAGTGAAGATTCGATATACTCCTTGTGAGTCCTTGAGCATAAGGCTGACATTGACTATATAGTAGCTCCAGCAAAAAGCAAATATAGCCTCGATTTCAAGCAAGTAATTGTCATATGACAAAACGGGCGATATACGACTAGATAGTACTCACTGAAGTCTTGATACCTAGTCTTTTCCCCAGGGTTTATTCGTCTATCGTATAACCAAAAACAGAAAACAGTTTTACTCGAAATTCTGAATATAAAATATCTTTGACTTACCTGAATGAGCTTTCTGAGTCCACGTAAATAATATTGAAATAGTCCCAAAGTTTGGATTGATAGTAGCCAAATATATCAAATTAAACCTTGAGACCCTCGATTGGCTTCAACAATTGATCTGAAAAGTCGTCGAACTGGTGTCAAGCTGAAATACTCTCCAGCTCTGCTGATAGGGTGATGGATGAAGTCCTTTCAGCTATATGTCTGAGACAGATAATAGCAGTTTTATTAGAGAGCTCCTTTGAAATCTGCGGAAAATTCGGTTCAAATTTAAAAGCTACACAAGGTCGAAACCCACAAAGGTATACGACAAATAAAACTGTTTTCGACAACATAACTTTACTTTCTGAGAATGCGTTAACATAACCCTTTCAAATTTCTTGTCTTAATTTGTATGTCATATAGATACCATTTATGGGTTTTTTCGAGGGAATACTTCGAAGTATACGTGGCTTATCCATTAAAATACGCTGTCGCTCTTCAGTTGCTTTCATTGATTCAAGCATATATTGGAGCGCATCTGTGCCGGTTAATTCACCCAGACATGCAATCATATCATGGCTGTAATAAATGAATGAAATATTGAGTCTGATAAGTGATTTGTATGACTAACTTTGAGCATACCGGTGAGGGTCTACTATGGCTGCGATAGATGACCCTGCGCTTAGGAGGAATTTTTGAAATGGCGATACTTCTATGCGATTGTTCATAAATTCTTTAGTAAAGGCATCATAGTTTTCAGTGGCTTCTTGTTGGAATTCTTCGTGAGGGTCGGTTTCATAAGAATTAGAGAGAAACTCAGCACGTAATAGCGACTTTCTAGACTGCTGGATTATTCCCACAGGGAGTCTTCTTAACATGATACCCGGAACTTGAATTGAGATGAATTTCGTATAAATAAAGCATGATTATAATTTTTACTCACAATTGTAGTAGGTGCTTTGGACACTTACCTAAAAAAAATATCTGAAATTTGAATTAAAAGTAAAATTTGAAAATAAAAGAAAAATAACACCAAATTTTATTTACTCTAAATTCACTTTGGCAGAAGTCTTTAAACATTTGTCATTTCTTCATTGCACTTTATAAAAATGACAATAGATGTCCCTGTTTGATACTGTCTATTCGCACGCACTCCTCTAATAGTTTCGACAGTATGACACTTACAGCATTGTGGATTAAAGATTTTTATTACTTTTGCGTAGTCAGTCCCACGCACGCAACATTCTACCTGCACTACGCGTATGTCCAGTCATATAATTTTGTATTGAAAGGTAAAAGAAAAATTTTCAATCACATCACTCATCTTATTGGCTACGTATGAATAGACACATCTAAGGATTTTGTTATGCTTTCGGCAAGTGACAATAGATGTCGCTACATGTTTTTGAAAATATAATTACAACTTTTGCCGCTTTTGAGTCAGTGTACCGGAGTCAATTTTTCCAAGCGATTTGTATGAAAATGACATTTCACTAGCAGTCCATGCATAGTATGTCAATGCCTATAACAATATCCAACTCATCTCCAAGAGATGAGTAGAGAATGTTGATCTGTCAAAAGCGAGAAAAAAAAAGAAAAAAAGAGAAAGTGAAAATGTGTTTAAAAAGTGAAATTGTTTTTTTTAGATGCGAGAGATTTTAATTTTTTATTGCTTACTAGCTGACCCGGCAAACTTTGTTCCGCCTTAGAGGAAATAAATAAACATATTTTCGATTTTATAAAGAGGCTTCTAAATTTATATGACTTTTAATTTAATTTATTTAACAAATTTTATTAACTTTACAAAATTTGAATCAGTATATATTTTTTGTTTAGTATTTTCATTATTTTTTAGTTACATTATTTTTCTTTCAAAATGGTTTACTTGTTCTATGTAGGTATTCTAAATTTTTTTTTTTTTAATAATTGAAAGTATTCAAAAATAACATTATTAAAATTTTCATATATATAGTTTCATTTTATGTTTTTACTATTTAAGTTTCATTTTAATTTTTTATTATGGTATTAATATTTGGAGTAAAAATCTCTAAAAATCTTTCTGTTTAACAAATTGGTCTTTTCTTCAATTTTTATATTTTTATTTTTATTAAAACTAGTATTTTTTGTTATTAATATATGAAACTAGCTGAAAACCTACTTTTATTAAGGTTCACATAGTTTGCACTGAAAGGTGTCGGACAGTAATAAGGATGGTAACCATTGACTTTTCTTAAAAAAATAGATGAAATCACATCAACTTCCACTGAGAAACAGATTTTTTTTTTAAGGCGAAGATCTCAAAAGACACTATGTAGTCTTCCAATTCCTACAATAGTAGTTTGAGATTTTAACGCTACTAAAAGCACCTAAAGCCAATCCTACTGAATGAGTTATCTATCTCGAAGATGATTAAGTACCAGTTGTAGGTACAGTAGCGGTTCAGCACTGAATCTCGTTTTCAACTTCTTAATTAGTTAGTCAACTTTATTTAATCCACCAAAATCGATGGGTTAACTCTTAAACCACACTTGAACCACCGTCTTCACATTAATTATAAAAAAACACGAACCTGGGTAAATCGTTTTTAAATTTTGATCCGAGGATAAACTACGATTGTACCTACAACTGGCCCTTAGTATAACTATGTAGTCACTGAAAGTGTAAGACTTTGTGTAAGCCTACAATTATGTGCAATCAGCTGAATATTTCCTTATAAACTATATTTTTGGTAAAACACATCTTTTTAATTAATTAATTAATGAATTAGGTAATCTACAATATGTACATACCTATATATAAAACTTTAAAGGGAACGGAAAGGAATTTTATGAATTTTGCATGCAAAATATTGTTTAGTGTAGGGATAGTTCCAGTGAAGGTTTGGTACCGATCGGATGGAAGACAAAAATAAAATACAATTTTTGTAATTTTTTTTTGATTTTTTCATAAATTTTTTAAAAGGTTTGAAACATCAGCGAAAAGTCCACATTGGCAGATCCGGTGGAAAAAAAATAAAATGCAGGTTTTTAAAATTTTTTTTTTTTTTTTTTGATTTTTTCATACATTTTTTAGCGGTTTGAAGCATCAGCGAAAATTCCGTAAGGGCCGATCGGGTCGAAGACAAACAAATGTAGGCTTTAACCGATAGCATTGAGATGAAATAAATAAATAAATACATTTTGTAACACTATAAATAAGTTCTTTTTGGGCGTAGTAACGCGCACCGGGTACCGCCACTGCCTAATAAAAAACGTTGATTATTCAAACAAAAACAAATACGAAAATCAAATTATCTAAAGCAACGTTCCAAATAAAAAGACTCTTAAAATAAGATGTTCCAATAGACTCTTTGAATAACTTTTATTAAGACAGCATGAACACAATTTAATTGCAATTTGCTTGGTTTTCCAATAAAAACTAAAATTTTATACTCTTATGAAAAGACACAGAAAAGTGTTGCTGCTGTGTTGAACAAATCCATTATCTATCATGCGCACATCAGAAAAATGTAGCTACCATCCGGCAGATGTCACTTTTTCTATGTGCGTATGATACGGCATTATTATGGACATAATTGTATCGGGTTGTAAACTTTGGCGTAGCTACTATATACGGCAGATGTCGTGCTTTTTCTCTGTGCATTGATGTGCATTTATAACGGGTGATTTTTTAGCTGGTTTGGTTTTGGCAACACTGGTTTTGACAGCTGACGTGTGTTTAGTACCTTGTGTCACTGTCAAACAGCTTCAGTTTGGTTTGCAATTTAACCATGGATCGTCTTACAAATGAACAACGCTTGCAAATTATTGAATTTTACTATCAAAATTCGTGCTCGGTTCGAAATGTTCAAATTCTTCAAATTGTGTTCAGCGATGAGGCTCATTTTTGGTTGAATGGGTACGTAAATAAGCAAAATTGCCGCATTTGGAGTGAAGATCAGCCAGAAGCATTGCAACAGCTACCAATGCATCCCGAAAAAGCCACTGTTTGGTGCGGTTTATGGGCCGGCGGCATTATTGGGCCATATTTCTTCAAAGATGATGCGAATCGCAGCGTTACTGTCAATGGTGAACGCTACATAGCGATGATAACAAACTTTTTTTGCCCGAAATGGAAGTTCTTGACTTGCATGATATGTGGTTTCAACAAGACGGTGCCACATGCCACACAGCACGCGAAACAATGGCGCAATTGCGAGGCGAGTTTGGTGAACAGTTAATTTCACGTTTCGGGCCGGTCAATTGGCCGCCTAGATCATGCGATTTGACACCATTAGACTATTTTTTGTGGGGGTATGTCAAGGTTATAAGCACAGCAAAAACATAGCTACTACTCACTAGGGGTCTCTGAAAATGAAAACATAGCACCATTCGATTCGATTCGAAAAACATTGCATACAACCGGCTATTATTGTATAGGGGATAACAATTTCAGATCAATAAAAAAAAAAACTTTATATAAAAGAATGTTCTTAAAAATTAATGCTTCGTAAACTAATCTAATCAACGTACGTACCATTCTTCAATTATGGTTAGGTTAGCCCTTTACGAAGCTCTTAAGTTGAGAGCGATCGATAAATACGGGCCTAAGAAACTGATTTTTAGAGAACGTATGTTCTTTAGAATAAGAAAACTTACAGGGAAATAATTGAAAACACAAACAAAAGTAAAAGAACATTTAATAAAATAACTAAATCAAATAAAACAAATCGAGTTTTTTTTTATTAATTCACTTTATTCTACTTGAAAAAACTAAACATTTCAACGCGCAGTAATTTGTGAACAAACCAAAAGAAAAACAAAATTGTCAAACGTCTCACCTTACGTCACAAAAAGAAATTATTTTTTCTTTTGGCAGCTCGGCGCAATCTTGTATTCTATCATTCTTGATAGAGCTTTGGCGGTTCTGTTAGATTTGTTTCGACTTTGTTGACTAACTTTTAATTCCACTGTCACTCACCAGAGGCGCAGCAATCAAATTAAAGCCAGACAAATTCAAATGATGTGACCAACGATTTTTACACAGCAGCTGTCGATTATTCAATGTCTAGACTGCCTCGAGTAAAGTTCTGAAAATAAAGATAAGTTAAGTTAAAATTTAATAACCTTGTGTTTTATTGGTACAACACGCCAAAGTGGTGACCCCGACGTGATCTGGCTTTATCTTTTAACAAGCACAAGTTCACGATTTTCTTTTTTTTCTAAAGATAAGGACATTCATGGATCCACCATTAAATCCTGGTGATGACGCTGGCCAAGCAGCAAACGCTGCTGCCCAAGCAGCAAACGCTGCTGCCCAAGCAGCATACGCAGCTACCCAAGGACAATCGCTCGCTGAAATTGCAGCATTAAAGAACCTTAAAATTCCACCGTTTTGGAAAATAAATCCAGCCTTATGGTTCGTACAAATTGAGGCGCAATTTCACAACAACAGGATCTCGTCAGACAATAGCAAATTCAATGCCATTATCGCTGCCTTGGACCCTGAAGTCTTGAATGAGGTTTCAGACCTGGTGCAGACACCACCGGCCGCAGACAAATATTTGGCCTTTAAAAAGCAGTTGATTGGGCGTTTTACTGAATCCAAGGAGCGACAATTAAACAAATTGATGACGTCACTCGAGCTCGGCGACAAGCGTCCCTCAAGTCTGTTGAGAGAGATGAGAAGGCTGGCAGGAGAAAATGTGCCTGACGACATGCTTTCCACAATTTGGATGTCAAGGATGCCCAACCATGTTCGTGGAATATTATCTGCCAGTCGAAACATTGACCTCACTGCGTTGTCGGAAATAGCGGACAAAATTATGGACAACATGTCAACAGCACCAAATCTAGTTTTCGCTGCAGAGGTCGATGAGTGCCGAAATAACATTACTCTCGAACAACGCCTGACCAAGGTAGAATCTGCATTGACTAACCTAACTACACTGGTTCAAAATCTTAAAGTCGACCAAAATAGATCCCGAGCGCAGTCAAGAAACAGATCATTTTCTAGAGCTAGGAAGGTCTCGTCAAAAGAAGGACGTTCATCAGTCTGTTTTTATCACAGGAAGTACGGCGAAGAAGCGAAAAGGTGCGACAAACCTTGTAGCTTCACAAAAAACTAGCAAGCCTGTTTTCACCCAAGGCGGTTGACAACAGCCATCTACTCAGCAAAGAAAGCCGCCTTTTTATCTACGACAAGGAGACCCATCAGAAATTCTTATTGGATTCTGGTTCAACGATATGCGTCTTACCTCGCTCCAGTGATTGCCCAAACCTGAGAGGAGAAACAACACTTCTCGCAGCCAATAACTCCCCAATATATACCTACGGCAGCAAAACCCTCACGCTCAACATCGGTCTTCGGAGAGCTATCACTTGGCCTTTCATCATTGCAGACGTCAAAACATCAATCATTGGAGCAGACCTACTGGCACACTATGGACTGTTAATCGATCTAAAGGCAAAACGCATCATTGACAAAACAACATCACTAACGGCGTCTGGAATAATTGAGTCAACCGACGTCACTAGACTACTTTCCATCAATGGACCTGATACCTATATTAGTCTGGTGAAACAATTCGTCCTTGCCAACAGTAGCTGTTCCAAACCGAAGCCCACCGTGATGCACCATCACATAATAACTACAGGTCAGCCAAACGCAGAACGTCCAAGACGACTGACTGGAGATAAGCTGAAGCAAGCCAAAAACGACATCGAGGACTTCGTCAAGAAAGGATATTGTCGCGTATCAAGCAGTCCATGGGCTAGTCCAATCCATCTCGTAGAGAAAAAAACAGGCGGTTGGAGATGTTGTGGTGACTATCGTCGCTTAAATGCTCAAACTCAACCCGATAGGTATCCTATACCACACATTATAGATTTCACCGAAAATCTCCACAACAAATCCTATTTTTCTATCTTGGACATGGACAAGGCGTATTACCAAATCCCAATGGCACCTGATGATATTGAAAAGACAGCAATCACAACTCCCTTTGGATTGTTTGAGTTTGTGGTCATGCCATTCGGGCTAAAAAATGCAACTCAAACATTCCAAAGGTTTATGGATATGGTTCTTCGCAACTTGGACTTCGTTTTTTGTTACATTGACGACATTCTGATTGCCTCAAACTCAGAAGAAGAACACAAACAACATGTTTTGCAAGTACTGCAACGGCTCCAAGAGTATGGTTTAGTAATAAACATCTCAAAATGCCAATTTGCGAAATCTGAGGTAACATATCTTGGACACACAATCAACAAATTTGGTTGCAAGCCACCAGAAGACCGAATTAACGCCATTTCCAACTATCCAAAGCCAACCACCATACAAGAGCTACGTCGATTTCTAGGAATCGTTAATTATTATCGTCGCTACATCCCAAACAGCGCCCACATGCAAGCACCACTCAATGGACTCATCAAGAATTCAAAGAAAAACGACAAACGACCTGTCCCTTGGAACCCTCTTGCGGAAAAGGCTTTCCAAGAGTGCAAAGAAAGCATCAAACAAACAACTCTGCTGACACACATCAACCAAAATTCATCTCTGATTTTAACAACTGATGCATCAGATACCGCAATCGGAGCCAAGCTAGAACAGAAGGATTCAGACCAGAATAAACCCATCGGTTTTTTTTCTTGCAAGCTAACAAGTGCACAGACTCGATACAGCACTTATGATCGGGAGCTACTTGCTGTCTACCTTGCAATACAATTCTTCAGACATATACTGGATGGTCGTCGCTTCGTGGTCCAAACCGATCACAAGCCACTAATCTACGCATTTCAACAGCGCTCCGACAAAGCTCCGCAACGTCGGTTGAGACAATTGGATTTTATATCTCAGTTCACGACCGATATAATTTACCTTCCCGGAAAAGACAACACTGTAGCAGATGCTTTGTCACGAGTCAATGCAATTTCAATGCCCTCGCAGTTCGACCTAAGGGAATTGCATCTCTCACAACTGCTAGACCCGGAATTACATCAACTCTTAAGGCTAGGGAACACTTCCCTTAAATTGACCAAACTAACCTTAGAAGCTGGAATCAAAATTTATTGCGACACTTCGGACAACTTCATTCGCCCTTACATACCATCAACTCTGCGTCGAAAAGCTTTCGAATCAATACATAATCCATCTCATCCCAGCGGAAGATCAACCAGTCGCTTACTCAGGGAGAAGTACATTTGGCCAAACATCAAGAAAGACGCACTGGAATGGTCTCGGACGTGCATCCAATGTCAACGTTCTAAAGTGAGTCGACATACGAGACTTTCGCCTGAATCAATCGGCGTTCCAGACCAACGTTTCCAACATGTACACATTGACCTGATTGTTCTCCCACTGTGCAAAGGGAACAGATATTGTCTTACAATGATCGACCGGTTTAGCAGATGGCCGGAAGCCATACCCCTACAAGGGATGAGTGCAGAAACAGTCGCAACAGCATTCTACAGTCATTGGGTTGCTCGATTCGGTTCACCAACTACAATCACAACCGACCAAGGCACTCAATTTGAGTCTGCCCTCTTCGCAGCACTAATGAAGATGATTGGCACCACAAGGGTGAGAACTTCACCTTACCACCCTGCATCAAATGGCCTAGTGGAACGTTGGCATCGTTCCTTAAAGACCGCTCTCATGTGCCATGAGGAAACAAACTGGGTAGAGGCGCTTCCAACCGTATTAATTGGTCTTCGAACAACATACAAAGAAGACATCAAAGCGTCCGCAGCCGAAATGCTCTACGGAACAAGTCTCACAATACCTGGTGAGTTCTTTGTTAATCAAAACATTGTCTCTGACCCACAGATATTCGTCCAAAAACATCGAGAGGCCATGCGCAAGTTTCGTGCATCTACGACATCAAATCATGCCACAAACCTGAAGCTGTACGTATCACCTGACCTTTACAAATGTTCACACGTCTTCCTTCGATGCGATTCTGTTAAAAAGCCACTCGAGCAACCATACACCGGTCCTCATCTTGTAATAAAACAAATCAACGATCGGCTATTTACGATTAATGCAAACGGAAGGATTGTAAATGTTTCAACAGAACGTTTAAAGCCAGCATACATTTTTTCCGAGGACTGCACAGCCGAGCAGCACCAAACACCATCGCCAACAAGCTCTGGACACCAAACACCATCGTCGACAAGCACTGGACACCAAACACCATCGTCAACAAGCACTGGACACCAAACACCAAGTGAAGTTCCATCTAATCCAAAGTTATATTCCTCAACAGCGTCCCGGCCAATTTTAAAGAAATTTTCGCAAAACAAAACAAAAACAGATGGTCAACGAAAAGTCCAATTTGACATTTAATTCAATCGTTCCTTCATTACTAGAGGGGAAGTGATGTGGCGGTTCTGTTAGATTTGTTTCGACTTTGTTGACTAACTTTTAATTCCACCGTTCACTCACCAGAGGCGCAGCAATCAAATTAAAGCCAGACAAATTCAAAAGATGTGACCAACGATTTTTACACAGCAGCTGTCGATTATTCAATGTCTAGACTGCCTCGAGTAAAGTTCTGAAAATAAAGATAAGTTAAGTTAAAATTTAATAACCTTGTGTTTTATTGGTACAACACGCCAAAGAGCGTAGAACGCATTGACATAATTATTTTTTCATAAACTTATTTTATTTCAGAAGATAAACTTCCCTGCGAGGATAACGTGTGCCAATAGCAAAAATACTACATGCTTCCTCATTGTCTAGTACGTGGTGGAACGACTTTATTGTTCAATCCAGGCGGCCTTGTAAGCATTTACTGTGTCTCGACCGTCAGGAATATATAAACAGGACTACATCAATGAGAAGATATGACGATGAAAAAGGCGAACCTCAAGCACCTGCGTTTGCCAGATTGGTGCTTAGAATTATTGACAACTCCGATGGTAATGGACCATCTAATTGAATTCTGTGAAACTAAGTTAACAAATTCGTGTGTTAATATTCTCTTATTTCCTCAGCTGTCCCAATTATTGGAGGTGCCATAAGATGAATATCAACATATAATAAAGAACTTGGATAAAACACAAACAAGGGGAAAAAAAATAAAGAACACCACACAGAAACAACTGAACAACCGACTAACGATGATAAAGAAGATGACGAAAATCAAGACGAAGATTGTGACAGTAGCTGCAGCGAAGATGAAGAACAGGATAATGAAGATCCATCACCGCGGAATCATGGTGTCATAAAAGCATTTGAAGACTCCGATGACGATGAAGCTAATCCAAGTAATCCAAGTAAGAAATCCAATTATTCCCGATCAGACTAAAATATTTGTTTGCACTTCCAGGTTTGAAAAACCAAAAAGCCTTAGCGATGAATTCCTCAGCAAAACCAATTCGTACTTCATAGTATTTTTAGTGCACCTACAAAGACTTTTCAACTACACCGACTAGCAGCAGGCATTACAACAAAAACAGATTAACCAAATCAACTGCCAAGATAAATCTGTTAACCACCAGCCTGAGTCATCCAGCGGACACCATTACAAATGGGGAAGTGGCAGGATATGGGCAAAGCGCAGAGAGTAAAATCGATTAGTCAGATAGCAGTAATAATAGTTCAATGAAAAGTAATAGTCGTCCTCGTCACCATAAAGTACAACAACATGAGTCAGAATCAAGTAACCCAGCCTATCCTAAATTCAAAGTTTATCAACTTTTTAACACAAAAAATGGATTATTTGTTTGATACAGACATGTTTATTAAGAAAATAAAAGTTGTATGTACAAAGGCAAAGTCTTGACATTTTTTTTAACAAATAGTTGGCCTCATTATGTAGGTATAGCTCTATATTTTAACTTAAGATCTAGGCTCTAGGAACAACCTCTGGCATGAGAGCAAGTATTACATATATTTTTGTAATGTGCGAAATTGTGCGATCGAATGCAAAGATCTCTTCTTCCTTTTATCGAAAGTCTCGCTTAATTGGACATCCCTTCGATTTTTTTGTTCACCTTCACAGAGGGAGGAATGTTATTGACATTTTCCAATCTATCGGCAGCTGAACCTGAAGTTGTAAAGTGTTCGAGTAAGTGCTACTGAGATAGAGAGGAGTCTACAGATAAAATAGATGTTTTTGAGATCAGAGGAATTTTATCGATAATGTTCATGAGACCTTCGTCTCCGGTGAGGGACATGGATCGCTTACAATCTTCGTAAGTAGCTGAGTTACGTTCAATGGCTTTTCGATTCCAGCTCAGTAGTTTCGTCTCTCGTTTTGTAAAAATCATTGCAGCACTTGCGGACATCCGCTTCAGTGATCAGGAAAAATCGATTCCCAAGAACCAGTTTCCGATGATACCGATGAAGTTTCCATTATAACAATCTCTTCATTCTGCCTTTGCTTCTCTTCTTTTGTAGTGGATAGCAAAAGCTGCTGGATGTTAAATTTTGGTTTTAAACAATTTACTGTCTACATCAATGCCTCCATTCCACTTTGTGCAGTTCCTCTGTGTCAATAACTAAGTCTCGGTCGTTCGCTTGGGATGCTTTTGTGCTCACAGGTGGAAAAGTATCCATCTCTTCTTTACAATCAGCCTCGCAGGTTTTTGTCGATGATTCACTACCCTGTCGATGGGCAATACCCAATATAGGTTTAGTTCTCGTCCTTTCGCAACTGCTGCCACTGGCATCGACTATTTTAAAGGCAGAACCAGCCGATTCATCTGATTGCCTTCTCCCGATGATGATCGTATATCGCAATCAACAATGGCTAATGGACAATTTTGAACGCCAGTGTCATCGCAATTCATTTTGGAATTCGTATTGCTTTTTAAATTTTAATGCACATATTTTCACTTGCCCAAAATGGAATGGAATATTTGATTTGATTGCTATTTATTGAAGTTGCACTGCGTCACAGCGTCACAAGTATGTAATATCTCAGCCAGTTTGCCTAATACGCTTCGATGTTCGTTCCGCGTCGATGAAGCCCATAACAAAGGATTCTGCACGTCGGAATTTGTGGTGGTCCTTTGCTTTTGCGATGCGTTTCACACGCTCCTTTCGCTTTTGCTCGACAACCGATTTGTCTTGGAGAATTCTTCGTTTACGATGGGCAAGAACGGCGACTGTTTTGCCAGGGAGTTTGTTTGGAACTGCATACCTGTGTAAAGAATTTGTTGGTAGTATTTTATTTGATAAATAAGAGCAGGAAACTTACTTGTCGGACATTATATGCGATTTAAATTAAAGAAATTTTAAACAAAAATAAAATTATTAATTTTTCGCACTGTAAACACGTGCGGCATTGACATTTGACTTTGACTTTGATTTTATTGAGACTATAATTTCGATTACAATATTTGTCTTAGTCTAACTTACTTTATAAAATTGAATAAAAGTGGCTGTAACGTATGGCCTCCTTTTCTTTTATCTTAAAATGAATAGCCTCGTGGCTGTCAGTTTTCATATAATTTTATATAGCTGAACTGCTTTTGCTCATAAGCGTTGTATACTGTTGCGCATGACGTATTGTCACTTTTCTATATTTACATATATAGAAACAAATACTTAATCTAGCCTACTATAAACCTAAAATAAATAACCAAATATAAACTATATAGACTATATAGATTTGTTTCGTTTGATTGTAATTTTAAGAGCGAATACGCACTATATCTTGTTGTATGTAAAAAGAAATCACATTGAAAAATACATGAAATAAAAGAATAATCAAGTAAGCAAAAAGTATTTTTAGAGCAGGAACACTCTATTTAGTTACGGGAATTGAATAAATCACATTTGTAACATGAAATCACGAATTACGTTCACATAAAATATTTCCTTTAAGACGATTACTTTACTTTATAAATTAACAATTACCGGTTAGAGTATAAAGAAAATTTACAAACATTTTCTATGTGAATAGAATATTTTAAACACCAGGTTGCTGCATAATGACGTTGCTGCTGTTTGCAAATGTAGTGCCCTTTTTTTTTCATTTGGTGGGCTTTGGTTAAAACTCCAGACAATGTTCCTTGTGGAATTCTGTAGCCGATTAAAGATGAATTTACAGTTGCTGCTACAGAATCCGTTGTTTGCATTCGCCGCCAGTTTGCGGTGGATGAAAATTCCGAAAGTTTACCGCTCAGCCTGTTGCTTTAACTGTACACTCTCCCCAAAGTTACAGTTAATAACCGTGAAGAAACTTCTAGCGGTGCTGAAGGATACGGGACTTTCGGATGACGAGTTGCTGGGCACTATTTGTGCCCTGGTTGTTTATCGGTAGACCGATGAATTTTTTTTTTTTTTAAATTAATTTTACTCAGTTACTTTTTTAACTCCCGATAAAAATTAAAAAAAAATTTGCCAATAAAAAGTTTACTTTTTTTTCTTAATAGATTAATGGACGGCAGTGCTTGGCACAGCACAACCGTCCTCTATCACGACCTCGACATCTCTCTCGCGGCATTGACATTGGCAGAAGTCTTTTAACATTTGTCATTTCTTCTTTGCACTTTATAAGAATGACAGACTTTTTTAGAAGACCTGAAAGCAAGTGGACGCCATTTTAGAAGACTTAAAAATTTTAACATTTCCTTGTAAAGTAAAACCTTCAAAAATTCTAAAAAAACGAAAAAATACAAAGCAATTAAGCTTTATAAATCTAAAGATTGTTTCAAACAGTGTTTATAAACCACTTTTTCCGACGGATGGTTCTGGATTCCACTGGATACTGGTGGATTTAGTTCACAACACGCGGAACGATTTTCGTGTACCCGGTGATCGGTTTCCGGGGACATGAGAAATAAGAAGATCTCATCTGCCATCATTAAATATAAAAACAACAAAATTCCAAAAAGAAAAGCTGAACTGGAAGCAGCACAGCAACTATTAGCACTTAAGTGCCAACCTAGCATGGCTCAGGCTAATAATGCCGACCCACAGTGCTCAGCCTCACTCAGTGCTGCCGTACCGCAGGCGCTCGAAATACATATCGACGACGAAGACACATCTAATTTGACGGAGGGCTGGTTAAAGCCCAATAAAAAACACACTGCAACGATAATTACACCGAGAATGGACATAGATGCTGCATCAACATCCAGCAATAAATTCATGCCACTGCTGAGCATCCCAATAAAACCGAAGAACAACATTAAAACACTTAATCACAACATCACTCGACAAATGGAGCAATCCGCAGTCAACAATAACGATGAGGCTTCCACCGAACAGTCGCCCAAAAGGAAAAAGACCACCGAAGATCACAAAGAGGACACCAATAACGGGAGAGGATCCGAAAACACTGGAACAGAAGAAACATCCAACCATCATAATCAAGTGTATAAAAGTAAGTACTGTCCGCCTATCGTAATGAAAAATGTAGATGTTAAAAATTTAATAGTAGACTTACAAAAGAAGTATGAAAATTTCTCGCATAGAATAGTGAATCTCAGAGAAAGCACTTTGCTTTACGTTAAAAATAGTGAAATTCATAGAAAGCTGATGGAATCACTGAGAGAGGCAGATGCTGCAGAAGCATACTCCTACACTCTTAAAGAGGATAAAACTGCCAACGTCGTCCTGAGAGGACTCACGTCAGATTATTCAACCTCTGAAATTCTTGAGGAACTCAAATCAAGGGTTCCAAATATTGATTCTGTCACAGCTTTCGAAACTTTGAGGTCTAAACAACTTGATATTAATTATAATCTTTTCTTGGTTCGACTTTTGCCAAACACAAGCGCGAGTGAACTTTTTAAAATTAAATACTTGTTTCATACTAGGGTATACTGGGAGAAACCCAGGGGCAACGTGGGGCCACCCCAATGTAGAAGGTGTCAACATTTTGGACATATCGCGAAGAATTGCGCAAATAAATATAGGTGCGTTAAATGCACAAACAATCACAAGCCTGGCGAATGCAATGTTGAGAAGAGTGAGGGGAGTAGAGCCTCCTGCGTTAACTGTGGTCAAGATCACCCCGCAAACTTTAGGGGTTGCGAAAAATACAAAGCTTATGACGCCAAAAGAAAACAGCTTTTGCAAGAAGCAGCTGATAAGAGAGCTAACGCAAGAGGTCTCTCCATAGCCATCTCTCGAGGAGCCACTGTTGTCCCTGGAACTTCCTTTGCTAATCTTTTTACAAAAACAAACCCTACAGTTAGTCAGCCCCGATCAGATGTAAACGCATTGCCAGTCCCACATAGAGATAATGCCGATCAAAATATCTTAAACCAGTTTATGTCACTCTCAAATGACCTATTTGGACTAGACATGAGTAGTCTCATTTCTAAAATTGAAAATTTCATGCTCAATCTAAACAATTTCAGCTCGATAGCAGAAAAAAGAGTAGCTTACCTTGAGCTGATGAATCAACTGCTTTTCTGTTCCAAATAATGCAAGTAAAAATGCTACAATTTAACATTTCGTCTTTAATTTCACAGGCGCGGAGAATAGAATTACAAAAAATTCTCCAAGCCAGCAATTGTTCCTTTGCGTTTATTCAAGAAACGCACCTTTCTTGCAGACATAAAATCCTCATTAATAATTTTCACACCTTACGCAATGATAGTCAACAAGGAGTTGCACTGATCATAAAAAACAACATCTCTTATGAATTACTGGATCACCCAGCACTCAACTTCCCTTCCTTGTTTGTCACCATCCACCTCAAGGTCAACAATATCAGCAAAAAATTTCTTTTAGGTTCGATATACTTTCCATCTAATGCCTCACCAACTTTACTCACTTCTGACCTAAATAATATTGAAAACTTAGCCAACAAGTTCGACGGGGCGATAATTGGGGGAGACCTTAATGCCAGGAGTCCCAACTGGGGGGATTTCACCCATAATCTAAACGGTAGAACGCTCGAGCTTTGGCTACATAACTTTAACCCTTCCTTATCTAACTTTACTTCTGATACACCTACATTTCCTAGAAGCGGATCATTTCTGGACCACTTTCTCATCTCAAACCATCTAATAAATCTCCTGGACACAAATTTCTCTTTGGCAACCCTGCCTACCTTCACGGAACACTGCCCACTACTCTTATCCATTCATCTTCAGGATGCAGACATATGTGTGAAGGAGCCGCCTTCCTACCGGTCCTTTAAAAACACCAACTGGACAAATTTCAGAGATTTCTTAGACCTACACATTCAACATTCTTTTCCCAACAGCAATAGCTGTCTTTCCAACCTTGAAATCGACAACTTTATTTCCCACTTCAATAACACTCTCTCAACCACTATAGAAAGACATTCAACACCGGCTACTACTTCGTTTAATAAATATAAAAACTTACCTAAAGATATTGAGGCGCTTTACAAAATAAAACATCGGTGGCAAAAACGTCTAAAGCACATCTTCCACCAGCATTACAACAGAATAAACCGTGACTATAGAGAATTATCCTCCCAGATCGCCCTCCTCAACAATATTATTAAGCAGAAAGTTAACATCTGGCTGAACAAGCAACTACATGATAGGATCTCCAAAATTAGACCTGGCCCATGGGCTTTTAAGGAAGTATTCAGAATTATTGGCAAAAAGAAAAATTTTGCCTGTAACAAAATTTCTGTTAATAATGAAACCTTCACTAGCGAACTGAAGATTGTTGAAGCGTTCGAAAATCACTTCAAAGAAATTTATAGGGAGCGGATTCCAACTTTTAACCTATCCAATACGCAAGACGTCATTGCCACTGCAAACCAAATCGTTCAAAATATTCCACAACACATCTTTCTTTTTAATTCTCAAAACTCTGCATTGAGCACAATAGCCCCACACATCTTCACTGACCATGAAACAGTTAATTCACATATTAAACAACTTAGACCCAAAAAATCAGCCGGGCCCGACAATATTTCTAACTTCATCATTAAAAAAATTTCAAATACTGCCATCAGCTTCCTCACAATAATTTTCAATAATTGTATAAATAACGCATACTTCCCCACCTTATGGAAAACTGCCAGAATCCTACCCATCCAAAAGAAAAAGAATAACGATGACATCAACAACTTCAGGCCGATTTCCTTAGTGTCAAACATTGGAAAGATCCTCGAAAGAATACTCCTTGAAAAACTAAACAGTCCCACTGATAATCCAATAGACCCTATCCCAGATTTCCAGTTTGGATTTCGCAGGGGGCACTCCACATTCCAGGCACTAGCGAAATTACAAAATGATATCATTCTAAATCTTAGAGTTAAACGCTGCACGGTAGCATGCTCTCTCGACGTTGAAAAAGCGTTCGATAGTGTCTGGAGGATGGGCCTCCTCACAAAAATGGCATCTGCGAACTTTCCAAATTACATCACCAACATTCTTTATAGTTTCCTGACAAACAGATCGTTCTACGTAAAAATTCAGGGCACTCAATCCAACACCTGCGACTGCGATAGAGGCGTCCCCCAAGGATCTATTTTGGGCCCTCATCTCTATAACATCTTCCTACACGACTTCCCCCATATCCTTGCGGAAAACAATTTGGTCTCAACAGGACTTCTATACGCGGATGACACGATTGCCTATGCAAGTCACGAATACCCCTTAATAGCTCTCCGCCACCTAGAGAAACACCTAAATATAATCAATGACTACTACAGAACGTGGGGAATCAAATTAAACATCCCAAAATCAGAACTGATCTGCATTCGGAATGCCAGTGGTAAAGGCCCAATAGGAGTTGTGAGAGAAAGCAAAAATCTTACCATAAGAATTAATAGCTTCCCAATTCAAGTCAATAATAACCTGAAATACTTAGGAATACACTTTAACAACCTATTTAAATTCAACCAACATGCCAAAATCATAATAGAAAAAACTCGGAAAGTCTCAAACATGATGATGCCCTTCTTTACACATAAAACACTTAACAAAAGCTCGAAACTACTATTTTACAAAACCCTTGTTAGGCCTTTAATGACCTACGCATTCCCAATATGGTTTTCTATATCACCTACCATAGCGCAACACATGGAAAAACTCGAAAGGAAAATCCTTAGGCTTTGTGCAGGCAAAAGCTTCGAAACAAGAACCAAAAGATTTTCAAACAAATTTATTTACAACGACACAAAAGTAACACCGCTATTGAGATACGTATTTCTGCTTATGAAGAAAACTATCTCGAACCTCGAATTTTCGGAAAATGATTTAATACAGGACATATTCACATCAGAGTTGGGTTCCTCTCTGGACGGCGTTGACTACCTATCACCATTTGGAGTCCTCTCAGTGGATCTCGAAGCTTCAGCGGACGAAACTCCAACGTTTTATCTCAGGGCCACACCCAATCAAAATAGAGGCTAATTCCAAAGGGAAAAAAAAAAAAAAAAAAAAAAAAAAAAAAAAACAAAAATACAAAATTTCTATTCACAACCTAAATCTGACACTCACTAAACTATGCGAGAACTCACAGAGCTAAGACTGAAACGCTTCAAAACTATTCATTTCATTACAATGGGCGATAGTACTTCCTTAATGATAGTATTAAGTTTATTTACAGGATTATAATATAATATATAGGTTCTATATTGTCTTCTCATGACAAATCCTCAAGAATGTAAACAAACAAAAGACTTTTTGTTTTCTTATCAAGTCAATCGAAACATATAATGTGATCTCTCTTATGTACTTTCAAATGTGATAATTATTGTATTAACAATATACTCGTATACATATATGTCTCTACTTCTTTAACACATAAAATATAAGTAACTCATACTGTGTTCAATAGGGCGCACTCGCTCTTAATTTTTGTAAACTACGAAATTGCAAATTCAAAACTTGGAGCTCTCGCTCTAAATACAAAAATATATAATAATAAAGAAAAAGAAAGACGTATACTATCGTATTCGTAAATTAGCTTTAAGATATCTGTATATATGTATATATGTATTTATGTAGTTTTTTTTTTTTATTTTTTATTGTATATTTGACAAACGTCACAACTAAGAATATTCAATAGTCTCTGTCATGAGCAGGAGAAAACTACCTTAACACTCGCCAAGAGGCATACATTACAAGCAAACGAAAGAGCAGGCAATACTTTATAGCCGCTACACAACCATGAAACAGAGATATGAATTGTTATAGAATAAGACAAAATGTAAATGAAAGAAAAGACTCAATAAAAAATTCAATTCAAAATTTATAAGAATGACAATAGATGTCCCTGTTTGATACTGTCTATTCGCAAGCATTCTTCTAATAGTTTCGACAGTACGACACTTACAGCATTGTGGAATCAAGATTTTTATTACTTTTGCGTAGTCAGTCCCACGCACGCAACATTCTACCTGCACTACGCGAATGCCCAGTCATATAATTTTGTATTGAAAGGTGAAAGAAAAATTTTCAATCACATCACTCATCTTATTGGCTACGTATGAATAGACACATCTAAGGATTTTGTTATGCTTTCAGCAAGTGACAATAGATGTCGCTACATGTTTTTGAAAATATAATTACAACTTTTGCCGCTTTTGAGTTAGTGGAAGCACTTGTACCGGAGTCAATTTTTCCAAGCGATTTGTATGAAAATGACATTTCACTAGCAGTGTCCATGTATAGTATGTCAATGGTAGAACGTTACAAATAGTAAAACGGGAAGGCGAAAACTTAATAATTGTGTGCCCGTGATGAAGGTGCGTAGAACGAAGAATAATGCTAATTGGAATGGGCTATCTTGCACAGTTGTATCTTGTATCATGATTATGACTGCTGTGTGCTGCTTTTGTTTTTAATTTGAATGTAATTAATATTTTTGTTCAACAAAAAATACAAAACTGTAATATTAGTTTCAAAACGTAATAATTGAAACTATCACCAATTAAGGACAAAAATGTTTACGAAAAAAACATATTGCGACATAAAAAAGTCTATTCTTAAAATTCAGGACTTCAAAAAGGATTCATCAACTCGCTTGAAACACGTGAAAACAATACTAGGTAAATATTTGTTAACAGAATCAAGAGAATTTATTACAACTTTACTTCTGTCGTCATCTTGAAAATGTATTCTCCAAATCATGAAACATAAGATTCAATTCCAAGTGGGCTTACCATTAAGAACTAATGTTCTTATACGTCCTTATTGGCCTTGTGTAAGTGCTGCTGTAACCCCAACTTCTCCGAATGCGAGCAGAATCAAGCTGGTCCTATGCAGAAACGAATTTAATCAAACTGCGTTGCCGTAATTCGCGTGATGAATAAACGCAAATCAGAGCATTGCATGTTCTGCCATTTCTCCAACATATCGCGACCTCAGAACAAAATGATTCTATGTACACCAATATGACATTTGAGAAAAACGCTTCTGAAATCTGAATATTTAAACCTTTTAACTCGACCGCTGTTTTGGATAGGCTTAAAATTATTTATTGAAGGATTTTGAAGATCTCTTCTTCGGCTTTAAGGTCTCAATAGTTATTTATTGAAACAAGTTCATTAGTTTTCCCAACGTTTCGACTGAGATTTCAGTCTTCTTCAGGGGCGCTTTTTTATTAAACAGAAGAAGACTGAAATCTCAGTCGAAACGTTGGGAAAACTAATGAACTTGTTTCATTAAATAACTATTGAGACCTTAAAGCCGAAGAAGAGATCTTCAAAATCCTTCAATAATAAAACAACATTGGTCAAAAAATCAAACATTAAATTAAAATTATTTAGCAATACCGGTCAACTTGCTTGAAATTTCTAATAACGATTTTTATTGGTCACATTAGATCAATATTTGTTGATCTATGTAAGATCAATGTTTTTTGATCTCACAGCTAAATTACATGTGGATTTTTGTATGTCGATTTTTATTGGTCACGTTAGATCAATCTCAGATTTTACTGTCATGTGGATTTTTTTTGGGAAAAGGAAATTTGATAAAAAATTTGATAAAATTTGCTGTCCAATAAAACGGCAGATAGCTAAGATAAGTTTTTGTTATTGTGTGTGTGTTTCTTTTGACGTTCTTAATTTGAGGCGTGTTTAACCATACGACAATGTCTAACGAGATTGATTTTTCTGTCATGTTATCTTCGTTGGAATAATTTTTAAGCAATTTTTTTTTAGATTTTCGTGTAATATATTTCGACATTAATATAATAATGTAGCTGCAGTTAATTATTTCATAAGTTAAAATGTACTTCAATGTCTTTTTAATGTTTTGTAAGTCGGAAAGTTTTGTTCGCAGTTGAGTCATAATTTAATATTGATTAAATAAAGTTCACCGGCTGAACACACCCAACCAAGCAAATGTCAGATTTTTACACACAAGCACGAGGGAATGCAAACAATTTGAATTTCGATTCGGGTGGACATTATTTAATTTTAGTTCTGCCGCAAAGTAGATAGTTTATTTAAATGGCCTCCCACACCCTTAAATATGTCTACATATATATAAAATAACAACTACCTAGGATTCGTTAAAGGATGCATTAAAATCACTTCGTCATGAACATTGTCAGAGTAATAATTAAAAGTTTACAAATGACTCGTTGTATGGGAGAAGTGTTCCCGGAAAAAATGAAAAGCCATCGAATAGAAAGCTATAAAAAACTATACCTAAAAAATCTTTAGTGAATTCGACACAACCGTTGCCAACTTATGGAACAGCTATGTTATGAAGTAGGAATAAAATCCGGGCTCAATCACTGCATCCTTTTCAAAGCGATTCAATTCATTATACACTCTGTTCATTTTAATTTTGCAAGTTCATAGTTCATACCTATTTATTTTTAAATTGTCAATTAATTTTCACTTCAACCGTTTGTATTTATTTGTTATTATTTTAAAACTTTGATCACTTATCTAAAAAGAATTCTTTTTCCACAATGAAATTCACAGAATGCTAAAAAAATAAACAACAAAATTTGACGTTTGAGAAATGTCAAATTATTGTAGTGTGCGTGCAAATGTGTGTTAAATCTCAATTTAAAATGAGATTTCATTTGGGAGGTATGATTTGATCAAACACCACAAAAAGATATGATCATTGCCCAAAAGAAAAACACTTTTTGATGTTTGATCATATTTCACACGAAAAAGATTTGATCAAGCGACCCAAAAAAAAATCACATTGATCTTTTTCCCAGATTTTACTGTCAGATGATTTTTCTTGTGCAAATGAAAAAAGAAACGAGATTGATTTTATTTTGTGATTGTGTGTGTGTGTCAAAATGACAATGTCACAACAAAAGTGAAATTATTTGTTTTCAAATTCCAATTCATGATGTCGGAAAATATTAATGAGGACGAATTAATTAATTATTCCGTTGTTGAAAGCTCCAGTGTTAAGCAGTTTCAAATTGGAAGGTGAAGACGATAATGATGGGTCTACTGATTCCAGGAGTGACGACGACGACGACGAGCCTTCAATGATACCACCTCTACCAGTGGCGACTAGTCAGCGAGTTCATTATTTTAACAAACTCATTGGAGATAGTAAAGTACCCACAACGGCAATGACTACGATGACGACGACGACGACGACAAACAATAATAACATCAAGATGCGTTCCAAACGTTCAACAGATAGTCCTCAAATAATAAAACCACCTGGAGATGATCTACTGGATTCAACTGAGGCTGCTAAAAAATCAGCAGACGCAGCAGCTGAAAAAGAAAAGGAAGCATCACAGTCCCAGTGTCCAAAGCTTATTGAACAGTTGGTTTTCCCCCACATTGTTCTTGTGCGAACAGGGAAGGAAAATCAAGAATACTGTCTGATTCTGACCGACGATCAAAACTACAAGATCTACGGCTATTGCAGGCGTGTTTTGCCTGAAAATTCGGATACATGTCTTCCGTTATGTTACTGTACCTATTATAAGCGAATGTAAAGCTCTGGGACTTTATCAGAAGCTACAAAAGGAAGTTGAGTCCCGACATGGACAGACAGAGACTGAAATGAATGTGCTATTCAGTAATCTACAGAGCTGATATTCCACCCGCTGGCAAGTGCTTACACATAAAGATTCCACTTTTCTCACGTCCTGTGATCTACTCCACAAAACATATGAGTTTGGCAGCAAATTCCAAGGGTTTGAAGGAGTCGGCGACACTAGAATCTCTATCAGAGGGTTCATCAGCAACTCTCCAAGATAGTAGAAGAAGTTTAGTTCTTGCGAATGAGAGCCAAGGGAAGCCATATGACCCGTTGGTTAGTCGAAACCTAATCAGGGATCCCCGCTATGATGAAATATTTATCCGGCGACCGACTGACTTGCGCCTGGAGAATACGGAATTAAGTGAACTGCTCATCTGCCTAGGTCCTGAACTGCTAATTGATGTCTTCTCGAACCTGCTGCTTGAACGAAAGGTCATCCTACAGAGTTGTAATATTTCTCTGCTCTCAAAAGCAATTCTGGCCCGGCAGACAATGCTGTATCCATTTCAGTGGCCTTACATTATTGTGCCTATTTACACTATTGCCTGTAGGCCCGCTACTTTCTGCATCTCTCCCGTTAAACAAACACTACCGACAAATTAAACCTACGCCACTTCTTTCACAGCTCATGGACATTTTGATAAATCTATTCAATTCCATATACTTCTTTAATGAAAATATAATAATCATAAACAATTAAAAAGAATTTTCTTTACCAAAAGAATTGAATTCTCGCAATAACAAAAACACAACTTCACTTTATAATTAGAAAGAATTTTATTTTGACAAAACTTCACTTAATTAAAATAATTCTTTTACCGAAAACAAAACTTTATTTTATAATTAAAAACAATTTTCCTTAACACCAAAAAATTTAATTTTCACAATGTCGCAATGCCAAAAACAAAACTTCAAAAACAGCTGTTCGAGAGTATTGTGATGGTATGCGTTAAATCTCGAAAAAAATGAGATTTAACATATTGATCTAAGATCGAAAAAAAAATTGATTTCTTAACCAACAAGAACATAAAATCTAGCTGTCAGATCGAAAAAATCGATCTAGATCGAAAAAGATTGATCTAACGTGACCAATAAAAATCGACATTAGTAAAAGCAAATTTGATCTAAAGCGGCATATACACAGGTCAAAATTTCATCAAGCATGTGAGAGTGTGTGCGTCATGATTGATGAAAAATCAAACAAATTTGATTTTTCTTCAAGCGGGGTTCACATGAGACAATGCAGAGGCCAAGACAATGAGAAAAGACAATCATTGTTCAATGTGAACAACTGTTTACAGGACAGGACAATTGTCATTCTATTGTCTTCCGACCTAGCCTGTCGAGCTATCCGAGGACAATATCAAAATGTCGACTGGCTGGCATTGTCTTGTCCAACCCCGTTAAAGAAGCTCGGACAGGACAATTGAGTATTGTGCCATAGTCTTGTCTGCGTGTGAACGCTGCTTCAAGCATTCAACGTATACGTATTGCACACAATTTCACATGCATGATGAGATTTTGACCTGTGTATATGCCGCTTAAAATTTAATCGAATTTGCTGCCCAAGAAAGTGACAAATGCATTTGATCAGTTTTGGTTTAATTTTATTTAATTTCTTTTGGTCAACAAATAATTTTTTTCGATTTTAGATCAATATTCTAAAGCAGCGTTCACACGCAGACAAGACTGGGACAATACTCAATTGTCTTGTCCGAGCTTGTTGAACGGGGTTGGATAAGACCATGCCAGCCAGTCGATATATCGATATTGTCCTCAGAGATAGCTCGGTAGGCTAGCTCGGAAGACAATATAATGACAATTGTCTTGTCCTGGAAATAGTTGTTCACATGGAACAATGATTGTCTTGTCTCATTGTCTTGGCCTCTGCATTGTCTCATGTGAACTCCGCTTAAATCTCATTTCCTTTCGAGATTTAACACATACCACAATAGAGAAGTATCCGAATACGTCAAAGAGAAATGTCAAAAATATTTCCGTATGAAAACAAATACAAATTTGTGATTTTTGTATGCAAAAGCGATCGGACTTCCAAGAAAATGAACGCAAAAATATCTTGCTTTATAATTTAAAACAATTTTTTGGGAACAAACAATAGCTTAAATAGTGTCAAAGTGTTTTAAACAATTAATCTATAAAAAAACTTGTATTGTTCGTTTAAATACGGAATAAAAGTGCGACTTGTTTTGGCGCGATTTATTCACTTTCGGTGGATTGATCAATAATTAAAAAAATATATTTCAATAATATTTACTGTCTTTTAATTTATCGGGATAGTTGTTGAATAAACACAATAAGTATATTTCAACAAAATAATAAAGTTTTATTGATTTCGTGCTGCCAAAATATAAAAACAAAGTTGGACATATTTTGCCGCAATATTTTTTTTTTCTTTCCTTGGCGGGATTTCACTCGCATTTTAGAAATGTGTTTCCATTTTGAAGAGGCCCAAACGATTGGAAAAGTAAAGAAATGGTCTTCTTAGTTTGCAATCGAATTGCTACTACAACCGTGTACAGAGCAATTTGTCGGTATATTGTAAATGCACTTTTTTATTGTAATTTAAAGAAAAATAAAATTCTTTGGAGAATCCCGCCAACGAAAGAAAAAAAATATTGCGGCAAAATATGTCCAACTTTGTTTGTATATTTTGGCAGCACGAAATCAATAAAACTATATTATTTTGTTAAAATAAACTTATTGTGTTTATTCAACAACTATCACGATAAATTAAAACACAGTAAATATTATTGAAATTATTAATCAATCCACCGAAAGTGAATAAACCACGCCAAAACAAGTCGCACTTTTATTCCGTATTTAAACGCACAATACAAGTTTTTTTTTTATAGAATAATTGTTTAAAACACTTTGGCACTATTTAAGCTATTGTTCGTTCGCAAAAAATTGTTTTAAATTATAAAGCAAGATATTTTTTCGTTAATTTTCTTGGAAGTCCGATCGCTTTTGTATACAAAAATCACAAATTTTTATTTGTTTTCATACGGAAAGTTTCGTTTGACATTTCTGAGCGAGTGAGAAGGAAGTATATTGCCGTTTGCTTAAAAGCCCTATACTTTTTGACATTTCTCGAATAGCAGTAGTACGTTCGTTTAATGGATTTATGTATAATGTGGATTTTTTTTGGGAAAAGGTAATTTGATCAAAAATTTGATCAAATTTGCTGTCCAATAAAACGGCAGATAGCTAAGATACGTTTTTGTTATTGTGTGTGTGTTTCTTTTGAGTTTTGACGTTCTTAATTTGAGGCGTGTTTAACCATACGACAATGTCTAACGAGATTGATTTTTCTGTCATGTTATCTTCGTTGGAATAATCTTTAAGCAATTTTTTTTTAGATTTTCGTGTAATATATTTCGACATTAATATAATAATGTAGCTGCAATTAATTATTTCATAAGTTAAAATGTACTTCAATGTCTTTTTAATGTTTTGTAAGTCGGAAAGTTTTGTTCGCAGTTGAGTCATAATTTAATATTGATTAAATAAAGTTCACCGGCTGAACACACCCAACCAAGCAAATGTCAGATTTTTACACACAAGCACGAGGGAATGCAAACAATTTGTAAACGGAATTTCGATTCGGGTGGACATTATTTAATTTTAGTTCTGCCGCAAAGTAGATATTTTATTTAAATGGCCTCCCACACCCTTAAATATGTCTACATCTATATATATAAAAATCAATTTAATTTTTGTGTGTGACCTTATTTCTAGAGTTAGGATGGGTGGACTTTTATATATATTCTTTTAAATGAAAGGTACCATACTGTAGATGGTTTAGAAGAAAAAAAATGTTAAAACCGTCAAGCTTAATTTTTTGTAGCCCATTTATAAGATTTGTTCCACTGTAAAGTAATATTTATTCGTAGTATTTATTGGAATTATTTTCAATAAAATTTATTTGATTTTTAATATTTCAAAATAAAAAAAATAAAATATAAGGGAGAGCTAGAGTACGTTTTCAACGAACTGTTGGATACCCTATTACCTATATTTTTGTATGTGTATGCGTGCGCCTCCCGCAGCCAGCCGCTGTTCCAGTTTCATAAACACAATTCATCTTTAGCAGACAGGAAAAAATTCAATAACATTAATTTTGTGTGGCCCATGTTCAATAACTGAAGAATCGAGGTTTTAATTAAACATGACATAACGATAAAAAAGAATCCCAAAAAGTGGTTTTCGCAATACCGTACGTCGGTCTGTCTGTGCGGGTGTGCGTCTGTGCGCTTTTCACGTCCAGCCACAGCCTACACGGCTTGACGGATTTTCTTCAAACTTGGTATATATAGCAGTTTGAAGAAAAAAGGTTGCTGAGGTTTTTACTTGCGATTATAGGTACTATAAGGCAAGTTATGCATTCGTATAAAAAAAAAATTATTTCGTTTTAGCCCGTCTCTAACTGGTATCTTTCAAGTAAAGGTTTTTTGAATTTTCTCGAAAACGGCTCAAACGATTTTAGATTAAACTCAAAATTTCGATAACTTTAAGCAATTCTAACAAAACTGCGTTTTTTTTTGTTTTTGGCTCAAATGGTCGTAACGAAAATCAGGTTTAAATGGCTTTTTTTCAAATGGCCATAAGTTCGCAACGGCTTGATTGAATTGACTCAAACTTTGTTTGTTATCGTTCTTTATAATGTTTTATAGGATGGCTTTGTAAATTTTTTAGTGAAGCCTTTCTAAATGGTAGCTCCCATACAACGAGTCGTTCAGTCTTAGACAACTTTTTTTTGGTTTTTTTCTAATTTGCTCAAAAACGGCTTTAACGATTTTGATAAAACTTTGTGTGTTATTAATTTTTTAGTGTTCTTAATAGAACTGCGTCTTTTTTTCAAATGGCCATAAGTTGTCAACGGTTGTATCGAATTCAAACAAACTTTGTTTGGTATAGTTCCTTTCAACTCTGTATCAGATGACATTGCATTTTTGTCTGTTATTCTTTTTTAAATGGTGGCTCCTATACAAAAAGCCACTAGGTTTTGGTCAAATTATATACATAGTTTTTTCTAATTTAATCAAAAAAAAAAAAAAAAAAAAAAATTTCCGCCGATTTTTATTAAACTTTGTATGTAATATAGATACATAAAATGTTTTGATGAAAACTGCAATTAAGTTTTTGGCTACAAATGATAATAACGGAAATCGGTCCCAATTTTTTCGACTTCTCTATCATAGTAATGTTATGTTTGATTGTTAGATTTTTTTTTTTTACGAATGCATAACTTGCCTTATAATAAAAATGTGAAAAGTAAGTGCGTTTATTTGTAAGGCTTGAGCTCCTAAGCTACTTAACCGTTTTTAAAATTCTTTAATTAAAAGAAAGCTATATAAATTATCTGTGAGTTACATAGGCTATACATTTCTTTAGTCTCAACTCTCAACTAGAGATCCTTATGAAAATTGACATAATGAAACCCAAGGTATCAAAAGTATTCCTTTAGAAGTCAATAATTGAAATGCGCTGGAATTTTTACATGCGAATATACATAAACTGCAAGTTCGTCGGAAAAAAAAAGTTTGAACGATGATAGCGAGGACCAAAAAAGTTGGTCAAAAAAATCTGTCCGTCTGTCTGTCTTATTTGTTTGCCTTTCCGTCTGACTAGATGTATATGTACCTGAAGACACCTACAAAAGCCCAAACGGGTGTGCTTAATTCTTTCAAACTAGGTATATCGAGTTTTTAAGGTATTGTACAGAAGTGAAATTGTTTTTTTTTTTTTTTTGCAGCTCGAAAACTAACGGTACCTGCAACTATAGTTATGTGACTCAATGACTAACGATTTTGATTAGTTTAGCTTTTTATGTATGACCGTATGACCTATCAAATGGCTGGAAACAAAGTTACCAAGAATTGCTAAGAAAGGTACCTTCCATAGGACGGGTTTTTTTTTGCTTTCGGCTTTTTCGAAGACGGTTTAACCGATTCTGTCGGAAATTTACACATACATATATATAGGTTAAAGTAGCTTAATTAATACCTAAGTACTACATTCCTATATTTTTAATAAATATTTTTCGTTTTTTCAAAAACATTTCTCTTCATAATTTAATATTTTGAAAACAGATCATTAACTTTTTCAAAAATAATAAGTAGTTATAAATGCAGAAGACCTATGTATTGGAGGAATTTAATTTCTTTTTGAAAAATGTTCTCCAAAAAATGTTTTTGTTCTAAGAAACCAATCCACAAATTTTGATAATTTTACTACCATACATTGAAATTCATACAAAGAATAAGAGTTTCGAAAAATAAATTTTTTTTCAAAATCTCAAGCCAAGACCAATGTCTTATTAGAGCAGGTTGGTGCGATCCAGTAGTGGACTTTATTTTTAAAAATTACTATGGCGAAGGCCAACCCTGTATTTGCCGCGAGCGAAGCCGCGGGTGAAAGCTAGTATATATATAAAAATGGATGTGTGTTTGTTTGTATGTATGTTTGTATGTTGTCTATGAAATCTTAAACGGCCCAATGGATCTTTATGAAATTTTCAGGGTAAATATAGTTAAGTCCAGGGATGGTTCCTGTGAAGGTTTGATTCCGATCGGGTGGAAGACAAAAATAAAATGCAGGCTTTTAACATTTTTTGGTAATTTTTTTTTTTTTTTTTGGTTTTTTCATAAATTTTTTAGCGGTTTGAAACATCAGCGAAAACTCCGCAATTTCCGATCGGGTGGAAGACAAACATAAAATGCAGACTTTTAACATTTTTCAGATGTTTTTTTTTTTATTTTTGATTTTTTTCATACATTTTTTAGCTGTTTGAAATATCAGCGAAAATTCCGGAATTGCCGATCGAGTGAAGGACAAAAAAAATGCAGGCTTTTAACAACTCTTGGTTCAATCTATATATATAAAAATGGATGTGTGTATGTTTGTATGTATGTTGTCTATGGACTCTTAAACCGCCCAATGGATATTTATGAAATTTTTAGGGTAAATATAGTTTAGGGATGGTTCCTGTGAAGGTTTTGCTCCGATCGGGTGGAAGACAATTAAATGCAGGCTTTTAACATTTGTTGGTTAATTTTTACTTGCTCTATAGGGCAAGTATTGGTTTCGTGCAGAAAAAAAAAATCGAGGTTTTAATCAAACATGACATTACGATGATAGAGAAGCCCAAAAAAGTGGTTTTCGCCATACCGTCCGTCGGTCTGTCTGTGCGTCTGTGCGTCTGTGCGGATGTGCGGATGTGCGGATGTGCGGATGTGCGCTTTTTCACGCCATGCTACAGCCTAAACGGCTTGACGGATTTTCTTTAAACTTGATGTATAGCAGTTTCAAGAAAATCCATTGTCGAGGTTTTTTTTATTTTGTTTTAGCCCGGCTCAAACTGGTACCTTTCAAGTAACGGTTTTTTTCATTTTGGATTTGCTCAAAAACGGCTCTAACGATTTTGATTAAATTTAGAATTTAACTTATCTAAAATATTTCTAACGAAATAGCGTTTTTTGTTTTTGGCTTAAATGGTCGTAACGAAAATCAGGTTTAAACGGCTTTTTTTCAAATGGCCATAAGTTCGCAACGGCTTGATTGAATTGACTCAAACTTCGTTTGGCATCGTTCTTCATAGTGTTCTATAGGATGGCTTTGTAAATTTTTCAGTGAAGTCTTTCTAAATGGTAGCTCCCATACAACGAGCCGTTCAGTTTTAGCCAACTTTTTTTGGTTTTTTCTAATTTTCTCAAAAATGGCTCTAACGATTTTGATTAAATTTGGTGTGTTATATTCTTTTAGTGTTCTTAAGAGAACTGCGTTTTTAGTTTTTGGCAAAAAATGCTAATAACGGAGATCTGATCTTAACGTTTTTTTTTTAAATGGCCATAAGTTGTCAACGGTTGTATCAAATTCAAACAAACTTTGTTTGGCATAGTTCTTTACAACTCTCTATCAGATGGCATTGCATTTTTGTCAGTTACTCTTTTTTAAATGATGGCTCCCATACAAAAAGCCACTAGGTTTTGGCCAAATCATGTAGTTTTGTCTAATTAACTCAAAAATGATTCTGCCGATTTTTATTAAACTTTGTATGTAATATACATAGAATGTTTTGAAGAAAACTGCGTTTAATGTTTTGGCTACAAATGGTAATAACGGAAATTTGTTTTAACAATTTTATTAATTTGGCCATAAACGGACATTCATATCATTAATAGCAACCAAAAGATGACATCTCAAATTTAAATATTCAAAGGCTTCTTAAAGTAAGTCCAGTTTATCGGGTTTTCCAGTTTAAACCAAAATTTTGTAGGTTTTCCCAAATTTTTCAAACATGCCCTTTTTCATATTGCTCGAAGACTTTGTTTTCATCGTACTATTGCACCAACAGAGCAAGTACGTGCGACCCAGTCGTGCATTTTATTTTTTTTGGTTTTTTCATAAATTTTTTAGCGGTTTGAAACATCAGCGAGAAATCCGCAATTTCCGATCGGGTGGAAGACAAAAATAAAATGCAGACTTTTAAAACATTTGTTGGATTTTTTTATTTTTGATTTTTTTCATTAATTTCTTAGCTGTTTGAAATATCAGCGAAAATTCCGGAATGGCCGATCGAGTGAAGGACAAACAAAAATGCAAGCTTTTAACAATTGTTGGTTCAATTTTTGTATAATCTATCTATATATCTATATAATATAAAAATGGATGTGTGTATGTATGTATGTATGTATGTATGTTGCGTATGGACTCCTAAACCACCCAATGGATCTTTATGAAATTTTCGGGGTAAATATAGTTTAGTCCAGGGATGGTTCCTGTAAAGGTTTCGTGCCGTTCGGGTGGAGGGAAAAAAATGCATGCTTTTAACAATTTTAGTTCAGTTTTTTATAAATTCTTTTTTGGTTTTTTTCATAAATTTTTAAGCGGAATGCTCGGGTGGAAGACAGAAAAATGCGGGCTTTTGGCAAAGTTTTTTTTTCAACTTTTTTCTAAAAATGTTTTCCTTTCGTTGAGTAAAAGCATCATATTTATGGAACTGAGTCGAAAAAATCAAACTCTCAACGAACGTGCGTGTCCATTTGGTGCAAGAATCGTCCATCCAAACATTTTCCAAACAACTTTTGAACATCGGAAAAGGAATTGAATCGCACAACAAATGACATTTTATTTTCCCAAATTGTTGTCAAATGCAGCAAAATATTCAAGCCACAATTAATTCAATGTTATCATGTTCAGTTTAACAATCAAATTAACTGCACTTTGTGTGTATGCCAAAAAATTTGTATATTTATACACCAACCAAAACTACCAAAAATATTTCTTATCCGCTAGCATTGAGATAAAATATATAAATAAATTTAATTTCACATTAAATACACATAAATGTTTTTTGGGCGTAGCAACGCGCGCCGGGTACCGCTAGTATGTATATATAAAATAACAACTACCTAGGATTCGTTAAAGGATGCATTAAAAACACTTCGTCATGAACATTGTCGGAGTAATAAACAAAAGTTTACAAATGACTCGTTGTATGGGAGAAGTGTTCCCGGAAAAAATGAAAGGCCATCGAATAGAAAGCTATAAAAAACTATACCTAACAAATCTTTAGTGAATTCGACACAACCGTTGCCAACTTATGGAACACCTATGTTATGAAGTAGGAATAAAATCCGGGCTCAATCACTGCATCCTTTTCAAAGCGATTCAATTCATTATACACTCTGTTCGTTTTAATTTTGCAAGTTCATAGTTTATACCTATTTATTTTTAAATTGTCAATTAATTTTCACTTCAACCGTTTGTATTTATTTGTTATTATTTTAAAACTTTGATCACTTATCTAAAAAGAATTCTTTTTCCACAATGAAATTCACAGAATGCTAAAAAAATAAACAACAAAATTTGACGTTTGAGAAATGTCAAATTATTGTAGTGTGCGTGCAAATGTGTGTTAAATCTCAATTTAAAATGAGATTTCATTTGGGAGGTATGATTTGATCAAACACCACAAAAAGATATGATCATTGCCCAAAAGAAAAACACTTTTTGATGTTTGATCATATTTCACACGAAAAAGATTTGATCAAGCGACCAAAAAAAAAATCACATAACAATTGTCAGCAATGTTTTACTTTTGACGTTCGTAAATTCCGAAATTCCGATATAGTGTAAAGGCTATATCACACTGACAGTGAATTCACTGACCACTGGCAGGCAGCGACGTCAAAATCGCGTCACAATGCCGTCAGTGAAGTCATCCGTAGTGTGATAGCCAGTTTTGGGACGCCAGTGAAGGTGTCAGTTCACTGGCGCATAGGACCACTGACACACTTTTATGACAAGAGCGTCAGTGTACTGACCCTGTCCCATCACTGGCAATACACGAAATTTCTCGTTGTGCCAGTGAAGAATCCCCGTCAGTGAACTGACCTGTTTTTTGATATTTTGTTTGAAAAATTTCAAGTACCTTATTTTTTGGGAAGTTTTGAAAAAAACTTTTTTTACCAACTCTTTTTGATTTTTTAGAACTGGCATTTTCTAGATCACGAATATGCGTTTTTGAAGTCGCTAGGTCGCTTAGTTTAGCCGCAAGTCAAGTTTAAAGATGTCAACTTTGATGCCTCTAGCACGTCTAGTTTAGCCGCAAATCGTGTTTAAAGATAAAAGTCGATTTTTCATATAATGCGATACATCAATGGAAAGGTGGCATTTCCTAGATCACGAATATGCATTTTTGAAGTCGCTAGGTCACTTAGTTTAGCCGCAAGTCAAGTTTAAAGATGTCAACTTTGATGCCTTTAGCACGTCTAGTTTAGCCGCAAATCGTGTTTAAAGATAAAAGTCGATTTTTTATATAATGCGATACATCAATGGAAAGGTGGCATTTCCTAGATCACGAATATGCATTTTTGAAGTGGCTAGGTCACTTAGTTAAGCCGCAAGTCGAGTTTAAAGATGTCAACTTTGATGCCTCTAGCACGTCTAGTTTAGCCGCAAATCGTGTTTAAAGATAAAAGTCGATTTTTCATATAATGCGATACATCAATGGAAAGGTGGCATTTCCTAGATCACGAATATGCATTTTTGCCGATACAGATAGATTTCGAGTAAATTTCACTGACGCCACATGCCAGTGTCGTGTGCCAGTGAAGAATGTGTCAGTGTAGTGTGATAGTCAGTTTTTCAGGCGTCAGTTCACTGACCGACTCGGAGAAAATATCACTGACTAGCATGATGTGTCAGTGAGTTTTGGGACACACTTGCACAGGCCTGCCAAACCTTTTTTTCTCAACTGACCACTGACGGGCAATTTCTTCACTGGCGTAAAAATCACGTCAGTTTTCGTGACGTCACTGCCTGCAAGTGGTCAGTGAATTCACTGACCACTGGCAGGCAGTGACGTCAAAATCGCGTCACAATGCCGTGTGTGAAGTCATCCGTAGTGTGGTAGCCAGTTTTGGGACGCCAGTGAAGGTGTCAGTTCACTGACGTGTTCACTGACCAACCCAAATCGCGTCAGTGACTGACTCGAAAAATGACTAGTGTGATAAGTAGTCACTGGCGCATAGGACCACTGACACACTTTTATGACAATAGCGTCAGTGTACTGACCCTGTCCCATCACTGGCAACACACGAAATTTCTCGATGTGCCAGTGAAGAAACCCCGTCAGTGAACTGACCTGTTTTTTGATATTTTGTTTGAAAAATTTCAAGTACCGTATTTTTTGGGAAGTTTTGAAAAAAACTTTTTTTACCAACTTTTTTTGATTTTTTAGAACTGGCATATTCTACATCACGAATATGCATTTTTGAAGTCGCTAGGTCGCTTAGTTTAGCCGCAAGTCAAGTTTAAAGATGTCAACTTTGATGCCTCTAGCACATCTAGTTTAGCCGCAAATCGTGTTTAAAGATAAAAGTCGATTTTTCATATAATGCGATACATCAATGGAAAGGTGGCATTTCCTAGATCACGAATATGCATTTTTGAAGTCGCTAGGTCACTTAGTTTAGCCGCAAGTCAAGTTTAAAGACGTCAACTTTGATGCCTCTAGCACGTCTAGTTTAGCCGCAAATCGTGTTTAAAGATAAAAGTCGATTTTTTATATAATGCGATACATCAATGGAAAGGTGGCATTTCCTAGATCACAAATATGCATTTTTGAAGTCGCTAGGTCACTTAGTTCAGCCGCAAGTCGAGTTTAAAGATGCCAACTTTGATGCCTCTAGCACGTCTAGTTTAGCCGCAAATCGTGTTTAAAGATAAAAGTCGATTTTTTACTTGCGATTATAGGTACTATAAGGCAAGTTATGCATTCGTAAAAAAAAAAAAAAAAATTCTAACAATCAAACATGACATTACGATGATAGAGAAGTCGAAAAAAGTGGGTCCGACAATTCTGTCTGTCTGTCTGTCTGTCCGTATGTCTGTCTGTATAGTTACCTACAGCCTAAACGGCTGGACCGATTTGCTTCAAACTTGGTACATAGTATTATTATGACGTCCTACAGAGGGGTTTTTGGAATTAGCATCCTAGTTCCAAAACTAACGGTACCTGCCATACGATTTTTTGTGAAAAATTAAATTTTCTCAAAATCGGCTTCTACGATTTTGATAAAACTTTCTGAATGATGTTTTCTGTGCAAAGTTTATGTTTTGGTTGGAATAGATTTTTCAGGAAAAGTCTTATAACGGTACCTCCCATAGGACCGGTTTTTTGAAATCCGATTTTCTCATAAGCCACTTGACGGATTTCGATGAAATTGTTAATGTAGAAGCCCTTTTATAAACAAAATAATATAAATTGGTAATTTTTCCAAAAAAATTTTTTTTGAGTTTTTAAAAAAAGTTTCAAAATTTTTTTTTAACTTTTGTTTTTTCCAAAAACGGTTTAATCTATATTTTTTTAATTTTATTTTTCTGATAAAAACTACAAAGTGCTAGAAGTTGGCATACTCAAAAAAAATTTGAAATATATTTTCGAAAAGTTTTTCAAAAAAAACTGTTTTTTGAAAAAACTGGTCCAACGATTTTGGAAAAAATTTTCGTCAAAATTCAAAAACGTAAAAGAAACCTGATGGCTTACTTCATTTTCTCCAAAAAACGTTTAAAGTATTGATTTTGAAGTCGCTAGGTCACTTAGTTTAGCCGCAAGTCAAGTTTAAAGATGTCAACTTTGATGCCTTTAGCACGTCTAGTTTAGCCGCAAATCGTGTTTAAAGATAAAAGTCGATTTTTTATATAATGCGATACATCAATGGAAAGGTGGCATTTCCTAGATCACGAATATGCATTTTTGAAGTGGCTAGGTCACTTAGTTAAGCCGCAAGTCGAGTTTAAAGATGTCAACTTTGATGCCTCTAGCACGTCTAGTTTAGCCGCAAATCGTGTTTAAAGATAAAAGTCGATTTTTCATATAATGCGATACATCAATGGAAAGGTGGCATTTCCTAGATCACGAATATGCATTTTTGCCGATACAGATAGATTTCGAGTAAATTTCACTGACGCCACATGCCAGTGTCGTGTGCCAGTGAAGAATGTGTCAGTGTAGTGTGATAGTCAGTTTTTCAGGCGTCAGTTCACTGACCGACTCGGAGAAAATATCACTGACTAGCATGATGTGTCAGTGAGTTTTGGGACACACTTGCACAGGCCTGCCAAACCTTTTTTTCTCAACTGACCACTGACGGGCAATTTCTTCACTGGCGTAAAAATCACGTCAGTTTTCGTGACGTCACTGCCTGCAAGTGGTCAGTGAATTCACTGACCACTGGCAGGCAGTGACGTCAAAATCGCGTCACAATGCCGTGTGTGAAGTCATCCGTAGTGTGGTAGCCAGTTTTGGGACGCCAGTGAAGGTGTCAGTTCACTGACGTGTTCACTGACCAACCCAAATCGCGTCAGTGACTGACTCGAAAAATGACTAGTGTGATAAGTAGTCACTGGCGCATAGGACCACTGACACACTTTTATGACAATAGCGTCAGTGTACTGACCCTGTCCCATCACTGGCAACACACGAAATTTCTCGATGTGCCAGTGAAGAAACCCCGTCAGTGAACTGACCTGTTTTTTGATATTTTGTTTGAAAAATTTCAAGTACCGTATTTTTTGGGAAGTTTTGAAAAAAACTTTTTTTACCAACTTTTTTTGATTTTTTAGAACTGGCATATTCTACATCACGAATATGCATTTTTGAAGTCGCTAGGTCGCTTAGTTTAGCCGCAAGTCAAGTTTAAAGATGTCAACTTTGATGCCTCTAGCACATCTAGTTTAGCCGCAAATCGTGTTTAAAGATAAAAGTCGATTTTTCATATAATGCGATACATCAATGGAAAGGTGGCATTTCCTAGATCACGAATATGCATTTTTGAAGTCGCTAGGTCACTTAGTTTAGCCGCAAGTCAAGTTTAAAGACGTCAACTTTGATGCCTCTAGCACGTCTAGTTTAGCCGCAAATCGTGTTTAAAGATAAAAGTCGATTTTTTATATAATGCGATACATCAATGGAAAGGTGGCATTTCCTAGATCACAAATATGCATTTTTGAAGTCGCTAGGTCACTTAGTTCAGCCGCAAGTCGAGTTTAAAGATGCCAACTTTGATGCCTCTAGCACGTCTAGTTTAGCCGCAAATCGTGTTTAAAGATAAAAGTCGATTTTTTACTTGCGATTATAGGTACTATAAGGCAAGTTATGCATTCGTAAAAAAAAAAAAAAAATTCTAACAATCAAACATGACATTACGATGATAGAGAAGTCGAAAAAAGTGGGTCCGACAATTCTGTCTGTCTGTCTGTCTGTCCGTATGTCTGTCTGTATAGTTACCTACAGCCTAAACGGCTGGACCGATTTGCTTCAAACTTGGTACATAGTATTATTATGACGTCCTACAGAGGGGTTTTTGGAATTAGCATCCTAGTTCCAAAACTAACGGTACCTGCCATACGATTTTTTGTGAAAAATTAAATTTTCTCAAAATCGGCTTCTACGATTTTGATAAAACTTTCTGAATGATGTTTTCTGTGCAAAGTTTATGTTTTGGTTGGAATAGATTTTTCAGGAAAAGTCTTATAACGGTACCTCCCATAGGACCGGTTTTTTGAAATCCGATTTTCTCATAAGCCACTTGACGGATTTCGATGAAATTGTTAATGTAGAAGCCCTTTTATAAACAAAATAATATAAATTGGTAATTTTTCCAAAAAAAATTTTTTTGAGTTTTTAAAAAAAGTTTCAAAATTTTTTTTTAACTTTTGTTTTTTCCAAAAACGGTTTAATCTATATTTTTTTAATTTTATTTTTCTGATAAAAACTACAAAGTGCTAGAAGTTGGCATACTCAAAAAAAATTTGAAATATATTTTCGAAAAGTTTTTCAAAAAAAACTGTTTTTTGAAAAAACTGGTCCAACGATTTTGGAAAAAATTTTCGTCAAAATTCAAAAACGTAAAAGAAACCTGATGGCTTACTTCATTTTCTCCAAAAAACGTTTAAAGTATTGATTTTGAAGTCGCTAGGTCACTTAGTTTAGCCGCAAGTCAAGTTTAAAGATGTCAACTTTGATGCCTTTAGCACGTCTAGTTTAGCCGCAAATCGTGTTTAAAGATAAAAGTCGATTTTTTATATAATGCGATACATCAATGGAAAGGTGGCATTTCCTAGATCACGAATATGCATTTTTGAAGTGGCTAGGTCACTTAGTTAAGCCGCAAGTCGAGTTTAAAGATGTCAACTTTGATGCCTCTAGCACGTCTAGTTTAGCCGCAAATCGTGTTTAAAGATAAAAGTCGATTTTTCATATAATGCGATACATCAATGGAAAGGTGGCATTTCCTAGATCACGAATATGCATTTTTGCCGATACAGATAGATTTCGAGTAAATTTCACTGACGCCACATGCCAGTGTCGTGTGCCAGTGAAGAATGTGTCAGTGTAGTGTGATAGTCAGTTTTTCAGGCGTCAGTTCACTGACCGACTCGGAGAAAATATCACTGACTAGCATGATGTGTCAGTGAGTTTTGGGACACACTTGCACAGGCCTGCCAAACCTTTTTTTCTCAACTGACCACTGACGGGCAATTTCTTCACTGGCGTAAAAATCACGTCAGTTTTCGTGACGTCACTGCCTGCAAGTGGTCAGTGAATTCACTGACCACTGGCAGGCAGTGACGTCAAAATCGCGTCACAATGCCGTCAGTGAAGTCATCCGTAGTGTGATAGCCAGTTTTGGGACGCCAGTGAAGGTGTCAGTTCACTGACGTGTTCACTGACCAACCCAAATCGCGTCAGTGACTGACTCGAAAAATGACTAGTGTGATAAGTAGTCACTGGCGCATAGGACCACTGACACACTTTTATGACAATAGCGTCAGTGTACTGACCCTGTCCCATCACTGGCAACACACGAAATTTCTCGATGTGCCAGTGAAGAAACCCCGTCAGTGAACTGACCTGTTTTTTGATATTTTGTTTGAAAAATTTCAAGTACCGTATTTTTTGGGAAGTTTTGAAAAAAACTTTTTTTACCAACTTTTTTGATTTTTTAGAACTGGCATATTCTACATCACGAATATGCATTTTTGAAGTCGCTAGGTCGCTTAGTTTAGCCGCAAGTCAAGTTTAAAGATGTCAACTTTGATGCCTCTAGCACATCTAGTTTAGCCGCAAATCGTGTTTAAAGATAAAAGTCGATTTTCATATAATGCGATACATCAATGGAAAGGTGGCATTTCCTAGATCACGAATATGCATTTTTGAAGTCGCTAGGTCACTTAGTTTAGCCGCAAGTCAAGTTTAAAGACGTCAACTTTGATGCCTCTAGCACGTCTAGTTTAGCCGCAAATCGTGTTTAAAGATAAAAGTCGATTTTTTATATAATGCGATACATCAATGGAAAGGTGGCATTTCCTAGATCACAAATATGCATTTTTGAAGTCGCTAGGTCACTTAGTTCAGCCGCAAGTCGAGTTTAAAGATGCCAACTTTGATGCCTCTAGCACGTCTAGTTTAGCCGCAAATCGTGTTTAAAGATAAAAGTCGATTTTTTACTTGCGATTATAGGTACTATAAGGCAAGTTATGCATTCGTAAAAAAAAAAAAAAAAATTCTAACAATCAAACATGACATTACGATGATAGAGAAGTCGAAAAAAGTGGGTCCGACAATTCTGTCTGTCTGTCTGTCTGTCCGTATGTCTGTCTGTATAGTTACGTACAGCCTAAACGGCTGGACCGATTTGCTTCAAACTTGGTACATAGTATTATTATGACGTCCTACAGAGGGGTTTTTGGAATTAGCATCCTAGTTCCAAAACTAACGGTACCTGCCATACGATTTTTTGTGAAAAATTAAATTTTCTCAAAATCGGCTTCTACGATTTTGATAAAACTTTCTGAATGATGTTTTCTGTGCAAAGTTTATGTTTTGGTTGGAATAGATTTTTCAGGAAAAGTCTTATAACGGTACCTCCCATAGGACCGGTTTTTTGAAATCCGATTTTCTCATAAGCCACTTGACGGATTTCGATGAAATTGTTAATGTAGAAGCCCTTTTATAAACAAAATAATATAAATTGGTAATTTTTCCAAAAAAATTTTTTTTGAGTTTTTAAAAAAAGTTTCAAAATTTTTTTTTAACTTTTGTTTTTTCCAAAAACGGTTTAATCTATATTTTTTTAATTTTATTTTTCTGATAAAAACTACAAAGTGCTAGAAGTTGGCATACTCAAAAAAAATTTGAAATATATTTTCGAAAAGTTTTTCAAAAAAAACTGTTTTTTGAAAAAACTGGTCCAACGATTTTGGAAAAAATTTTCGTCAAAATTCAAAAACGTAAAAGAAACCTGATGGCTTACTTCATTTTCTCCAAAAAACGTTTAAAGTATTGATTTTAAAGTGATTTATAAAATTCCATATGATTTTTTCAACGCTTTTTTTCCAAAATCTCAAGCACCCAAAACCATTTGAACACATTAGAGCAAGTTTGTACGACCCAGTCGTGCACTTTATTATATAATGCGATACATCAATGGAAAGGTGGCATTTCCTAGATCACGGATATGCATTTTTGCCGATACAGATAGTGTCGATAGACTGACAGATAGACAGACAGACAGACCGAATTGTCGGACCCACTTTTTTCGGCTTCTCTATCATCGTAATGTGATGTTTGATGTTATTTTTTTTTACGAATGCATAACTTGGCTTATATGTAGTATATGTATATGTTTTTTGATATTTTGTTTGAAAAATTTCAAGTACCGTATTTTTTGGGAAGTTTTGAAAAAAACTTTTTTTACCAACTTTTTTTAATTTTTTAGAACTGGCATTTTCTAGATCACGAATATGCATTTTTGAAGTCGCTAGGTCGCTTAGTTTAGCCGCAAGTCAAGTTTAAAGATGTCAACTTTGATGCCTCTAGCACGTCTAGTTTAGCCGCAAATCGTGTTTAAAGATAAAAGTCGATTTTTCATATAATGCGATACATCAATGGAAAGGTGGCATTTCCTAGATCACGAATATGCATTTTTGAAGTCGCTAGGTCACTTAGTTTAGCCGCAAGTCAAGTTTAAAGATGTGAACTTTGATGCCTCTAGCACGTCTAGTTTAGCCGCAAATCGTGTTTAAAGATAAAAGTCGATTTTTTATAAATGCGATACATCAATGGAAAGGTGGCATTTCCTAGATCACGAATATGCATTTTTGCCGATACAGATAGTGTCGATAGACTGACAGATAGACAGACAGACAGACCGAATTGTCGGACCCACTTTTTTCGGCTTCTCTATCATCGTAATGTTATGTTTGATGTTATTTTTTTTTACGAATGCATAACTTGGCTTAAATGTAGTATATGTATATGTTTTTTGATATTTTGTTTGAAAAATTTCAAGTACCGTATTTTTTGGGAAGTTTTGAAAAAAACTTTTTTTACCAACTTTTTTTGATTTTTTAGAACTGGCATTTTCTAGATCACGAATATGCATTTTTGAAGTCGCTAGGTCGCTTAGTTTAGCCGCAAGTCAAGTTTAAAGATGTCAACTTTGATGCCTCTAGCACGTCTAGTTTAGCCGCAAATCGTGTTTAAAGATAAAAGTCGATTTTTCATATAATGCGATACATCAATGGAAAGGTGGCATTTCCTAGATCACGAATATGCATTTTTGAAGTCGCTAGGTCACTTAGTTTAGCCGCAAGTCAAGTTTAAAGATGTCAACTTTGATGCCTCTGGCACGTCTAGTTTAGCCGCAAATCGTGTTTAAAGATAAAAGTCGATTTTTTATATCGTCGGCTTACAAGCAAAAGTGACCAACTGCAAAAAATTGTATTTTGTATTTATAATGTCAAGTAAAACAAAAAACCGAGGAGAAAATTCTGTTAAAACTGCCTTTCTGATATTTTGCCTACAAATATGCAAGCTAGTTTCAATCGTTGGTTGACTATCTGCCATCACGTAAAAAAAATTCAGGAAGAACTGACCAAATTCAGATAGTCATTTTTTCCAGAAAAAAAATCAGCTTTTTTGTAGATAACGTATTCATGCAGGAATGAACTTACACAAATGTGTGTGCTACGGACACTGGAGTACAAGTACCCTATTTTTTTACACCTATGTATGCGTGGCCTACTATTGTAGACCATTTAAAAATATCCAAATGTTTTTAATTTATAAAGATTTAAATGGACAAAAATATTTAAATGTATTCATTTAAGAATTTTAAATTTAGTTTAAAATATTTTCAATACATACAAAATAAACAAATCAAAAGAGGTACTAACCTGTTGAACAATTTAGTTTAGAGGGCTTTTTCAAAATGACACCCCTTAGGTTCTAAACAAAACTACTACTGTGGTCTAGTAGGCTATGCGTGTACTTCAGAGCTAATGAATGCTATCCAGTAGTTTATTCATTTCAATTCTGAATCTGGACAAAATAAGATATGTTTAAAATTTGTGATCACTTTTGCTGCAAAATGTTATCCAGAGGTAAACTACTTGTGGAATTAGCTAAAAATGCACATAAGGTTTTAGTTGAGGGTAAGATTAGCAAGCGGTATTAAGGCCGTTTTATAATTTTTCTTGTCAACTAGATACAAATATTCCAATCGAACCCATGCCTTCTACATCAACGCCGCTAGATGAAAGTGACAAGGATAATATGGATTTTTCAGATTCCAGCAGTGACAACTATATTCCTCTTAGGCCTAGCAGCTCTGAATCCGATGAAAAAAGCCCTGATACAGAAAGAAATTTTTTAAAACGTTGGAAAGAAAGAAAAATTTCTAAATGGAAGCGTAATATAAATAAAGAGAAGAGAAGTCAAGGATTGCAATATAAAACAGCCGGAAAAGAAAAACCACCAAAAATTCCAAAACCAATTGACTGCACTAAATGCAAGTATAAATGTACAGAAACGTTTACTGAGATTATGCGAAATAAAATGTGTCGGGAGTATTGGAAGTTAGATTTTAACCGGCAAAAAGATTTTCTTATAAATATGGTGTGTGAAAGTGCATTAAAACGCCGAACCACTTGCACTGTAGCGAAGAAGAAGGAATTTAGCAGAACTTATTTTTTTTTCAACGCAAGTGAAAAAAGCAGGTATGTAAGAATTTCTTTTTAAAAACTCTCTGCATCAGTCATGGACCAGTTGACCTTGCCATGTCCGGGAGGAGTGAGCTTGGTACTTTTATAAGACCCGACCAACGTGGTAATAGAACTCCTTCAAATAAAACACCAAAAAAAGTTCTTGATGAAATAAAAGCCAATATAGAACGCTTTCCAGTTACCGAGTCACACTACTGTAGACAATCTTCCAAAAGGAAGTATTTGGATGAAAAGTTGTCCATAGTCAAAATGCACAGCTTATTTTTGGAAAAGTGTGAAATCGAATCCATTTCTCCTGTATCGGAAATTACGTATCGGCGGTATTTCTGTCAAAATTACAATTTATCATTTTTTAAGCCGAAGAAAGACAACTGCTTAACATGTTCCAATTACAAAAAGACAAAGGGGAACGAAGACCTATACAAAGCACATATTTTACGAAGAGATGAGGCAAATGCTGCTAAGAATGAAGACAAAAAACGTGCAAATACTGATAAAACTTTTGTTTCGGCAACATTTGACCTACAAAGTGTTTTGCAGATTCCATCTAGCGACGTTGCTCCAATGTATTACAGCAGAAAGTTGTGTGCCTATAACTTGACTGTCTACGAAGCCGCTCTTCCAAACAAAGCTCACTGTTTTACATGGACTGAGATTAACGGAACACGAGGAAGCTCGGAAATCGGTTCTGCACTTTTAAGATGGCTCAGCTCAATACCCAGCACAGTAAAAGAAGTGTCTTTATTCTCAGACACCTGTTCTGGCCAGAACAGAAATCAGTACATTGCAGCATTATTTCTCTTTGTTGTTCAGAACACGCATTTGGACATTGTGCAGCATAACTTTTTAGAATCGGGCCATTCTCATATGGAGGTAGATTCCATGCATAGTGCAATTGAATCTGCCAAAAAATTCGTTGAAGTATTTACGCTGCACCCCTTCAAGCAAAAATCACTGACTTCAGAATTCTCGGTTCAATTCTGGCTCACCTGAGTCTGCGTTTAACGAGGCCTCTCACGAAATTGCATGCATGGCATACAAAATTAAGAAAGAGAATCGAGAGTCGAGCATTTTTTTTCTTTTTCAATAGATTGAGTTTGAGAGAGGGATGGAGAGAGCAGGAGCCTTTTATTCATGTATAATATGTTTACTTTTTGTTTTTAATAAACATCATGGTCTTTTTGAGTGGACACGTACTTAATACTCGTGCTTCAAATACGTTTATATTTTATAAAGTAATTAGTAATTTGCCTAAAATTCAGAGTTAATATAATTAAACAACAAATAAATATAAATTGTGTAGCCCGGCCACTTATAAGTCGGCAAATATATATTAATACCGTGTTAATTTATAATTAATGAAATGTAATCGTACGCTGGAAAAAAATTTCAATAAAGTTATACAACTACTACTACTATGTTTACTTTTTGGTTTATAAAGAATAAGGAATAAAAAAAATAAAAATATGGCAACAAATTTTATTTATATTTTGTTTTGGACGACAGAAGTTTTTTTTCGATACTCCAACTCGTTTGCTTTTATGACATTTTTGTTTTCAAGTTTGTTTTGGGTGCAATTTCGCTGAGCGGGACGCGCTCGCTCACTCTCTCTCTCTCTCTCTCTCTCTCTCTCTCTATTTCTCTCTTACAAGTGAGTCCGTGGGAATTCTAATTTACATACTAAATGGAGACGACAAACGTCGTTTTACGGCTCCTTATTTGGGTCCGTATGCGGAGTCTAGTATGTGAATTTGACTCCGCGCGTGGATCCAATTCGGATCAATTTGCTTGAAGGGACGATTGGATCAACATTTTCAAAATGGCACGTTCAAAGAAAGGGAAGAAACAAGCTCCACCCTATGAAGTGACAGAACTCTTGTACGTGGACTTTAAAAACTTAAAAGAGTTGGCCAAAAAAATAGTTAAAAATCGTTGCATTGATGAAGATGGGAACAAAGTTCAATGGCTTAAACTTAAATGCATGCGTTATGAGAAAATGCAGCCAGGTGTCATCAAATTTAAATACAATTATGGTGAACAATTCAAGGTTTTAAAAGTGACTGCTTCAAGAAAGTTAAGGGATACCAATACTTTAGACACTCTTACTGCTTTATATACAAAAGAAATCCCAATATCTGCCGCAAAGAAAAAGGACTTATTAAAGCTTTGTACAACTGGAGCCATTCCTGAAATTTACCATTCTTGGTACAACAGCTTACCTTCCGCTGCAAAGACAGATCACCACCAAGAAGCAGCAGAAGGTTCTGAGACAGAATCCGACTTCGATGAGTAACACATTTTTTTGAAGATCTTCTTTTTAAAGTTTTTTCAACCTTGTTCTCCATCAAATATTCTGCTTAATAAAAAACACAAAATTTGCATAGCTATTTTTTATGTTTCAATTAAAGACTTGACGTAGACATTTACTGTCTAAGTTGTTCTTATCGCAAACTTTTTTTCAGGAAAAATTGACTATCTGTTGTTTTTAACAAAACAATAGATCTAAATATTTTTTTTTGATATTTCAGCTTTTCCATCGTTATTGGGTATATTTTTGATAAAAGAATAAGAAAAATCTAAAAGAGTCACAGTTATCGTCATAAAGTTACAAGAGTTTAAAGAAAACAAAAAAATTGTTTTGCGTTTTCCCACAAACTGCATTTTTGCAGATAGTCAATGGAAAGGTGGCATTTCCTAGATCACGAATATGCATTTTTGAAGTCGCTAGGTCACTTAGTTCAGCCGCAAGTCGAGTTTAAAGATGTCAACTTTGATGCCTCTAGCACGTCTAGTTTAGCCGCAAATCGTGTTTAAAGATAAAAGTCGATTTTTCATATAATGCGATACATCAATGGAAAGGTGGCATTTCCTAGATCACGAATATGCATTTTTGCCGAAACAGATAGTGTCGATAGACTGACAGATAGACAGACAGGCAGACCGAATTGTCGGACCCACTTTTTTCGGCTTCTCTATCATCGTAATGTTATGTTTGATGTTATTTTTTTTTACGAATGCATAACTTGGCTTATACGAGTATGTAGTACCTATAATCGCAAGTAAAAATATAACAATTAAACATGACATAACGATGATAGAGAGAAGTGGAATATTAAAAGTCAACGGCTAGAAGAATAAAAGTGACTTCAGGGCTCAACAAACAAAGCTATTATTAGAAATAGCCCTAAAAAAACAACCCACAAGAACCTTGTAAATATCGTCAAGTACTTCTAGAATATTAACCAAAATAGTTGGTTGAGCTATTTGGAATAGCAGTCGCAGCGAAACCCTTCCTTCAACCACTTTTTTTGCCAAACACTGCGCCGTCGACAAGTTCTCTTGTCCTCATCATCATCGCTGAGGCTGTCCACCACACACACTGCCAAATAAGCCATCGTGGCAACTTCAACTATATTTCCAAAAATTCTTTTTCTGACATTATTTTTTTATAAATAATTTTTTGTAAGCAAACAAACCAAAAACCAGCAGCCGGAGTTTTCCACCTGAAACAAATAAATACAAAAAAAAAAACAAGGAACTGACAGCCACTGGCTGTCGGTAGTCAGTCAGTGTGGTAGCAAAACTGCTCACTGACCCGATTTCGAGTAAATTTCACTGACGCCACATGCCAGTGTCGTGTGCCAGTGAAGAATGTGTCAGTGTAGTGTGATAGTCAGTTTTTCAGGCATCAGTTCACTGACCGACTCGGAGAAAATATCACTGACTAGCATGAGGTGTCAGTGAGTTTTGGGACACACTGGCACAGGCCTGCCAGTAGGTGTGATAACTTTTTTTTCTCAACTGACCACTGACGAGCAATTTCTTCACTGGCGTAAAAATCACGTCAGTTTTCGTGACGTCACTGCCTGCCAGTGGTCAGTGAAATCACTGTCAGTGTGATATGGCCTTAACATTCGCGTCATTCTTTTATGCACCATAAAGTTACATTCTGTAATAGGGTCTTCACACTGGACCAAAAACTCAAAAAAGTTTACGGAACCTAGTTGGAGCATTCACACTGAACAAAAATTAGGTTTTGTTTGACGTTTCATGAATTCATTAAACACTCACAGTTTAAAGGTACTTTTTCCAAAAAATCCCTTGACATTTAGTGAAAATCCCACTCAAATAAGAAATATACCTCGCTTTTTCTGTCTTTTGTCGGTAAAAATCCCATACTCTGTGAACACTACAGTTGATGGTGCCAAAAGATCTGTTTGTTCTCACATACTTGCGATTGCAAGTAGGTTTTGAGGAGTTTTATCAAAAACTACTAGTTTATGGAAGAGAAAAATATATGGGAAACCTTGTGGTTTTGGTGTAGATTTTGGGGTTTTAGACAAAAACCGAGTTTTTGATCCAGTGTGAAAAGCCTATAACAATATCCAACTCATCTCCAAGAGATGAGTAGAGAATGTTGATCTGTCAAAAGCGAGAAAAAAGGAGAAAGTGAAAATGTGTTTACAAAGTGAAATTGTTTTTTTTAGTTGCGAGAGATTTTAATTTTGTATTGCTTACTAGCTGACCCGGCAAACTTTGTTCCGCCTTATAGGAAATAAATAAACATATTTTTGATTTTATTAAGTTCAATTTTTTTATTTAGAAATACAAAACGAAAATCACGTATTTTAATGATTCTTTATTGTTCATGTATTTTGTTGTATAGGTTGCACTCTTCAGTCAAACACCTTGTGATACACGACATTTTTTGTTGTATCAGAGACAATCGAAGCAAAATATAATTCATCATGTGAAACTTATATATCATTTCATGCTGATATTTTAAGATTTATCTCATCCCTAACCATAACCACTGATAAAGCCAAATCTAGTGGTGAGACTTTATCAGATAGTTCTCAATGTATCAAGGTACCAGCCTGCGATACAGAATGCTTTTATGGGGATTATCTTACCTGGCCGTCTTTCAGAGATATGTTTGAGGCCGTTTACAAAAACCACCCAAAGTTAGGACAGATTCAAAAATTGTTTCACCTACGTTCAAAAACTAAAGCTGAAGCCCACGCTGTTGTTTCAAAGTTTCCTTTAACTAATGATAGTTTCGACCTTGCGTGGAAAGCATTACAAGATGCTTATGAAAACAAACGTATTTTGGTGAATAACCAGGTAAAGGTCCTCTTCAATCTGCCACGAATGCAGATTGAATCTGCAAAGGCAATCAAAGCTTTACAAAGCGCAATCAATGATTGTCTTGCAAATCTAAAATCTCATGAAATTGATATTACTAATTGGGATCCTATTTTGATATACGCTTGTTCAAATCGATTACCTACTGAGACTCTGTCACTTTGGGAACAGTCTATTAAGGAACCAAGCAAAGTACCTTCTTGGGAACAAATGAACAAATTCTTAGAATCCCGCTTTAGAATCTTAGAATCTATTTCAGATGTTCAATCAACATCAAACTCCTCTGTTGTTAAAAGAAGTAGTAATTTAAAATGCAATTATAATCCCACATCGTCTAACAAAGTTCAAGCCTTTCACACAAAAACATTTAATTTAACATGTAAACTTTGTAAGGGACAGCATCCTCTCCGTAATTGTTCTAAATTTTTAGAACTTCCAGTGCCGTCTAGATTTGATTTTGTACACAACAATAATTTCTGCACAAATTGCTTAGCGATCGCACACACAAGCAATAACTGCAAATGTTTGTATACGTGTAGCACCTGTAAGGGTCATCATCATATCTTATTGCATTTCGCATCCCCTATTTTAAATTAAAATATAACTCATTCACAATCTAAACCATCAACGGCAGACAGCGTTGAAAACCGTTCGAATCCTAATATACCAAATTTACAGTCCACTTCACACCAATCTTCAAGTACCTTCAATCATCGAACTTATCATACAACGTATGGTAAACGCGTTCTCCTAGCAACTGCTTTGATTAAAATAATTCACAATAGAACCAATTATGTCTTGCGAGCATTAATTGATCCGGGATCTGAAGTATCCTTTATTTCCGAAGCAATTCAAAATCGACTTATGTTGCCATTTCATTCAATTAATTCTCAAATAAGTGGCATAAACTCAGCTTATGCTGCAACTGCTAAACAATTATGCACGTTTTCTCTTTTTAATGAAGAAAATCCCCTTCAACCTATTACTGGTCAAGCTATAGTCTTAAAACATTTGACTAGTCATCTTCCGGTCTCATCCTTTGAACTTTCTGATCCAGACCAGTTAAAAGGTCTTAAGTTAGCTGATCCAACGTTTAACAAATCCTCTCAAATTAACTTTTTGATTGGAGCTGACCTTTATCCTACCATTATTCGCAATGGAGTTATTCAAATTTCGAAATCTCTAGTTGCGCAAAACACAGTTTTTGGTTGGGTGCTGTCCGGTCCTTTTCCAAACCAATTGAATACCTTTTCAACATTTATTTCTACCTCATCTAAAACTTCTCTTGAAAGTCAAATTAAAGGCTTTTGGGAACTCGAAGAGGTACCAGATGTCAAGCATCATTTCTCAACTGCTCATCAGTACTGAGAGGATCTATATCAAAGCAGTACGAGAAGAACTGCAGATGGAAGATACGTCGTAAAACTTCCATTTAAACCTGAGAGAACCGAATAAAATCGTCTCGGATTTTCAAGACAAATTGCATTGAACCAATACTTGAGATCTGAAAGATCTCTTTCAAAAGATCCAAACTTGCAAACCAAGTATTCCGAAGTACTCTCTGAATATTTAACATTGGGTCATATGCGAAAAGTTGAATCTTCTGAAATCTTGGAAAATGGCGTTATTTCATCTTATTATCTTCCCCACCATGCTGTTATAAAGCCAGAAAGCTTTTCAACTAAAGTGCGCGTAGTCTTTAACGCCTCTAGTAACACCAGTAATGGGAAAAGCTTCAACGATCTCTTACATGCGAGACCTTACATCCCTTATCATCCGCTGGCGATTTTTCAAATACGTATTCAATGGTGACATTGAAAAGATGTATCGCCAAATCTTAGTTGATCCACATGATACCCCATTTCAAAGGATTTTATTTCGGAGCTCAGAAAGCTAAAAAATAGAAGATTATGAACTTCGTACCGTCACTTTTGGAGTCAACTGTGCTCCATACTTGGCACTTCGGACACTGTTACAACTTGCAAATGACGTTGAGAAAAAATATCCGCTTGCATCAAAAATAATTAAAACTGATTCTTATGTAGACGATGTCTTATCTGGTGCTCATGACCTTAATATTGCCCGTAATTCTCAAACCCAGTTACTTGCAGCACTTAATTCTGCAGGATTCATTATCCGTAAATGGACCTCAAACTCTTCTCATCTTTTGGATCACCTGCCATCAGAACATGTCCTAAGTGAACACTTCTTAAAATTAGATGACGGCAGTTCAGTCAAAACTTTGGGTGTTAGATGGAACGGCAAGGAAGATTATTTTTATTTCTCAATTCTACCTTACAAAACTCCTACCTCCGCTTCTAAGCGAGAAGTTTTCTCACAAATATCTCGCCTTTTCGATCCCGCCGGATGGCTAGCTCCAGTGGTTATAACTACAAAGATTTTAATGCAGCAAATATGGTCTGACGGAACATCTTGGGACGATCACCTTTCACCGGCATCAGCCGAAAAGTGGAATTTATTTATAACCAACCTACCTGAAATTCAAACCATTAAAATGCCTCGATGGATTGGATACAGCCCATCAACGAACGTTCAATTACATGGGTTTTGTGACTCATCAGAGCAGGCTTTCTCTGCAGCGCTCTACATAAGAATTCTAAATAACTGTATTGAGTCCCATCTTATCTGTGCCAAGACAAGAGTGGCTCCCATCAAGCAAATATCGCTTCCACGGTTGGAATTGTGTGGAGCAGTTCTGTTATCAAAACTTGTAAAATGCTATGTTCAGAACTTTCCTGTCAACGACTTCGAGTTATTTTTATGGACCGACTCCTCCATTGTGCTTGCTTGGTTGAATAAGCCACCTCGTACCTGGAAAACTTTTATTGCTAACAGGACAGCAATTATTAATGAAAATGTAGGAGACATTAAGTGGAGGCATGTTAAGTCAGGAGATAATCCTGCTGATCTGGCAACCCGTGGTATTCCACCACAAGATCTTAAATATAACTCATTATGGTGGAAGGGACTATCGTGGCTAAGGCAGCCAGACTGCCAATGGCCAAAAAGTTCGCCAGATTGTATACAGACAGAACACCTTGAAGCCAAGCCGATAAAGGTATTATATGCTCAAAATCTGGAAGACATCCTCGAGAGATTTTCTTCCCTCCCCCGCGCACTTAGGGTTGTCTCATATGTATTTAGATTTTTACCTTATTCTTTGAGGACAAAATACAAAATAATTCGTCCAAAAAACTTTGCTATTACTCAAGTTGAAATCAATTTTGTAAAAAAAAGACTTGCTAAGATAGCACAACAAAAATACTTTTGTACCGAATACCAAATGTTATCCGATAAAAAACCAATCCCTATAAAGAGCTCTTTAATTGCTCTCAGTCCCACTTTGGATTCTGATGACATCCTCAGGGTCAATGGAAGATTAAGTAATGCTGATCTTCCTTATAATGAATGTCATCCCATTATTCTGCCTTACCATTCACGTTACGCAAGTCTCATCATTGATTTTCTTCATAAACTTTCGTTGCATGGTGGTAATACACTTCTTCTTAGCCTAGTTAGGCATGAATTTTGGATTCCAAAACTAAAAAACCTAATTAAAACACGAATTCATCTTTGCAAAACTTGTGCAATACACAAAAAGCAACTGCAAAAACAAATTATGGGCGTACTACCAACTGAATGCTGTACCTTCTCACCTCCATTCACCTACACAGGTATCGATTTTGCCGGTCCATTTGACATCAAATCTTTAGCGGACGGAATTGCCGCATTACGAAAGGATACACATGTCTCTTTGTGTGTTTCTCAACTAAAGCTATCCATTTAGAAGCTGCACGCGACCTTTCGTCCAAGGTTTTCCTAGCAGCGTTCGCTAGATTTACGGGAAGACGGGGACTCCCAAAGGAAGTTTTCTCCGATCACGGCACGAATTTCGTAGGTGCAAACACTTCCTTAAAAAATGACTTTAAAGGACTACTTTCTTCTGTTTCTTTTCAAGTTTCTGAGAAGTATGGTATCCAGGGATTTAAATGGAACTTCATTCCACCGGGAGCTCCTCACATGGGTGGCCTTTGGGAGGCCGGTGTGAAGAGCTTTAAAACTCATTTTAGAAAAGTAAGCGAAAATAACAAATTTACCTTTGAGGAGTTTTCAACCCTTTTTCACGCCCAATATCTCCTATGTCAGATAATCCTACTGATTTAATACCTCTCACTCCGGGGCATTTTTTGCGAGGCGGCCAATTGCTCGCTCCCCCTGAACCGGAAATAGTTGGTAACTCACTTTCCATCATTAACCGCTCTGAAAAATTAAAATGCTTACAGCAGGAATTTTGCAGACGTTGGAAAGAAGAATATTTGAAAGAGCTTCATAAGCGCTATAAGTGGCAAGTTCCTCAACCTAACGTACAAATTAACGACTTGGTTGTCATAAAACACGAAAATCTACCGTCAACTGAATGGCGTCTCGGACGCATAATCAAAACCCACTCTGGGTCGGACGGAAAAGTAAGAGTCGTAACAATTAAAACTAAGTTTGGTGAGGTAACTCGACCTATTGTTAAAGTATGCGTTCTTCCCATGGCCCAAAAATGAAACCAACTTTAAAGGATACAGTCTCTTATCTTAAGGCTTCAAATATTCATATTTTAGATGGAGTATCTATAAACTCATAAAAAAAAATTAATTCTGTAGAATCATTATGTATCTCCTAATACCTTTGTATCTTCATTAAACTTTTGTATATATTTATATGCTACTGAATATTATTTATATTGCATTTATCGTTTTTTATTGTGTATCTTATTCATTTGCACTACACTACTAGTAAACCTTAATAAATTGTTATACTTTTGAATTATTTTGAACTTAAATTTAGATTAATAGCTGCAAATGTTTGAAATATTGTTAACCAGCTATAGTATCTACTTAGCCGCATAACGGCAAGGCGGGCGGTAATGTTTACGGCAAATCTAAACCTTGTATTATATTTTGTTAATGATATTAAATTGAAATAAGCACTGGATGGCGATTCAGTCATCTTTTTTAAGTTCTCTCTATTTCCACCATATTTGAAATTTTGTAAGGTATCTACCTTTTCCTGTATTATCTGGTCTCTTTGATTATAACCACCAAGCTGGTAAGACGCATTACGTCCAATAAACTTTATTATATAACGATTATAAACTTGGTGTTTTTAATTTCCGGAACCATTTTTTCATCTATCAACTTTATTGGAAGCTTCCCCAAACAATAGATATAGACATAGATATTGATATAGATATAAACGATGCAACACCAGGTTCGGGGAGCTAATCATGGTGGAGCTGATTTTTACCAAAACGCTGCACCAAAAAACTCGATGACGAAGACATTGCCAAGTTGTTTAATTGTTCGATGGAAATTGTGGAACCCTACGAAAAATCGTTCAAATTGGATTTCCACGAAGAAGATGAAGATAATTATAGTAAAATATTATCTTCTAAACATTTTTCATTAAAAAGTGGGTGACTTAAATAAAAATTTTTTTTTGACAGAATCAAGAAAAAAAGAAGAAGAAAAACATCACCAGAGGCAAAAACTTGTAACGTAAAAAAAATAATGAAATTAAGAAAGATGGTTTCTACCTATTACTCAACGCACAAAACGGGGCCCGTGAGACTTAAAAACTTAGTCCTACGTTGGGCGCCATATGTAACGATGAAAATTTATGAAATTATGAAATTAAGAAAAAGAAAGAGATTGATTGCCAACAAACACCAACCTCTTCACTCAAGTATCCTATAGATACCCAAGTTCCAAACCCAATGCCTATTGACAACGCAAACCAGAGAGGAAGCAGAAAGCCCACTTATCCTCGACACCTATGCCAAGGAACAGCAACTCCGTCGTCTTCCATCTGTGCCTTTGTGTAACCCAGTACCCCTACATCAGACATACTTACACATTCACAACACGGCCTCTTGCTTTCTCTCTACTCCCCTCCCCGTCTTTCCAATTTCATATCCATCCCCATCACAGAAGCGAGAACCATCCACCAGCCTACCATAGGTACTGACTACAAAGTCCCGTAGAACAGCCTAGAGGGTACCTGATAGCATGTTCACGCCTATCCGCCGCGAGTGCTAGATGTTCTGCTCGCAGCTGGTTCACACAGTAGCCTACACCTATAAACCAAGGACCCTACTTATAACCCCACAGACGTACCTAAACTTGTGATGCTAATTCAGTATCTATCGCTTCGATTTTCCGGAGACTCTACTCCAGTCTGCACCCTATTGCTTAGTTGACGTCATCTGAATTCGCGTGAATGGGATGGAAGCAACCCCTCGCCGGCAACGCCCCCTTTCTCATCGGCTACCCGTGGAGAGTAGCCGATGGGAACGGCATGCGACAACGTAGGGTCGAGGTCGAGATCGACCGTCGCGGTGGCCGGCAGTACCATAGCCATAGCTAGCTTAGCCAGGCCGTAGGCACTTGCTCCGGGATCTACCTGACCGGTGTTACCTCTTATTTTTCACTGCCGACCGTTGAACTTAAGATGTGCAAGTTCGAATAATAAATATTGATATGCTTATTGGCCCTCATAACCGTTGAAGCAAAGACATGTCAGAATTGATTGAAAAGTAAAAGTTGACTCAAGATCGCACCTCCTCTTAGTAAAGAGTGAAATCGTAAATCGAAAGTGAAGATTTAAAGGTTGAATTATTCTACTGACCCAGTAAACGCGACACGTAAGTATTTCAATGCAAGCAAGTCATAGAAGTTTGTGACTGCTGTGGCATATTATTAACTTCCGCCCCTTTTGCTGCCACGGTGATATGCAAAAGGTGGCAGAAGAGGTGTCTAACTATATGGGGAGGGAGGATCTAAGGTGGTAAGCAGATCCTCCTAGTCTCACAACCCGCCCAAAACGATCACAGAAATCAACTCTTCTGTTCTCATCCTTTTGCTGACCCTGGACCCCTTGAGTCCCCATGACTCGAAAACGATTGTGGGCAGCCCCTGACATAATAAGCAAGCAAATAAAAACTGCTTGCCTAAAACTCTACTCTACCTATATCGTGGTATCCATCCTTGAAAACTAACTAAATATCAAAGCTGTACCAAACTACAACCTCCAAAAGAAAACTAAACACACACCAACTTACGCCATCAGAAGGGTTTGCGAGGGTTACCACCCTCCCTACGATTATCTTAAACTGCCATCCTGAAAATCCTGAAAGTCTTCAAACAAAATTCAAGAAATAAATCAACTACAAAAGTTTCAGAAAACGTTACAACAATTTATCTTATTTATTAAAAGTATTCAAATAAAAAAAACTTATAGTCACTAGCTTATATACCTATATAATACTAATCTAAGGTTCTAAAGAAAAATCTTCAATGATTTTTACTTAAGTGTTTAACAGTATATGTAGTTATTATTTTCATATGAGGTTATTTCATAACCGACATGACTCAAAAACTTAAAAAAGTTCAATTATTTGCGCTTTCTTTTTATGCGCTCTTAAAAGCTAAACAAATGTTAATAATTTTCTTTCTTACATACTAATTGGAAAGTCTGAGTATTATGAAAGGTGAAATATTATTATCGTTAAGTTCAAGTGAATTCAGAATAAAAAGTCAAAAAAAATTTAGTTTACAACACCATACGCGGATGGTAGGCTAGTATCTTGAACCTGATATATGTAATATCGAACTTTCAATTCTTTGTATCGCGGCGTTAGAATATTCGCAAAACTTCGTTGCGTAATTATCGAACAAAATAAATTCGCAAAAATAAACTCTTCGGTTCCTACCGCGAAATATTTCAAATAAAAGAAAAATCTTATGCGCGAACAAAATAACACTAAACATAGAGTAAAACAGGACAAATTATAGCGAGAAGATAAAGGTTTCCCGCCCAAAGACGTTATTTAAACCCACCGTATCAAAGATAAAAAGTACCATATATGTATGAATCCAATTCGGCTTCGTACATATAATCGATTGCAATATTTATGTCAATATAGTTTAAATCAAATGTAAATATATATATAAAATTCAATATAGTTTTCAATCAAAAGGAGACTCCTACCAATAGGGTATAACTATATGGGGAGGGTGAATCTAAGGTGGTAAGCAGATCCTCCTAGTCTCACAACCCGCCCAAAACGATCACAGAAATCAACTCTTCTGTTCTCATCCTTTGGCTGACCCTGGACCCCTTGAGTCCCCATGACTCCAAAACGATTGTGGGCAGCCCCTGACATAATAAGCAAGCAAATAAAAACTGCTTGCCTAAAACTCTACTCTACCTATAACGTGGTATCCATCCTTGAAAACTAACTAAATATCAAAGCTGTACCAAACTACAACCTCCAAAAGAAAACTAAACACACACCAACTTACTCCATCAGAAGGGTTTGCGAGGGTAACCACCCTCCTTACGATTATCTTAAACTGCCATCCTGAAAATTCTGAAAATCTTCAAACAAAATTCAAGAAATAAATCAACTACAAAAGTTTCAGAAAACGTTACAACAATTTATCTTATTTATTAAAAGTATTCAAATAAAAAAAAACTTATAGTCACTAGCTTATATACCTATATAATACTAATCTAAGGTTCTAAAGAAAAATCTACAATGATTTTTACTTAAGTGTCTAACAGTATAGTTATTATTTTCCATGGACCTAATAAGTATGGACTGCTAGGAGCCAACTTCACGTTGGTTCCAAATTAGCGCCTAATTTTCAAGGTGGTCAAATATGGAAACAAAATGATATTGACAGATGATAAACAGCTGACTGCGGAATTGCGCTTTTTTGTTTTCATGAAAAAAATCAAATTTTGAAAAGAATCAAACAATTTTAAATAATTAAAGACTATAATTGCGTGTGGAAGCTTTTGTTTCCATTAAATTTCTAGAAACATTAAATATTTCGGTCAGGTTGGTTCGCAGCAAATGAAAGTCAACTGGAAATGGTATTCGACATTTGAGGTTTTGACAAACCGTATAGAATTCAAAGAGACCCTTGTGAAAGGTGACTTCGGTACTGTCCGAGGATTTCTTTTTGTTTTTCTCCAAATCATCATCGACGTTGGATTCGGTGACGTGATTGGTTTCTTCAGAGAATCGCCTTTTCTTCGGCGATGCAAAGAATTGTGACGAAGATCCTTTCTCGTCGTAGGTTGGGGTCTTTTTTATTGCTGGCTTGGTTGTATGTCGATCCCCACCACTTTGGATATAGAACTGCATTTCCAGGATTGTCTTTCTCAGGTGCTTTCGATTCAGCAGGTATAAACTAACAAGATCATTAAGTTCAACGGGGCAGTTTTCGATCAGTGATAGCACCGAAAGGAATTTTGATATATTCAGGACATTCGCAGGAGCAAAAGGTGCTAACGGAGGTGGCTTTTCCTACTCGGCATCTGGATCGAATTTTGCTTTCGAAAGCGAACGTCGACTCCTGCCGCAGGTCACGGCAAAAGAATCAGTCACTTTAATATTTATTATATAATATTTTATTTAAAATAACTTTAAAAAACAACTAATTAATTCACAAACTTAATTCGCGCGTTTTTAAATTAAAAAAACCATTAAAACCATGGGCAATAAATTATGTTGTTAGTTCCACGCGTATTATTATCAAACTAAAAAAAAAGTTTCTGTAAAAAATTGCAATACGTTTTTTGTAGGGAAATATTTCACAACTTGTAAAGTAAGGCGCTATTTTGGCGACACAGATTTCTCAGATATTGTATGAAAACGAAAATCAACTAGCAGTCCATACTTATTAGGTCCATGTTATTTTCATATGAGGTTATTTCATAACCGACATGACTCAAAAACTTAAAGAAGTTCAATTATTTGCGCTTTCTTTTTATGCGCTCTTAAAAGCTAAACAAATGTTAATAATTTTCTTTCTTACATACTAATTGGAAAGTCTGAGTATTATGAAAGGTGAAATATTATTATCGTTAAGTTCAAGTGAATTCAGAATAAAAAGTCAAAAAAAATTTAATTTACAACACCATACGCGGATGGTAGGCTAGTATCTTGAACTTGATATATGTAATATCGAACTTTCAATTCTTTGTATCGCGGCGTAAGAATATTCGCAAAACTTCGTTGCGTAATTATCGAACAAAATTAATTCGCAAAAATAAAATTTCTACCGAAAGATATAAAAAGAAATCTTTATTAAACTCTTCGGTTCCTACCGCGAAATATTTCATATAAAAGAAAAATCTTATGCGCGAACAAAATAACACTAAACATAGAGTAAAACAGGACAAATTATAGCGAGAAGATAAAGGTTTCCCACCCAAAGACGTATTTAAACCCACCCTATCAAAGATAAAAAGTACCATAATGTATGAATCCAATTCGGCTTCGTACATATAATCGATTGCAATATTTGTCAATATAGTTTAAATCAAATGTAAATATATATATAAAATTCAATATAGTTTTCAATCAAAAGGAGACTCCTACCAATAGGGTAATTTGAATCTCAATAATTCACTTAACGTCGTTCCGGAAGTGCACCTCTGAAAGTTCCTGTGAAAAGTTATTAGTATATATATTATATTAAGCTATTATCGGTACTATATTAACATAAGTTCGCTCAAATCGCTTAGTTACCTTGAGCTATGGCGCGAGAGTTGACTGAATATGGACATTAACTAACTTGGTAAACGCGTGTCTAGGTATTTATGAACGTTTGCTTCACGATATGGAAGATTCAATCGGTGACACGGAAAGTAATGCGTATCGGGATTACCACGTTTAAAAGACGTGGTTTAAAAGTACGAAAAGTAACACGAAAGAAACAGGATCAATACGAAATAAAAAGGCAAGTGAGTATACTGTAGTAAGTGAGATAGTAAGAGGGAGTATGTGATTATAGCCAATGGCTTACAAGAGTATTTAATTATTCAACGCGGCGTTAAATCGCGCCTAAGTTTGGTCGCTACCGACACTCGAGTAAAAATAATAACTTATCGCGAAGGACGAGCTATTCTCTGCTAATCGCGGAGGCTGATAACCATGCATATCATACGCTATTTGCGAGACCTCAAACGTTTCGGTCCAACATTGACCCTTGGTCACAACGACGGTCGAAACAATTCGGAAGGCGTGTATCAAAAATAATTATATAATACCGATTTTAATCGATGATATTACGTTAATCAAACATAAACTTAAAAAGCTAACATAGATTCATTGAAGACACGGATCACGATATTAATTCAAGGAGGAAAATTATTTCACTTTTCATATATAATGCACCATAATACGGATTCAAAGACCCAATGAAGATCAATTAGATGGAGTGGTACGAGCTCTGCTCCCACTCAGGACGCAAACAAGAATAACACACAAATAAAGAAAAGTAATTCTTTGTTACCTGGCTCTTATTTGGATAAGTAAACTTTGTTCTCTAACTATACACATTATGCTTAAACTGGAACTGCTGCTCCGGTAGGTGGATATCGTTGATATACTTTCTGCTCCTTCCCACGTTGCTCCAACAAAGAATCTGTTGTGGAGTTGGTGCTTTGTTGAGGACTGGCATCCGTGCATTCGCACGCGCCGAACGTCCGTTGAATCGAAAATTAAAGTTGGGCTTAGTAGCCAGTGATGGTGATGGATATGTTGTAATACACGTTGGGCCTAGGAGCCATTCATGTGAGAACAGATGCCTCAAGACACAATGTGTGTGGTTAGCAAAAAAAAGGTACTCCCAAAGGGAGTGATACAATTTCCAAGGTGAGTGTACGTGGATCAACGTCTGACAAACCACGTGGGTAGCTTCGCCTAGTATCTGGCGAAATCCTTGCTGCTGCGCAGGAACGTGCGTAGCCGTAGCTTGAGAGTGGCCGGTTGAAAATAACTACAACCACTTCGTAGTAAAGCGCACGATTTGGTGCAAATCAAAAATGTATTTATACTGATAAATATCCGATTGTACAAGGCACTGAACATAGGGCGAGATTGTACATGGTAAGTATAAATCCATAAAAAAATTCAGCGTGGAAAAATCCTTTCCACGAGTAAGTGAAAAGTGTTGCCAAAAAATTTCAAAAATATGGCAAAAATCCAGAACGTGATGGAAATCCAAAAAATATGGCAAAAATCCAGAACGTGATATAAATCCAAAAATATGGCAAAAATCCAGAACGTGATATAAATCCAAAAATATGGCAAAAATCCAGAATGGTGGCGCAGCCTCGCCTGCCCTATCCCACTGGGGAGAATATTTGCTTCTCTGCGAGGAATATTCCTAAAGGCAGAGAGAAGAAAAACGTGATTATCGCGGGTCGCCATGTGTCGCCATCGCAATTTTCAATTTATCAGAGCAAAAAAAAACTTCTGCTCCGATAATTGTTTCGAATATCACATTCTTACCTGGTTTTTACGATGTAAATCCTATATATGGAGTTGAATTATTTAATTGCACTTGCAATTAAAATAAATTCAACTAAAAGTTAAAGTTGGGCGCGGTATTGCTGCGCCAGAAAACGAAATTTGTCCTGGTATGGAGTAGTTCTTCCTGCAATGTCTGTCTTCAAAATGAAGAATGCAGACGAAACTATAGTTGGCACCAATCAGCTAACGCCGTACTTCCAGTCATATTTCGATTTCCAGAATGCCGTTCCAGATGACATAGCGAGTTAGATGGCCTAAAGTAACGAATGTTAACCTCGGTTCACACTTCGTTACTTTTGCCAAGACACACATTACACGTAATATAATAGTGTGTTGTGGCAAGTAATTGGGCAAACTAATGTCAACTGAGGCTCTGGTTACACTTGGGAATCGGAATTTATTTGGTGTCTAGACTATTGGTGGCATAAGTACTGAGTAATGGTGACTTTTCAGAGTCACAACTTTCCTGGTATTCTTGTCAGTTTAGCGAAGTTGTATTTCTGACAACTTTAGTAACTTTGCTTTTTTTAGGTTATAGCTGGGTGCTTTTCAGATAGCATCCATTTCACCATACACGGTTTTAAATCGTGATGTCATGATGTCAGTTAGCTACTTGGTAATGGAAATTGGTATTTCTTGGTAAGTATCTGTCATTGCTTTATTTTTTGACCTGTGTGTGTATGACAGTTTTGCAAACAAAAAAAAGGTAAGTATCAGGTTTTCAGATTTTGTAATGAGGACCAGTGTGGAATAAGGGTTTACTTTTTGCTGTTCTATGAGCGAAGTTCTGTTCTGTGCGCTGTCAAACCATTTATGTCACGTTTCTGGACAGACCAAAAAATGAAATTACCACAATCTCAAGTAGCCACCCGACAACTCCGGTGTGGATTCAGATTGTCAATGTAGCTAAACAATCGGCCGCAACGACTGTTTTCCTTAAAAAGACTCTCTGACAGCTACCTGTCACTTTTGTGTTCCTGACATGCATTGTGACGTGATTGTCACTACTTACTGCGAAATTGCCTAGTGTAACCACTATGTCTTTTAACTTAGTGCATACACTACCTAAACCAAAATAACGAGTTGTTGTCTCATGAGGTCCGATTTCACTTCCACTGACATTATTGGAAACCAGACCATACTGGAAGTTTGACTTCTAGGGGAAATTTTGTGGATTATAATCCGAGGTGGAATCTAAATTCCAAAATGGTTTCCTTTTTGTGGAACCTTCTCTGGTGGAACTCATCGGGTGCGTTCAGCATAGTGCGAGTAAAGTTGGGATTTCGCACATAGATGGCACCAGTGACAATTATTTTATTTTATGTGAATGATTGGCGAGAAAGTTTCCCTACAAAACTTGGAATTTAGACCGAGTCTACTTGGTCTAATTTCCAAGAAAAGGAATATATCTCGTGAAGAAAAAAAGTTATCGGTCGGGCCTGCTCCGTCATGCGTCGTATCGTGATGACACTGCGACTCTTTCACGTCTAGTCGGTCGAAGACAAAAAGGAAATTTTACAACGTATTTAAATTTACACGTTTGAGCGCTCTATAGATTTTCTGAAAATACGAAAGAGATAAAAGCTGGTGTTAAACCAAGAGTCTCATGCACAGCTGAGAGCCGGGGATAAGATTAAAAAATTTACTACGGAAAATCTATGTCTCTCGCATGCTGCAATGTATTTGGACATGGTGAAAGAAAATATGTTTTTAAGTTCTCATTGATTAATATTTTTGGGGAAAGTCAGGTTATTTAAAAGTAAGTCTGAGATATATTTGTGAACGTCAAGTTGTACCTCTTTAGGTCCTTAGTGTGACACGTCAATTTGTGTCCTCGCCTATCTTCTACCTCGTACAAATTGTTACCATTGACTTGGCTTACACGAACCTTGATAAACTTGGGACACAACTTCGCACTTAAATGCTTGGTTGCATCACTTAAGATATGATTGCGTTTGTAGATTTCGTCACCTACCTTGAAAGAAATGTTCCTACTCTGTAGATGATATGTTTTCTCATACGCCTCGTGGGTTTTTATTTAGGCTTGTTTCAAATACGCGTGAATGATGTTCATCTTGGCGACTTTGGGAAGCCAATCTATCTCCGAACAGTTCAGTCCACCCAACTCTCTTAGAAGTCGATAATCTGTCCCATGTTCTATTATACGTTGTCCGAATAGGGCTTCGTATGGGGACATAGTAAGAGTTGAATGTACTGTCGTGCGCAAGGCACTGCTGATCGAAGACAGATGTGCATCCCAATCTGTTTGTCGAGGATTGACATACGACCGTATGGCTGCCAGGATGGAACGGTTGACTCGTTCACTAGCATTCGCCTGGGGAGCATACACTGCCGTTCGGTAGTGTTTGACCCCGAAAACCTCAATGAGTTTTTGGAACTCCTTCCCAACAAATTGCGTACCATTATCAGAGAGTATGCTCTCTGGTACTCCATAAACCAAGAAAATTTCATCCTTCAAGAATTTTACCACGCTCGCGGCTGTTGCCTTGCGTAGTGGTTTGATGAATACAAATTTAGTCAGTTGATCTAACACGATGACGATATAAACGTTACCAGCTCTCGATCTGGGGTACGGCCCGAGGAAGTCAACATATAAATGCTGAAACGGCCTTTCTACTTCGAAACAGTTTCCCATTTCTGTTCTCAACGTCATGCTAGCTGCCTTACTGGTCTTGCATGCTTCACACCGGTTTACGTACAGTTTGACCTGGGTGAACATTCCTGGCCAGTAAAACCTGTCTTTCAATCTGTAAATCGTCTTCACCACTCCACCATGCGAAGCGCGCGGTGGATTGTGAGCCAATGAGATCAGAGAATCCGTCATTTCTGACGGAACCCACAACTTCCAAGTTAGGTCGTCGGCCAAGGGATTACCAACCGCATGTTTAGTGCGTTTGTATATGTACCCTTCCGACACTTTGAGGTCAGGTAACCGCTCCTGTTCCTTCTTGATATGACTGATGATATCGAGATAACTTTCAGATTTAAAGGACGGATCATCAAGATCGATGTGGAGTACCTCCGAGGTACCGATCTGTGGTAGACACGAAACGAAAGCTGACACTGTCAACTCGTCGTCTTCATATGCTCTAGACAGAGCATCTGGCACAACATTCAATGTTCCCTTTCGGTGCTCCACCACAAAATCGAAGCCTTGGAGACTCATACTCCACCTCGCTAATCTTCCAGTTGGATCCTTCATAGTCATCAGCCATTTGGAATGCTCTGTAATAACACGAAAATGGTATCCCTCAACGTAAGACCTAAACTTCCGGATACCTTCAAAAGCTGCTAAGCACTCGCGCTCTGTCACCGAATAGTTTCTCTGTGCAGCATTCAGTTTCCGGGAGAAGTAGTATATAGGCTGCTCCGCCCCGGATTCGTCACTCTGACAGAGTACACATCCGATGCCAGTCGCGGATGCGTCGCAGAGAATGATGCATTCTTTGGAGAAGTCCGGATTGACTAGTACAGGCGCCGAAGTCAAAGCTTGTTTGATTTGCAGGAATGCTTCAATAGCTTCTGGACTGAGCTTGAAAACTTTTCCCTTTTTTAATGTCTCGGTCAAGGGTGCGGCTAGGGTGCTGAAATCCTTCACAAATCGCCGATACCAACCTGCCATACCGAGAAATCGGCGGACTTGGCGAGTTGTGGTTGGTAAAGGAAAGCTGGTAATAGCTCTGATCTTATCTGGATCAGCTTTCAAGCAACCCTGACCGACCTTATAACCCAGATAGTGAAGCTCATCAAAACAAAACTTCGACTTCTCGACGTTTATCGTCAGTCCTGCATTCGTCAAACACTTTCCGACTATCTCCAGAGTCTCCAGGTGTTCGTCGAAATCCTTCGACACAACCAACAGATCATCCAAGTATACGAATACTTGATCTCGTAATCCGGACGGGATTACGCGACTCATCAGGTATCTCAAACTTTGTGCCGTATTACATAGACCGAATGGCATGACCTTAAATTGGTACAGTGGTCGGCCAGGTACCGTAAAAGCGGTCTTCTCCCTCGAACTTTGCTCCAGCGGTATCTGCCAAAACGCATCCTTCAGATCCACGCTAGAAATATAACGTGTTTCTATCAGACGTGCCAGCAGCCCCTCTATATGCGCAATCGGACGAGCATCTTTCTTTGTTACGGAGTTCACCTTCCGAAAGTCCAGACACAATCGGTTCTTACCAGGCTTGCGAACAAGCACCACTGGGGAACTCCATGCGCTGGAGCTTTCCTCGATGACTCCCAACGAAAGCATGCGGTCCAACTCCGCATACATAAGAGTTTGTATCGCCGGAGAAACGGGATAGTACCTTTGCTTTATAGGTACGGCATCACCCGTGTCTATATAATGTTGCAATAGATTTGTCTTCCCGAGTCCATTGACTGCGAAAGAGGGAAATCTACGAACAACTGCTTCTAGTCGTTTAGACTCTTCATCATTCAACTTAATCTGGTTGGTGGGTCTCTCGTCTGGTCCACCGGTCGTTATTCCTGAAAGACCCGCAATTACATGAGGTGCGATCTGAAATTTCTACCAAAAGTCGATGCCTAAATATAGACGTTGGCTCAACGCTAGCACAATGTACAGATCAATATCTTTCGTCACTCCTTTGTATTGGATTGGGGTAGTAATAACTCCCACAATGGATTGCTTGTGTCCATCAGCCGTGGACACAGTAGTCTCTATTTTCCTTACCGTAGCGTTTTTGTCTCTCAGATAGGGAAGTATGTCGGTGCCTAAACAACTAATACTTGCCCCTGAATCAAGAAGACCTAGCAAGTTATCACCGAATAAACTAACCGTCACATATGGACGTGGGTCGCTAGATTCTTGGCCTATGGTTGCTGACGTTATGCTACGGTAAGTAGTCCGCTTCCGATGGAAGCGCTCCCTTGTCCGTCGTATCCGTTTGGATAACTCTGGAAAAGTGACAATCTTCCTTTGTACCTCATTATACTTGCGTAACCTTTCATGGAATGGTATACAATATAATGGTTCGGTAAAATTATTCTTAAAATTCAAATTCGTATTTGTATTGGGTTCTTTATCTAAAGTAGGGATTGTTCTACAATCATTCTTATTATTATTTGGTATTTCATTCTTATCATTGTTCGGTTTTAAAATGGTAATTTTTGGAAGTTCAAGAGGCGATTTCAGCTTAGACGCTTGAACTCCGGGTAGGTCTAATCGGAGCGAACCCCCCCGGTTAATGGGTTGTTCCTCCTCTCGTTTCCTGCTAGACACTTCGGACAAGTCGGGCTGTATTCATTTGCCAATCCGCAGCGGAAACAAAAAACTTTGTCGATTGGCTTTGGGCAATCGCGAAAACTATGGCCAAGAACTTGGCAAATCCAACATTTTTGTAAGTTACGATCCCTCTGGATCGCTTCAATATTGGTAGTGGGCAATGCCACAACTAGATCCTGACAGGGCTCCTCTACGATTTCGTTGACGAAACGCCTTGCGGGTGGACGTTGTGCATTCGGCACGAAATTCGGACGTGGATTCTCATATTGAGATTGAGCTTTCTCTATAGCTCGACAGTAATAGGCCAATTGCCTTAAACTGGACGGACTGTAGGTAATGAGAAGTTCACTCATACGCCTACGGACATTTGTTTTTATTATCTCTATCAGCTCCTTTTCGGGTCTTGGAACTCGCATCCTGGAGTTCAGATATAGAATAGCATCGTAAAAGTCATTGAAAGACTCGCCATTCAACATCTTACGATCCGACAGTTTCCTGAAGAGCTCTGTGTCAGTTTCCAAACTGCGGTACTGTTCTACCAAAGCAGTTTTCAACTCATCCCACGTAGTGTGCTTGTTGCCTTTCAGGTACACCCAGTACCATGATTCTACGGAACCTGACACGAAATGGTAGAAATTGGTGGTAATATCATACCACGGCACACCATAACTACATCGAACGCAGTCGAGGCGGAACAGGAAGTCGTCGACTGACATGTTCCGACCATCGAATTTCAATCCCCATTTGTGGAATTGATGAACACGGTTCATAGAAGTCGCGTTCGAGGGTGGTGGCCTAGGTGGCGACGCAGCGGACTCGTCGTCGAAATTAAACGCGTTTAATCGCGTCATGAATTCGTCTAAATTCGAGCCTAGAGGCATTTGGGCTGGATTGACATCCGGCAAAGGTGGCACTCTAGTTGGCTCGCAATGAAGTGTAATCCTGTTTACCTCATCTTCGTTGAACGGTCTATAAACGGTCTGAAAATGTCTGGAATTGGCTGGTCCAGAAGGGACGTTAAGATTCACGACACGTGTAGTGTCTGGATTAGCCGCATTAGCTTGTCGCGTGACTTGCTGTGTCGAAGTAGCATTAGGGGGGACAACTGGCTGGGTAGTTTTGACCGTACGTTTTTGTAGTAGTTGAGCGACTTGATCAAGCAATCGTGCATGACTCCTCTCTAGCTATTCTGCCATAAATTGTCTGTCATTGACCCTGTGTAGGTCGATAGTAGCGGAAACTACCTGCTGAATATATGCTGAGTGATCAGCAGCAACTTTACGCAATTGCTCTTCGGCCCTTGCTACTTCATCGTCGTCTACTACGACGCTTCTATCAACAGTATTATCTCCCGCTTGATTCTCGGCTTGACTGCCTTCGTCCTCGGAGTAATTCTCCACGATATCGTTTTGACCGCGGCCGGGTTTCGGTTTTGATCCCCCAGGAGCCATTGCGTCGAAATCTTTGTACTTTGTAAGATAAGTACTTTTGACTGTTCGTTTAGGTCTTGAGCCGTTCATTCAATCGCAACAGAAAGGAAATCGGATATACCGCGTCAAACGTGTAAATCAAGGATTCTACAAGTAATTGTATTGTAGCCCGTGAGAAATTCCTCGAACGGAAACTAGACGAGTGATAACAAGGTAAAACAAAACCAAAAAAAAAAATTGTCAAATCAAAAAGTGGAAAATTCAAATGTATAAGTATAAAAAAAAATTCAAAGATACCGTGAGCAAAACCTCAAACGGATATTTGACAATCAAATAATTCAAAAAAAAAAATTAAAAAAAAAAATTTTTAATCTAAAAGTGCTTAATAATAAAGGTAAGTATGTATATAGCCTATTCGTCTATCAAAAACAATACTTCAAAAATGTTTTAAAAAATCCTATATTCAACTGGATACTTAAATGTACTCTTAATAAGAAATATAATATATGTTTACTTATATCGGAAAAATTGAATTTCAGAAATCAATACTTAAATTGTATTCAAGAACTAACTTTATACTATATAATATATAAATCTAAACTGTATTCAACAAAGGCGGGCACTATCCCAAACTATAACTAAATGCGGGCACTATCCCAAAAGACTAAATGGTGGGCTCTATCCCAAAAGACTAAATGGTGGGCTCTATCCCAAACTTACACGACAATCAAGAAGTTACGTCCCAACTTGATTGACGGAACTAAAAAAAAAAATCAAAATTTAACAGAAATCATAAATCAAAATAACTAAATGTATATATAAATTGTATTTCATAAAAAGATTCGGGAGAGGGTAACCCTCCCTTCTTCTGGTCAAGGTGTGTGTGTGTGTTTTTCGGTTCTTCAACTAAACCGACAAAAAAAAAATCATCCTAAAAAAAACTATTAGTGTGTGTAGACATAGTAAAATCTTACGACATTCCATTGTAAGAGAAAAGACAATTCTTTCTAAACGATCAGTTGATCAGGTATGTGAAGATAACATTACGCTACTGCTGACGTGCATCGGGTATAAAACTCCAACTACCGGTTAGCGCTTCATGTCTCTTCGCATACCGTCACTTCCTAACATCTATCAACAATGACTGTAAACTTCTAAAACAAAAATCTGGGTGGTAATAATAAGTAAAAGAAACAAGTTAATTTGTAGTTGAAACAAATTGGGTCGTCCTTGAGCGAGTGACCAGCTTCTGCAGCTGACGTGCGTCGGGCAAAAAGCACCAACCACCGGTCAGAAGACCTGCTCATTCTACTCTCGTTTGACCGGATTCTCAGACATCACATTCGGGACATAGTGTACACATCAGCTACTGACGATCAAGCGAAATTACAGCTCAATCCGGACAGAGATCGAAGACATATCTAAGTGAATAGAGGTAGAGGATAAGTAGATAAACCTAATGCAACAGCTGGCTCAGGATAAATGTCACCAAACCACTGGACAAAATAGTGCCTATACTGCTAACCCCAATGGTATTCCTCCATCTAAGAAACCCGAACAACAACAAAAACTGAAAAATTTTGAAAAATTCTCAAAAATCTTAACTTCTTTCTACGTCACTCTGAATCGACGCAACTTCAATCAATTCTAATCTAAACTTCTCTGGCTAATTCGGGCCTCACGTTGGGCGCCATCTGTAACGTAAAAAAAATAATGAAATTAAGAAAGATGGTTTCTACCTATTACTCAACGCACAAAACGGGGCCCGTGAGACTTAAAAACTTAGTCCTACGTTGGGCGCCATCTGTAACGATGAAAATTTATGAAATTATGAAATTAAGAAAAAGAAAGAGATTGATTACCAACAAACACCAACCTCTTCACTCAAGTATCCTATAGATACCCAAGTTCCAAACCCAATGCCTATTGACAACGCAAACCAGAGAGGAAGCAGGGAAAAAAAAGCGCCCACTTATCCTCGACACCTATGCCAAGGAACAGCAACTCCGTCGTCTTCCATCTGTGCCTTTGTGTAACCCAGTACCCCTACATCAGACATACTTACACATTCACAACACGGCCTCTTGCTTTCTCTCTACTCCCCTCCCCGTCTTTCCAATTTCATATCCATCCCCATCACAGAAGCGAGAACCATCCACCAGCCTACCATAGGTACTGACTACAAAGTCCCGTAGAACAGCCTAGAGGGTACCTGATAGCATGTTCACGCCTATCCGCCGCGAGTGCTAGATGTTCTGCTCGCAGCTGGTTCACACAGTAGCCTACACCTATAAACCAAGGACCCTACTTATATCCCCACAGACGTACCTAAACTTGTGATGCTAATTCAGTATCTATCGCTTCGATTTTCCGGAGACTCTACTCCAGTCTGCACCCTATTGCTTAGTTGACGTCATCTGAATTCGCGTGAATGGGATGGAAGCAACCCCTCGCCGGCAACGCCCCCTTTCTCATCGGCTACCCGTGGAGAGTAGCCGATGGGAACGGCATGCGACAACGTAGGGTCGAGGTCGAGATCGACCGTCGCGGTGGCCGGCAGTACCATAGCCATAGCTAGCTTAGCCAGGCCGTAGGCACTTGCTCCGGGATCTACCTGACCGGTGTTACCTCTTATTTTTCACTGCCGACCGTTGAACTTAAGATGTGCAAGTTCGAATAATAAATATTGATATGCTTATTGGCCCTCATAACCGTTGAAGCAAAGACATGTCAGAATTGATTGAAAAGTAAAAGTTGACTCAAGATCGCACCTCCTCTTAGTAAAGAGTGAAATCGTAAATCGAAAGTGAAGATTTAAAGGTTGAATTATTCTACTGACCCAGTAAAGGCGACACGTAAGTATTTCAATGCAAGCAAGTCATAGAAGTTCGTGACTGCTGTGGCATATTATTAACTTCCGCCCCTTTTGCTGCCACGGTGATATGCAAAAGGTGGCAGAAGAGGTGTCTAACTATATGGGGAGGGAGGATCTAAGGTGGTAAGCAGATCCTCCTAGTCTCACAACCCGCCCAAAACGATCACAGAAATCAACTCTTCTGTTCTCATCCTTTGGCTGACCCTGGACCCCTTGAGTCCCCATGACTCCAAAACGATTGTGGGCAGCCCCTGACATAATAAGCAAGCAAATAAAAACTGCTTGCCTAAAACTCTACTCTACCTATATCGTGGTATCCATCCTTGAAAACTAACTAAATATCAAAGCTGTACCAAACTACAACCTCCAAAAGAAAACTAAACACACACCAACTTACTCCATCAGAAGGGTTTGCGAGGGTAACCACCCTCCCTACGATTATCTTAAACTGCCATCCTGAAAATTCTGAAAATCTTCAAACAAAATTCAAGAAATAAATCAACTACAAAAGTTTCAGAAAACGTTACAACAATTTATCTTATTTATTAAAAGTATTCAAATAAAAAAAACTTATAGTCACTAGCTTATATACCTACATAATACTAATCTAAGGTTCTAAAGAAAAATCTACAATGATTTTTACTTAAGTGTCTAACAGTATAGTTATTATTTTTATATGAGGTTATTTCATAACCGACATGACTCAAAAACTTAAAGAAGTTCAATTATTTGCGCTTTCTTTTTATGCGCTCTTAAAAGCTAAACAAATGTTAATAATTTTCTTTCTTACATACTAATTGGAAAGTCTGAGTATTATGAAAGGTGAAATATTATTATCGTTAAGTTCAAGTGAATTCAGAATAAAAAGTCAAAAAAAATTTAGTTTACTACACCATACGCGGATGGTAGGCTAGTATCTTGAACCTGATATATGTAATATCGAACTTTCAATTCTTTGTATCGCGGCGTTAGAATATTCGCAAAACTTCGTTGCGTAATTATCGAACAAAATAAATTCGCAAAAATAAAATTTCTACCGAAAGATATAAAAAGAAATCTTCATTAAACTCTTCGGTTCCTACCGCGAAATATTTCAAATAAAAGAAAAATCTTATGCGCGAACAAAATAACACTAAACATAGAGTAAAACAGGACAAATTATAGCGAGAAGATAAAGGTTTCCCACCCAAAGACGTATTTAAACCCACCCTATCAAAGATAAAAAGTACCATAATGTATGAATCCAATTCGGCTTCGTACATATAATCGATTGCAATATTTGTCAATATAGTTTAAATCAAATGTAAATATATATATAAAATTCAATATAGTTTTCAATCAAAAGGAGACTCCTACCAATAGGGTAATTTGAATCTCAATAATTCACTTAACGTCGTTCCGGAAGTGCACCTCTGAAAGTTCCTGTGAAAAGTTATTAGTATATATATTATATTAAGCTATTATCGGTACTATATTAACATAAGTTCGCTCAAATCGCTTAGTTACCTTGAGCTATGGCGCGAGAGTTGACTGAATATGGACATTAACTAACTTGGTAAACGCGTGTCTAGGTATTTATGAACGATTGCTTCACGATATGGAAGATTCAATCGGTGACACGGAATGTAATGCGTATCGGGAGTACCACGTTTAAAAGACGTGGTTTAAAAGTACGAAAAGTAACACGAAAGAAACAGGATCAATACGAAATAAAAAGACAAGTGAGTATACTGTAGTAAGTGAGATAGTGAGAGGGAGTATGTGATTATAGCCAATGGCTTACAAGAGTATTTAATTATTCAACGCGGCGTTAAATCGCGCCTAAGTTTGGTCGCTACCGACACTCGAGTAAAAATAATAACTTATCGCGAAGGACGAGCTATTCTCTGCTAATCGCGGAGGCTGATAACCATGCATATCATACGCTATTTGCGAGACCTCAAACGTTTCGGTCCAACATTGACCCTTGGTCACAACGACGGTCGAAACAATTCGGAAGGCGTGTATCAAAAATAATTATATAATACCGATTTTAATCGATGATATTACGTTAATCAAACAAAGATAACTTCGAACTATCTCTTCACTCGGAAACATAAACTTAAAAAGCTAACATAGATTCATTGAAGACACGGATCACGATATTAATTCAAGGAGGAAAATTATTTCACTTTTCATATATAATGCACCATAATACGGATTCAAAGATTCTTATCTACATAAAAATTTATAGATATGTACCTAAAATACAACAGCATGCACTAGTGTGGAGGAGGCGTGAGGTCCTCGCACAGTATTTCCACTTAGGGAATCAATAAAATACGCTCAATAACCACCGTCCGTGGTTATCTGGGTGTGAACGACAGTCGACCGCTGCGTCAAACGCCAAATGGATTGAACAGACCCAATGAAGATCAATTAGATGGAGTGGTACGAGCTCTGCTCCCACTCAGGACGCAAACAAGAATAACACACAAATAAAGAAAAGTAATTCTTTGTTACCTGGCTCTTATTTGAATAAGTAAACTTTGTTCTCTAACTATACACATTATGCTTAAACTGGAACTGCTGCTCCGGTAGGTGGATATCGTTGATATACTTTCTGCTCCTTCCCACGTTGCTCCAACAAAGAATCTGTTGTGGAGTTGGTGCTTTGTTGAGGACTGGCATCCGTGCATTCGCACGCGCCGAACGTCCGTTGAATCGAAAATTAAAGTTGGGCTTAGTAGCCAGTGATGGTGATGGATATGTTGTAATACACGTTGGGCCTAGGAGCCATTGATGTGAGAACAGATGCCTCAAGACACAATGTGTGTGGTTAGCAAAAAAAAGGTACTCCCAAAGGGAGTGATACAATTTCCAAGGTGAGTGTACGTGGATCAACGTCTGACAAACCACGTGGGTAGCTTCGCCTAGTATCTGGCGAAATCCTTGCTGCTGCGCAGGAACGTGCGTAGCCGTAGCTTGAGAGTGGCCGGTTGAAAATAACTACAACCACTTCGTAGTAAAGCGCACGATTTGGTGCAAATCAAAAATGTATTTATACTGATAAATATCCGATTGTACAAGGCACTGAACATAGGGCGAGATTGTACATGGTAAGTATAAATCCATAAAAAAATTCAGCGTGGAAAAATCCTTTCCACGAGTAAGTGAAAAGTGTTGCCCAAAAATTTCAAAAATATGGCAAAAATCCAGAACGTGATGGAAATCCAAAAAATATGGCAAAAATCCAGAACGTGATATAAATCCAAAAATATGGCAAAAATCCAGAACGTGATATAAATCCAAAAATATGGCAAAAATCCAGAATGGTGGCGCAGCCTCGCCTGCCCTATCCCACTGGGGAGAATATTTGCTTCTCTGCGAGGAATATTCCTAAAGGCAGAGAGAAGAAAAACGTGATTATCGCGGGTCGCCATGTGTCGCCATCGCAATTTTCAATTTATCAGAGCAAAAAAAAACTTCTGCTCCGATAATTGTTTCGAATATCACATTCTTACCTGGTTTTTACGATGTAAATCCTATATATGGAGTTGAATTATTTAATTGCACTTGCAATTAAAATAAATTCAACTAAAAGTTAAAGTTGGGCGCGGTATTGCTGCGCCAGAAAACGAAATTTGTCCTGGTATGGAGTAGTTCTTCCTGCAATGTCTGTCTTCAAAATGAAGAATGCAGACGAAACTATAGTTGGCACCAATCAGCTAACGCCGTACTTCCAGTCATATTTCGATTTCCAGAATGCCGTTCCAGATGACATAGCGAGTTAGATGGCCTAAAGTAACGAATGTTAACCTCGGTTCACACTTCGTTACTTTTGCCAAGACACACATTACACGTAATATAATAGTGTGTTGTGGCAAGTAATTGGGCAAACTAATGTCAACTGAGGCTCTGGTTACACTTGGGAATCGGAATTTATTTGGTGTCTAGACTATTGGTGGCATAAGTACTGAGTAATGGTGACTTTTCAGAGTCACAACTTTCCTGGTATTCTTGTCAGTTTAGCGAAGTTGTATTTCTGACAACTTTAGTAACTTTGCTTTTTTTAGGTTATAGCTGGGTGCTTTTCAGATAGCATCCATTTCACCATACACGGTTTTAAATCGTGATGTCATGATGTCAGTTAGCTACTTGGTAATGGAAATTGGTATTTCTTGGTAAGTATCTGTCATTGCTTTATTTTTTGACCTGTGTGTGTATGACAGTTTTGCAAACAAAAAAAAGGTAAGTATCAGGTTTTCAGATTTTGTAATGAGGACCAGTGTGGAATAAGGGTTTACTTTTTGCTGTTCTATGAGCGAAGTTCTGTTCTGTGCGCTGTCAAACCATTTATGTCACGTTTCTGGACAGACCAAAAAATGAAATTACCACAATCTCAAGTAGCCACCCGACAACTCCGGTGTGGATTCAGATTGTCAATGTAGCTAAACAATCGGCCGCAACGACTGTTTTCCTTAAAAAGACTCTCTGACAGCTACCTGTCACTTTTGTGTTCCTGACATGCATTGTGACGTGATTGTCACTACTTACTGCGAAATTGCCTAGTGTAACCACTATGTCTTTTAACTTAGTGCATACACTACCTAAACCAAAATAACGAGTTGTTGTCTCATGAGGTCCGATTTCACTTCCACTGACATTATTGGAAACCAGACCATACTGGAAGTTTGACTTCTAGGGGAAATTTTGTGGATTATAATCCGAGGTGGAATCTAAATTCCAAAATGGTTTCCTTTTTGTGGAACCTTCTCTGGTGGAACTCATCGGGTGCGTTCAGCATAGTGCGAGTAAAGTTGGGATTTCGCACATAGATGGCACCAGTGACAATTATTTTATTTTATGTGAATGATTGGCGAGAAAGTTTCCCTACAAAACTTGGAATTTAGACCGAGTCTACTTGGTCTAATTTCCAAGAAAAGGAATATATCTCGTGAAGAAAAAAAGTTATCGGTCGGGCCTGCTCCGTCATGCGTCGTATCGTGATGACACTGCGACTCTTTCACGTCTAGTCGGTCGAAGACAAAAAGGAAATTTTACAACGTATTTAAATTTACACGTTTGAGCGCTCTATAGATTTTCTGAAAATACGAAAGAGATAAAAGCTGGTGTTAAACCAAGAGTCTCATGCACAGCTGAGAGCCGGGGATAAGATTAAAAAATTTACTACGGAAAATCTATGTCTCTCGCATGCTGCAATGTATTTGGACATGGTGAAAGAAAATATGTTTTTAAGTTCTCATTGATTAATATTTTTGGGGAAAGTCAGGTTATTTAAAAGTAAGTCTGAGATATATTTGTGAACGTCAAGTTGTACCTCTTTAGGTCCTTAGTGTGACACGTCAATTTGTGTCCTCGCCTATCTTCTACCTCGTACAAATTGTTACCATTGACTTGGCTTACACGAACCTTGATAAACTTGGGACACAACTTCGCACTTAAATGCTTGGTTGCATCACTTAAGATATGATTGCGTTTGTAGATTTCGTCACCTACCTTGAAAGAAATGTTCCTACTCTGTAGATGATATGTTTTCTCATACGCCTCGTGGGTTTTTATTTAGGCTTGTTTCAAATACGCGTGAATGATGTTCATCTTGGCCACTTTGGGAAGCCAATCTATCTCCGAACAGTTCAGTCCACCCAACTCTCTTAGAAGTCGATAATCTGTCCCATGTTCTATTATACGTTGTCCGAATAGGGCTTCGTATGGGGACATAGTAAGAGTTGAATGTACTGTCGTGCGCAAGGCACTGCTGATCGAAGACAGATGTGCATCCCAATCTGTTTGTCGAGGATTGACATACGACCGTATGGCTGCCAGGATGGAACGGTTGACTCGTTCACTAGCATTCGCCTGGGGAGCATACACTGCCGTTCGGTAGTGTTTGACCCCGAAAACCTCAATGAGTTTTTGGAACTCCTTCCCAACAAATTGCGTACCATTATCAGAGAGTATGCTCTCTGGTACTCCATAAACCAAGAAAATTTCATCCTTCAAGAATTTTACCACGCTCGCGGCTGTTGCCTTGCGTAGTGGTTTGATGAATACAAATTTAGTCAGTTGATCTAACACGATGACGATATAAACGTTACCAGCTCTCGATCTGGGGTACGGCCCGAGGAAGTCAACATATAAATGCTGAAACGGCCTTTCTACTTCGAAACAGTTTCCCATTTCTGTTCTCAACGTCATGCTAGCTGCCTTACTGGTCTTGCATGCTTCACACCGGTTTACGTACAGTTTGACCTGGGTGAACATTCCTGGCCAGTAAAACCTGTCTTTCAATCTGTAAATCGTCTTCACCACTCCACCATGCGAAGCGCGCGGTGGATTGTGAGCCAATGAGATCAGAGAATCCGTCATTTCTGACGGAACCCACAACTTCCAAGTTAGGTCGTCGGCCAAGGGATTACCAACCGCATGTTTAGTGCGTTTGTATATGTACCCTTCCGACACTTTGAGGTCAGGTAACCGCTCCTGTTCCTTCTTGATATGACTGATGATATCGAGATAACTTTCAGATTTAAAGGACGGATCATCAAGATCGATGTGGAGTACCTCCGAGGTACCGATCTGTGGTAGACACGAAACGAAAGCTGACACTGTCAACTCGTCGTCTTCATATGCTCTAGACAGAGCATCTGGCACAACATTCAATGTTCCCTTTCGGTGCTCCACCACAAAATCGAAGCCTTGGAGACTCATACTCCACCTCGCTAATCTTCCAGTTGGATCCTTCATAGTCATCAGCCATTTGGAATGCTCTGTAATAACACGAAAATGGTATCCCTCAACGTAAGACCTAAACTTCCGGATACCTTCAAAAGCTGCTAAGCACTCGCGCTCTGTCACCGAATAGTTTCTCTGTGCAGCATTCAGTTTCCGGGAGAAGTAGTATATAGGCTGCTCCGCCCCGGATTCGTCACTCTGACAGAGTACACATCCGATGCCAGTCGCGGATGCGTCGCAGAGAATGATGCATTCTTTGGAGAAGTCCGGATTGACTAGTACAGGCGCCGAAGTCAAAGCTTGTTTGATTTGCAGGAATGCTTCAATAGCTTCTGGACTGAGCTTGAAAACTTTTCCCTTTTTTAATGTCTCGGTCAAGGGTGCGGCTAGGGTGCTGAAATCCTTCACAAATCGCCGATACCAACCTGCCATACCGAGAAATCGGCGGACTTGGCGAGTTGTGGTTGGTAAAGGAAAGCTGGTAATAGCTCTGATCTTATCTGGATCAGCTTTCAAGCAACCCTGACCGACCTTATAACCCAGATAGTGAAGCTCATCAAAACAAAACTTCGACTTCTCGACGTTTATCGTCAGTCCTGCATTCGTCAAACACTTTCCGACTATCTCCAGAGTCTCCAGGTGTTCGTCGAAATCCTTCGACACAACCAACAGATCATCCAAGTATACGAATACTTGATCTCGTAATCCGGACGGGATTACGCGACTCATCTCAAACTTTGTGCCGTATTACATAGACCGAATGGCATGACCTTAAATTGGTACAGTGGTCGGCCAGGTACCGTAAAAGCGGTCTTCTCCCTCGAACTTTGCTCCAGCGGTATCTGCCAAAACGCATCCTTCAGATCCACGCTAGAAATATAACGTGTTTCTATCAGACGTGCCAGCAGCCCCTCTATATGCGCAATCGGACGAGCATCTTTCTTTGTTACGGAGTTCACCTTCCGAAAGTCCAGACACAATCGGTTCTTACCAGGCTTGCGAACAAGCACCACTGGGGAACTCCATGCGCTGGAGCTTTCCTCGATGACTCCCAACGAAAGCATGCGGTCCAACTCCGCATACATAAGAGTTTGTATCGCCGGAGAAACGGGATAGTACCTTTGCTTTATAGGTACGGCATCACCCGTGTCTATATAATGTTGCAATAGATTTGTCTTCCCGAGTCCATTGACTGCGAAAGAGGGAAATCTACGAACAACTGCTTCTAGTCGTTTAGACTCTTCATCATTCAACTTAATCTGGTTGGTGGGTCTCTCGTCTGGTCCACCGGTCGTTATTCCTGAAAGACCCGCAATTACATGAGGTGCGATCTGAAATTTCTACCAAAAGTCGATGCCTAAATATAGACGTTGGCTCAACGCTAGCACAATGTACAGATCAATATCTTTCGTCACTCCTTTGTATTGGATTGGGGTAGTAATAACTCCCACAATGGATTGCTTGTGTCCATCAGCCGTGGACACGGTAGTCTCTACCTTCCTTACCGTAGCGTTTTTGTCTCTCAGATAGGGAAGTATGTCGGTGCCTAAACAACTAATACTTGCCCCTGAATCAAGAAGACCTAGCAAGTTATCACCGAATAAACTAACCGTCACATATGGACGTGGGTCGCTAGATTCTTGGCCTATGGTTGCTGACGTTATGCTACGGTAAGTAGTCCGCTTCCGATGGAAGCGCTCCCTTGTCCGTCGTATCCGTTTGGATAACTCTGGAAAAGTGACAATCTTCCTTTGTACCTCATTATACTTGCGTAACCTTTCATGGAATGGTATACAATATAATGGTTCGGTAAAATTATTCTTAAAATTCAAATTCGTATTTGTATTGGGTTCTTTATCTAAAGTAGGGATTGTTCTACAATCATTCTTATTATTATTTGGTATTTCATTCTTATCATTGTTCGGTTTTAAAATGGTAATTTTTGGAAGTTCAAGAGGCGATTTCAGCTTAGACGCTTGAACTCCGGGTAGGTCTAATCGGAGCGAACCCCCCCGGTTAATGGGTTGTTCCTCCTCTCGTTTCCTGCTAGACACTTCGGACAAGTCGGGCTGTATTCATTTGCCAATCCGCAGCGGAAACAAAAAACTTTGTCGATTGGCTTTGGGCAATCGCGAAAACTATGGCCAAGAACTTGGCAAATCCAACATTTTTGTAAGTTACGATCCCTCTGGATCGCTTCAATATTGGTAGTGGGCAATGCCACAACTAGATCCTGACAGGGCTCCTCTACGATTTCGTTGACGAAACGCCTTGCGGGTGGACGTTGTGCATTCGGCACGAAATTCGGACGTGGATTCTCATATTGAGATTGAGCTTTCTCTATAGCTCGACAGTAATAGGCCAATTGCCTTAAACTGGACGGACTGTAGGTAATGAGAAGTTCACTCATACGCCTACGGACATTTGTTTTTATTATCTCTATCAGCTCCTTTTCGGGTCTTGGAACTCGCATCCTGGAGTTCAGATATAGAATAGCATCGTAAAAGTCATTGAAAGACTCGCCATTCAACATCTTACGATCCGACAGTTTCCTGAAGAGCTCTGTGTCAGTTTCCAAACTGCGGTACTGTTCTACCAAAGCAGTTTTCAACTCATCCCACGTAGTGTGCTTGTTGCCTTTCAGGTACACCCAGTACCATGATTCTACGGAACCTGACACGAAATGGTAGAAATTGGTGGTAATATCATACCACGGCACACCATAACTACATCGAACGCAGTCGAGGCGGAACAGGAAGTCGTCGACTGACATGTTCCGACCATCGAATTTCAATCCCCATTTGTGGAATTGATGAACACGGTTCATAGAAGTCGCGTTCGAGGGTGGTGGCCTAGGTGGCGACGCAGCGGACTCGTCGTCGAAATTAAACGCGTTTAATCGCGTCATGAATTCGTCTAAATTCGAGCCTAGAGGCATTTGGGCTGGATTGACATCCGGCAAAGGTGGCACTCTAGTTGGCTCGCAATGAAGTGTAATCCTGTTTACCTCATCTTCGTTGAACGGTCTATAAACGGTCTGAAAATGTCTGGAATTGGCTGGCCCAGAAGGGACGTTAAGATTCACGACACGTGTAGTGTCTGGATTAGCCGCATTAGCTTGTCGCGTGACTTGCTGTGTCGAAGTAGCATTAGGGGGGACAACTGGCTGGGTAGTTTTGACCGTACGTTTTTGTAGTAGTTGAGCGACTTGATCAAGCAATCGTGCATGACTCCTCTCTAGCTATTCTGCCATAAATTGTCTGTCATTGACCCTGTGTAGGTCGATAGTAGCGGAAACTACCTGCTGAATATATGCTGAGTGATCAGCAGCAACTTTACGCAATTGCTCTTCGGCCCTTGCTACTTCATCGTCGTCTACTACGACGCTTCTATCAACAGTATTATCTCCCGCTTGATTCTCGGCTTGACTGCCTTCGTCCTCGGAGTAATTCTCCACGATATCGTTTTGACCGCGGCCGGGTTTCGGTTTTGATCCCCCAGGAGCCATTGCGTCGAAATCTTTGTACTTTGTAAGATAAGTACTTTTGACTGTTCGTTTAGGTCTTGAGCCGTTCATTCAATCGCAACAGAAAGGAAATCGGATATACCGCGTCAAACGTGTAAATCAAGGATTCTACAAGTAATTGTATTGTAGCCCGTGAGAAATTCCTCGAACGGAAACTAGACGAGTGATAACAAGGTAAAACAAAACCAAAAAAAAAAATTGTCAAATCAAAAAGTGGAAAATTCAAATGTATAAGTATAAAAAAAAATTCAAAGATACCGTGAGCAAAACCTCAAACGGATATTTGACAATCAAATAATTCAAAAAAAAAAATTAAAAAAAAAAAATTTTTAATCTAAAAGTGCTTAATAATAAAGGTAAGTATGTATATAGCCTATTCGTCTATCAAAAACAATACTTCAAAAATGTTTTCAAAAATCCTATATTCAACTGGATACTTAAATGTACTCTTAATAAGAAATATAATATATGTTTACTTATATCGGAAAAATTGAATTTCAGAAATCAATACTTAAATTGTATTCAAGAACTAACTTTATACTATATAATATATAAATCTAAACTGTATTCAACAAAGGCGGGCACTATCCCAAACTATAACTAAATGCGGGCACTATCCCAAAAGACTAAATGGTGGGCTCTATCCCAAAAGACTAAATGGTGGGCTCTATCCCAAACTTACACGACAATCAAGAAGTTACGTCCCAACTTGATTGACGGAACTAAAAAAAAAAATCAAAATTTAACAGAAATCATAAATCAAAATAACTAAATGTATATATAAATTGTATTTCATAAAAAGATTCGGGAGAGGGTAACCCTCCCTTCTTCTGGTCAAGGTGTGTGTGTGTGTTTTTCGGTTCTTCAACTAAACCGACAAAAAAAAAATCATCCTAAAAAAAACTATTAGTGTGTGTAGACATAGTAAAATCTTACGACATTCCATTGTAAGAGAAAAGACAATTCTTTCTAAACGATCAGTTGATCAGGTATGTGAAGATAACATTACGCTACTGCTGACGTGCATCGGGTATAAAACTCCAACTACCGGTTAGCGCTTCATGTCTCTTCGCATACCGTCACTTCCTAACATCTATCAACAATGACTGTAAACTTCTAAAACAAAAATCTGGGTGGTAATAATAAGTAAAAGAAACAAGTTAATTTGTAGTTGAAACAAATTGGGTCGTCCTTGAGCGAGTGACCAGCTTCTGCAGCTGACGTGCGTCGGGCAAAAAGCACCAACCACCGGTCAGAAGACCTGCTCATTCTACTCTCCTTTGACCGGATTCTCAGACATCACATTCGGGACATAGTGTACACATCAGCTACTGACGATCAAGCGAAATTACAGCTCAATCCGGACAGAGATCGAAGACATATCTAAGTGAATAGAGGTAGAGGATAAGTAGATAAACCTAATGCAACAGCTGGCTCAGGATAAATGTCACCAAACCACTGGACAAAATAGTGCCTATACTGCTAACCCCAATGGTATTCCTCCATCTAAGAAACCCGAACAACAACAAAAACTGAAAAATTTTGAAAAATTCTCAAAAATCTTAACTTCTTTCTACGTCACTCTGAATCGACGCAACTTCAATCAATTCTAATCTAAACTTCTCTGGCTAATTCGGGCCTCACGTTGGGCGCCATCTGTAACGTAAAAAAAATAATGAAATTAAGAAAGATGGTTTCTACCTATTACTCAACGCACAAAACGGGGCCCGTGAGACTTAAAAACTTAGTCCTACGTTGGGCGCCATCTGTAACGATGAAAATTTATGAAATTATGAAATTAAGAAAAAGAAAGAGATTGATTACCAACAAACACCAACCTCTTCACTCAAGTATCCTATAGATACCCAAGTTCCAAACCCAATGCCTATTGACAACGCAAACCAGAGAGGAAGCAGGGAAAAAAAAGCGCCCACTTATCCTCGACACCTATGCCAAGGAACAGCAACTCCGTCGTCTTCCATCTGTGCCTTTGTGTAACCCAGTACCCCTACATCAGACATACTTACACATTCACAACACGGCCTCTTGCTTTCTCTCTACTCCCCTCCCCGTCTTTCCAATTTCATATCCATCCCCATCACAGAAGCGAGAACCATCCACCAGCCTACCATAGGTACTGACTACAAAGTCCCGTAGAACAGCCTAGAGGGTACCTGATAGCATGTTCACGCCTATCCGCCGCGAGTGCTAGATGTTCTGCTCGCAGCTGGTTCACACAGTAGCCTACACCTATAAACCAAGGACCCTACTTATATCCCCACAGACGTACCTAAACTTGTGATGCTAATTCAGTATCTATCGCTTCGATTTTCCGGAGACTCTACTCCAGTCTGCACCCTATTGCTTAGTTGACGTCATCTGAATTCGCGTGAATGGGATGGAAGCAACCCCTCGCCGGCAACGCCCCCTTTCTCATCGGCTACCCGTGGAGAGTAGCCGATGGGAACGGCATGCGACAACGTAGGGTCGAGGTCGAGATCGACCGTCGCGGTGGCCGGCAGTACCATAGCCATAGCTAGCTTAGCCAGGCCGTAGGCACTTGCTCCGGGATCTACCTGACCGGTGTTACCTCTTATTTTTCACTGCCGACCGTTGAACTTAAGATGTGCAAGTTCGAATAATAAATATTGATATGCTTATTGGCCCTCATAACCGTTGAAGCAAAGACATGTCAGAATTGATTGAAAAGTAAAAGTTGACTCAAGATCGCACCTCCTCTTAGTAAAGAGTGAAATCGTAAATCGAAAGTGAAGATTTAAAGGTTGAATTATTCTACTGACCCAGTAAAGGCGACACGTAAGTATTTCAATGCAAGCAAGTCATAGAAGTTCGTGACTGCTGTGGCATATTATTAACTTCCGCCCCTTTTGCTGCCACGGTGATATGCAAAAGGTGGCAGAAGAGGTGTCTAACTATATGGGGAGGGAGGATCTAAGGTGGTAAGCAGATCCTCCTAGTCTCACAACCCGCCCAAAACGATCACAGAAATCAACTCTTCTGTTCTCATCCTTTGGCTGACCCTGGACCCCTTGAGTCCCCATGACTCCAAAACGATTGTGGGCAGCCCCTGACATAATAAGCAAGCAAATAAAAACTGCTTGCCTAAAACTCTACTCTACCTATATCGTGGTATCCATCCTTGAAAACTAACTAAATATCAAAGCTGTACCAAACTACAACCTCCAAAAGAAAACTAAACACACACCAACTTACTCCATCAGAAGGGTTTGCGAGGGTAACCACCCTCCCTACGATTATCTTAAACTGCCATCCTGAAAATTCTGAAAATCTTCAAACAAAATTCAAGAAATAAATCAACTACAAAAGTTTCAGAAAACGTTACAACAATTTATCTTATTTATTAAAAGTATTCAAATAAAAAAAACTTATAGTCACTAGCTTATATACCTACAAAATACTAATCTAAGGTTCTAAAGAAAAATCTACAATGATTTTTACTTAAGTGTCTAACAGTATAGTTATTATTTTTATATGAGGTTATTTCATAACCGACATGACTCAAAAACTTAAAGAAGTTCAATTATTTGCGCTTTCTTTTTATGCGCTCTTAAAAGCTAAACAAATGTTAATAATTTTCTTTCTTACATACTAATTGGAAAGTCTGAGTATTATGAAAGGTGAAATATTATTATCGTTAAGTTCAAGTGAATTCAGAATAAAAAGTCAAAAAAAATTTAGTTTACTACACCATACGCGGATGGTAGGCTAGTATCTTGAACCTGATATATGTAATATCGAACTTTCAATTCTTTGTATCGCGGCGTTAGAATATTCGCAAAACTTCGTTGCGTAATTATCGAACAAAATAAATTCGCAAAAATAAAATTTCTACCGAAAGATATAAAAAGAAATCTTCATTAAACTCTTCGGTTCCTACCGCGAAATATTTCAAATAAAAGAAAAATCTTATGCGCGAACAAAATAACACTAAACATAGAGTAAAACAGGACAAATTATAGCGAGAAGATAAAGGTTTCCCACCCAAAGACGTATTTAAACCCACCCTATCAAAGATAAAAAGTACCATAATGTATGAATCCAATTCGGCTTCGTACATATAATCGATTGCAATATTTGTCAATATAGTTTAAATCAAATGTAAATATATATATAAAATTCAATATAGTTTTCAATCAAAAGGAGACTCCTACCAATAGGGTAATTTGAATCTCAATAATTCACTTAACGTCGTTCCGGAAGTGCACCTCTGAAAGTTCCTGTGAAAAGTTATTAGTATATATATTATATTAAGCTATTATCGGTACTATATTAACATAAGTTCGCTCAAATCGCTTAGTTACCTTGAGCTATGGCGCGAGAGTTGACTGAATATGGACATTAACTAACTTGGTAAACGCGTGTCTAGGTATTTATGAACGATTGCTTCACGATATGGAAGATTCAATCGGTGACACGGAATGTAATGCGTATCGGGAGTACCACGTTTAAAAGACGTGGTTTAAAAGTACGAAAAGTAACACGAAAGAAACAGGATCAATACGAAATAAAAAGACAAGTGAGTATACTGTAGTAAGTGAGATAGTGAGAGGGAGTATGTGATTATAGCCAATGGCTTACAAGAGTATTTAATTATTCAACGCGGCGTTAAATCGCGCCTAAGTTTGGTCGCTACCGACACTCGAGTAAAAATAATAACTTATCGCGAAGGACGAGCTATTCTCTGCTAATCGCGGAGGCTGATAACCATGCATATCATACGCTATTTGCGAGACCTCAAACGTTTCGGTCCAACATTGACCCTTGGTCACAACGACGGTCGAAACAATTCGGAAGGCGTGTATCAAAAATAATTATATAATACCGATTTTAATCGATGATATTACGTTAATCAAACAAAGATAACTTCGAACTATCTCTTCACTCGGAAACATAAACTTAAAAAGCTAACATAGATTCATTGAAGACACGGATCACGATATTAATTCAAGGAGGAAAATTATTTCACTTTTCATATATAATGCACCATAATACGGATTCAAAGATTCTTATCTACATAAAAATTTATAGATATGTACCTAAAATACAACAGCATGCACTAGTGTGGAGGAGGCGTGAGGTCCTCGCACAGTATTTCCACTTAGGGAATCAATAAAATACGCTCAATAACCACCGTCCGTGGTTATCTGGGTGTGAACGACAGTCGACCGCTGCGTCAAACGCCAAATGGATTGAACAGACCCAATGAAGATCAATTAGATGGAGTGGTACGAGCTCTGCTCCTACTCAGGACGCAAACAAGAATAACACACAAATAAAGAAAAGTAATTCTTTGTTACCTGGCTCTTATTTGAATAAGTAAACTTTGTTCTCTAACTATACACATTATGCTTAAACTGGAACTGCTGCTCCGGTAGGTGGATATCGTTGATATACTTTCTGCTCCTTCCCACGTTGCTCCAACAAAGAATCTGTTGTGGAGTTGGTGCTTTGTTGAGGACTGGCATCCGTGCATTCGCACGCGCCGAACGTCCGTTGAATCGAAAATTAAAGTTGGGCTTAGTAGCCAGTGATGGTGATGGATATGTTGTAATACACGTTGGGCCTAGGAGCCATTGATGTGAGAACAGATGCCTCAAGACACAATGTGTGTGGTTAGCAAAAAAAAGGTACTCCCAAAGGGAGTGATACAATTTCCAAGGTGAGTGTACGTGGATCAACGTCTGACAAACCACGTGGGTAGCTTCGCCTAGTATCTGGCGAAATCCTTGCTGCTGCGCAGGAACGTGCGTAGCCGTAGCTTGAGAGTGGCCGGTTGAAAATAACTACAACCACTTCGTAGTAAAGCGCACGATTTGGTGCAAATCAAAAATGTATTTATACTGATAAATATCCGATTGTACAAGGCACTGAACATAGGGCGAGATTGTACATGGTAAGTATAAATCCATAAAAAAATTCAGCGTGGAAAAATCCTTTCCACGAGTAAGTGAAAAGTGTTGCCCAAAAATTTCAAAAATATGGCAAAAATCCAGAACGTGATGGAAATCCAAAAAATATGGCAAAAATCCAGAACGTGATATAAATCCAAAAATATGGCAAAAATCCAGAACGTGATATAAATCCAAAAATATGGCAAAAATCCAGAATGGTGGCGCAGCCTCGCCTGCCCTATCCCACTGGGGAGAATATTTGCTTCTCTGCGAGGAATATTCCTAAAGGCAGAGAGAAGAAAAACGTGATTATCGCGGGTCGCCATGTGTCGCCATCGCAATTTTCAATTTATCAGAGCAAAAAAAAACTTCTGCTCCGATAATTGTTTCGAATATCACATTCTTACCTGGTTTTTACGATGTAAATCCTATATATGGAGTTGAATTATTTAATTGCACTTGCAATTAAAATAAATTCAACTAAAAGTTAAAGTTGGGCGCGGTATTGCTGCGCCAGAAAACGAAATTTGTCCTGGTATGGAGTAGTTCTTCCTGCAATGTCTGTCTTCAAAATGAAGAATGCAGACGAAACTATAGCCGGCACCAATCAGCTAACGCCGTACTTCCAGTCATATTTCGATTTCCAGAATGCCGTTCCAGATGACATAGCGAGTTAGATGGCCTAAAGTAACGAATGTTAACCTCGGTTCACACTTCGTTACTTTTGCCAAGACACACATTACACGTAATATAATAGTGTGTTGTGGCAAGTAATTGGGCAAACTAATGTCAACTGAGGCTCTGGTTACACTTGGGAATCGGAATTTATTTGGTGTCTAGACTATTGGTGGCATAAGTACTGAGTAATGGTGACTTTTCAGAGTCACAACTTTCCTGGTATTCTTGTCAGTTTAGCGAAGTTGTATTTCTGACAACTTTAGTAACTCTGCGTTTTTTAGGTTATAGCTGGGTACTTTTCAGATAGCATCCATTTCACCATACACGGTTTTAAATCGTGATGTCATGATGTCAGTTAGCTACTTGGTAATGGAAATTGGTATTTCTTGGTAAGTATCTGTCATTGCTTTATTTCTTGACCTGTGTGTGTATGACAGTTTTGCAAACAAAAAAAAGGTAAGTATCAGGTTTTCACATTTTGTAATGAGGACCAGTGTGGAATAAGGGTTTACTTTTTGCTGTTCTATGAGCGAAGTTCTGTTCTGTGCGCTGTCAAACCATTTATGTCACGTTTCTGGACAGACCAAAAAATGAAATTACCACAATCTCAAGTAGCCACCCGACAACTCCGGTGTGGATTCAGATTGTCAATGTAGCTAAACAATCGGCCGCAACGACTGTTTTCCTTAAAAAGACTCTCTGACAGCTACCTGTCACTTTTGTGTTCCTGACATGCATTGTGACGTGATTGTCACTACTTACTGCGAAATTGCCTAGTGTAACCACTATGTCTTTTAACTTAGTGCATACACTACCTAAACCAAAATAACGAGTTGTTGCCTCATGAGGTCCGATTTCACTTCCACTGACATTATTGGAAACCAGACCATACTGGAAGTTTGACTTCTAGGGGAAATTTTGTGGATTATAATCCGAGGTGGAATCTAAATTCCAAAATGGTTTCCTTTCTGTGGAACCTTCTCTGGTGGAACTCATCGGGTGCGTTCAGCATAGTGCGAGTAAAGTTGGGATTTCGCACATAGATGGCATCAGTGACAATTATTTTATTTTATGTGAATGATGGGCGAGAAAGTGTCCCTACAGAACTTGGAATTTAGACCGAGTCTACTTGGTCTAATTTCCAAGAAAAGGAATATTTCTCGCGAAGAAAAAAAGTTATCGGTCGGGCCTGCTCCCTCATTCGTCGTATCGTGATGACACTGCGACTCTTTCACGTCTAGTCGGTCGAAGACAAAAAGGAAATTTTACAACGTATTTAAATTTACACTATAGATTTTCTGAAAATACGAAAGAGATAAAAGCTGGTGTTAAACCAAGAGTCTCATGCACAGCTGAGAGCCGGGGATAAGATTAAAAAATTTACTACGGAAAATCTATGTCTCTCGCATGCTGCAATGTATTTGGGCATGGTGAAAGAAAATATGTTTTCAAGTTCTCATTGATCAATATTTTTGGGGAAAGTCAGGTTATTTAAAAGTAAGTCTGAGATATATTTGTGAACGTCAAGTTTTACCTCTTTAGGTCCTTAGTGTGACACGTCGATTTGTGTCCTCGCCTATCTTCTACCTCGTACAAATTGTTACCATTGACTTGGCTTACACGAAACTTGATAAATTTGGGACACAACTTCGCACATAAATGCTTGGTTGCATCGCTTAAGATATGATTGCGTTTGTAGATTTCGTCACCTACCTTGAAAGAAATGTTCCTACTCCGTAGATGATATGTTTTCTCATACGCCTCGTGGGTTCTTATTAAGGCTTGTTTCAAATACGAGTGAATGATGTTCATCTTGGCGACTTTGGGAAGCCAATCTATCACCGAACAGTTCAGTCCACCCAACTCTCTTAGAAGTCGATAATCTGCCCCATATTCTATCATACGTTGTCCGAATAGGGCTTCGTATGGGGACATAGTAAGAGTTGAATGTACTGTCGTGCGCAAGGCACTGCTGATCGAAGACAGATGTGCATCCCAATCTGTTTGTCGAGGATTGACATACGACCGTATGGCTGCCATGAAGGAACGGTTGACTCGTTCACTAGCATTCGCCTGGGGAGCATACACTGCCGTTCGATAGTGTTTGACCCCGAAAACCTCAATGAGTTTTTGGAACTCCTTCCCAACAAATTGCGTACCATTATCAGAGAGTATGCTCTCTGGTACTCCATAAACCAAGAAAATTTCATCCTTCAAGAATTGTACCACGCTCGCGGCTGTTGCCTTGCGTAGTGGTTTGATGAATATAAATTTAGTCAGTTGATCTAACACGATGACGATATAAACTCTACCAGCTCTCGATCTGGGGTACGGCCCGAGGAAGTCAACATATAAATGCTGAAACGGCCTTTCTACTTCGAAACAGTTTCCCATTTCTGTTCTCAACGTCATGCTAGCTGCTTTACTGGTCTTGCCTGCTTCACACCGGTCTACGTACAGTTTGACCTGGGTGAACATTTCTGGCCAGTAAAACCTGTCTTTCAATCATATCTTTCAATGTTAATCGTCTTCACCACTCCACCATGCGAAGCGCGCGGTGGATTGTTAGGCAATGAGATCAGAGAATCCGCCATTTCTGACGGAACCCACAACTTCCAAGTTAGGTCGTCGGCCAAGGGATTACCAACCGCATGTTTTGTGCGTTTGTATATGTACCCTTCCGACACTTTGAGGTGAGGTAACCGCTCCTGTTCCTTCCTGATATGACTGATGATATCGAGATAACTTTCAGATTTAAAGGACGGATCATCAAGATCGATGTGGAGTACCTCCGAGGTACCGATCTGTGGTAGACACGAAACGAAAGCTGACACTGTCAACTCGTCGTCTTCATATGCTCTAGACAGAGCATCTGGCACAACATTCAATGTTCCCTTTCGGTGCTCCACCAACATCGAAGCCTTGGAGACGCATACTCCACCTCGCTAATCTTCCAGTTGGATCCTTCATAGTCATCAGCCATTTCAGGCTGGAATGCTCTGTAATAACACGAAAATGGTTTCCCTCAACGTAAGACCTAAACTTCTGGATACCTTCAAAAGCTGCTAAGCACTCGCGCTCTGTCACCGAATAGTTTCTCTGTGCAGCATTCAGTTTCCGGAAGAAGTAGTATATAGGCTGCTCCGCCCCGGATTCTGACAGAGTACACATCCGATGCCAGTCGCGGATGCGTCGCAGCGAATGATGAATTCTTTGTAGAAGTCCGGATTGACTAGTACAGGCGCCGAAGTCAAAGCTTGTTTGATTTGCAGGAATGCTTCAATAGCTTCTGGACTGAGCTTGAAAACTTTTCCCTTTTTCAATGTCTCGGTCAAGGGTGCGGCTAGGGTGCTGAAATCCTTCACAAATCGCCGATACCAACCTGCCATACCGAGAAATCGGCGGACTTGGCGAGTTGTGGTTGGTAAAGGACAGCTAGTAATAGCTGCGATCTTATCTGGATCAGCTTTCAAGCAACCCTGACCGACCTTATAACCCAGATAGTGAAGCTCATCAAAACAGAACTTCGACTTCTCGACGTTTATCGTCAGTCCTGCATTCGTCAAACACTTTCCGACTATCTCCAGAGTCTCCAGGTGTTCGTCGAAATCCTTCGACACAACCAACAGATCATCCAAGTATACGAATACTTGATCTCGTAATCCGGACGGGATTACGCGACTCATCAGGTATCTCAAACTTTGTGCCGCATTACATAGACCGAATGGCATGACCTTAAATTGGTACAGTGGTCGGCCAGGTACCGTAAAAGCAGTCTTATCCCTCTAACTTTGCTCCAGCGGTATCTGCCAAAACGCATCCTTCAGATCCACGCTAGAAATATAACGTGTTTCTATCAGACGTGCCAGCAGCCCCTCTATATGCGCAATCGGACGAGCATCTTTCTTTGTTACGGAGTTCACCTTCCGAAAGTCCAGACACAATCGGTTCTTACCAGGCTTGCGAACAAGCACCACTGGGGAACTCCGTGCGCTGGAACTTTCCTCGATGACTCCCAACGAAAGCATGCGGTCCAACTCCGCATACATAAGAGTTTGTATCGCCGGAGAAACGGGATAGTACCTTTGCTTTATAGGTACGGCATCACCCGTGTCTATATAATGTTGCACTAGATTTGTCTTCCCGAGTCCATTGACTGCGAAAGAGGGAAATCTACGAACAACTGCTTCTAGTCGTTTAGACTCTTCATAATTCAACTTAATCTGGTTGGTGGGTCTCTCGTCTGGCCCACCAGTCGTTATTCCTGAAAGACCCGCAATTACATGAGGTGCGATCTGAAATTTCTGCCAAAAGTCGATGCCTAAATATAGACGTTGGCTCAACGCTGGCACAATGTACAGATCAATATCTTTCGTCACTCCTTTGTATTGGATTGGGGTAGTAATAACTCCCACAATGGATTGCTTGTGTCCATCGGCCGTGGACACGGTAGTCTCTACCTTCCTTACCGTAGCGTTTTTGTCTCTCAGATAGGGAAGTATGTTGGTGCCTAAGCAACTAATACTTGCCCCTGAATCAAGAAGACCTAGCAAGTTATCACCGAATAAACTAACCGTCACATATGGACGTGGGTCGCTAGATTCTTGGCCTATGGTTGCTGACGCTATGCTACGGTAAGTAGTCCGCTTCCGATGGAAGCGCTCCCTTGTCCGTCGTATCCGTTTGGATAACTCTGGAAAAGTGACAATCTTCCTGCCTACCTCATTATAATTGCGTAACCTTTCATGGAATGGTTTACGATATAATGGTTCGGTAAAATTATTCTTAAAATTCAAATTCGTATTTGTATTGGGTTCTTTATCTAAAGTAGGGATTGTTCTACAATCATTCTTATTATTATTTGGTACTTCATTCTTATCATTGTTCGGTTTTAAAATGGTAATTTTTGGAAGTTCAAGAGGCGATTTCGGCTTAGACACTTGAACTCCGGGTAGGTCTAATCGGAGCGAACCCCCCCCCCGGTTAATGGGTTGTTCCTCCTCTCGTTTCCCGCTAGACACTTCGGACAAGTCGGGCTGTATTCATTTGCCAATCCGCAGCGGAAACAAAAAACTTTGTCGATTGGCTTTGGGCAATCGCGAAAACTATGGCCAAGAACTTGGCAATTCCAACATTTTTGTAAGTTACGATCCCTCTGGATCGCTTCAATATTGGTAGTGGGCAATGCCACAACTAGATCCTGACAGGGCTCCTCTACGATTTCGTTGACGAAACGCCTTGCAGGTGGACGTTGTGCATTCGGCACAAAATTCGGACGTGGATTCTCATATTGAGATTGAGCTTTCACTATAGCTCGACAGTAATAGGCCAATTGCCTTAAACTGGACGGACTGTAGGTAATGAGAAGTTCACTCATACGCCTACGGACATTTGTTTTTATTATCTCTATCAGCTCCTTTTCGGGTCTTGGAACTCGCATCCTGGAGTTCAGATATAGAATAGCATCGTAAAAGTCATTGAAAGACTCGCCATTCAACATCTTACGATCCGACAGTTTCCTGAAGAGCTCTGTGTCAGTTTCCAAACTGCGGTACTGTTCTACCAAAGCAGTTTTCAACTCATCCCACGTAGTGTGCTTGTTGCCTTTCAGGTACACCCAGTACCATGATTCTACGGAACCTGACACGAAATGGTAGAAATTGGTGGTAATATCATACCACGGCACACCATAACTACATCGAACGCAGTCGAGGCGGAACAGGAAGTCGTCGACTGACATGTTCCGACCATCGAACTTCAATCCCCATTTGTGGAATTGATGAACACGGTTCATAGAAGTCGCGTTCGACGGTGGTGGCCTAGGTGGCGACGCAGCGGACTCGTCGTCGAAATTAAACGCGTTTAATCGCGTCATGAATTCGTCTAAATTCGAGCCTAGAGGCATTTGGGCTGGATTGACATCCGGCAAAGGTGGCACTCTAGTTGGCTCGCAATGAAGTGTAATCCTGTTTACCTCATCTTCGTTGAACGGTCTATAAACGGTCTGAAAATGTCTGGAAGTGGCTGGTCCAGAAGGGACATTAAGATTCACGACACGTGTAGTGTCTGGATTAGCCGCATTAGCTTGTCGCGTGACTTGCTGTGTCGAAGTAGCATTAGGGGGGACAACTGGCTGGGTAGTTTTGACCGTACGTTTTTGTAGTAGTTGAGCGACTTGATCAAGCAATCGTGCATGACTCCTCTCTAGCTATTCTGCCATAAATTGTCTGTCATTGACCCTGTGTAGGTCGAAAGTAGCGGAAACTACCTGCTGAATATATGCTGAGTGATCAGCAGCATTTTTACGCAATTGCTCTTCGGCCCTTGCTACTTCATCGTCGTCTACTACGACGCTTCTATCAACAGTATTATCTCCCGCTTGATTCTCGGCTTGACTGCCTTCGTCCTGGGAGTGATTCTCCACGATATCAATTTGACCGCGGCCGGGTTTCGGTTTCGATCCCCCAGGAGCCATTGCGTCGAAATCTTTGTACTTTGTAAGATAAGTACTTTTGACTGTTCGTTTAGGTCTTGACCCGTTCATTCAATCGCAACAGAAAGGAAATCGGATATACCGCGTCAAACGTGTAAATCAAGGATTCTACAAGTAATTGTATTGTAGCCCGTGAGAAATTCCTCGAACGGAAACTAGACGAGTGATAACAAGGTAAAACAAAACCAAAAAAAAAAATGTGTCAAATCAAAAAGTGGAAAATTCAAATGTATAAGTATAAAAAAAAAATTCAAATATACCGTGAGCAAAACCTCAAACGGATATTTGACAATCAAATAATTCAAAAAAAAAAATTTAAAAAAAAAATTTGTTAATCTAAAAGTGCTTAATAATAAAGGTAAGTATGTATATAGCCTATTCGTCTATCAAAAACAATACTTCAAAAATGTTTTCAAAAATCCTATATTCAACTGGATACTTAAATGTACTCTTAATAAGAAATATAATATATGTTTACTTATATCGGAAAAATTTAATTTCAGAAATCAGTACTTAAATTGTATTCAAGAACTAACTTTATACTATATAATCAATAAATCTAAACTATATTCAACAAAGGCGGGCACTATCCCAAACTATAACTAAATGCGGGCACTATCCCAAAAGACTAAATGGTGGGCTCTATCCCAAAAGACTAAATGGTGGGCTCTATCCCAAACTTACACGACAATCAAGAAGTTACGTCCCAACTTGATTGACGGAACTAAAAAAAAATCAAAATTTAACAGAAATCATAAATCAAAATAACTAAATGTATATACAAATTGTATTTCATAAAAAGATTCGGGGGAGGGTAACCCTCCCTTCTTCTGGTCAAGGTGTGTGTGTGTGTTTTTCGGTTCTTCAACTAAACCGACAAAAAAAAATCATCCTAAAAAAAACTATTAGTGTGTGTAGACATAGTAAAATCTTACGGCATTCCATTGTAAGAGAAAAGACAATTCTTTCTAAACGATCAGTTGATCAGGTATGTGAAGATAACATTACGCTACTGCTGACGTACATCGGGTATAAACCTCCAACTACCGGTTAGCGCTTCATGTCTCTTCGCATACCGTCACTTCCTAACATCTATTAACAATGACTGTATTCTTCTAAAACAACAATCTGGGTGGTAATAATAAGTAAAAGAAACAAGTTAATTTGTAGTTGAAACAAATTGGGTCGTCCTTGAGCGAGTGACCAGCTTCTGCAGCTGACGTGCGTCGGGCAAAAAGCACCAACCACCGGTCAGAAGACCTGCTCATTCTACTCTCGTTTGACCGGATTCTCAGACATCACATTCGGGACATAGTCTACACCTCAGCTACTGACGATCAAGCGAAATTACAGCTCAATCCGGACAGAGATCGAAGACATATCTAAGTGAATAGAGGTAGAGGATAAGTAGATAAACCTAATGCAACAGCTGGCTCAGGATAAATGTCACCAAACCACTGGACAAAATAGTGCCTATACTGCTAACCCCGATGGTATTCCTCCATCTAAGAAACCCGAACAACAACAAAAACTGAAAAATTTTGAAAAATTCTCAAAAATCTTAACTTCTTTCTACGTCACTCTGAATCGACCCAACTTCAATCAATTCTAATCTAAACTTCTCTGGCTAATTCGGGCCTCACGTTGGGCGCCATCTGTAACGTAAAAAAAAATAATGAAATTAAGAAAGATGGTTTCTACCTATTACTCAACGCACAAAACGGGGCCCGTGAGACTTAAAAACTTAGTCCTACGTTGGGCGCCATCTGTAACGATGAAAATTTATGAAATTATGAAATTAAGAAAAAGAAAGAGATTGATTGCCAACAAACACCAACCTCTTCACTCAAGTATCCTATAGATACCCAAGTTCCAAACCCAATGCCTATTGACAACGCAAACCAGAGAGGAAGCAGGGAAAAAAAAGCGCCCACTTATCCTCGACACCTATGCCAAGGAACAGCAACTCCGTCGTCTTCCATCTGTGCCTTTGTGTAACCCAGTACCCCTACATCAGACATACTTACACAATCGCAACAGGGCCTCTTGCTTTCTCTCTCTCCCCTCCCCGTCTTTCCAATTTCATATCCATCCCCATCACAGAAGCGAGAACCATCCACCAGCCTACCATAGGTACTGACTACAAAGTCCCGTAGAACAGCCTAGAGGGTACCTGCTAGCATGTTCACGCCTATCCGCCGCGAGTGCTAGATGTTCTGCTCGCAGCTGGTTCACACAGTAGCCTACACCTATAAACCAAGGACCCTACTTATATCCCCACAGACGTACCTAAACTTGTGATGCTAATTCAGTATCTATCGCTTCGATTTTCCGGAGACTACTCCAGTCTGCACCCTATTGCTTAGTTGACGTCATCTGAATTCGCGTGAATGGGATGGAAGCAACCCCTCGCCGGCAACGCCCCCTTTCTCATCGGGTACCCGTGGAGAGTAGCCGATGGGAACGGCATGCGACAACGTAGGGTCGAGGTCGGGCTGTAAAATAAATTCAATCCCGCTTTTAGAATCAACACAAGGTGTTTTATTTTAAAAATCGCCGCGATTTTTAAAATAAAACACCTTGTGTTGATTCCAAAAGCGGGCTTATAAAAACGGGAATTTAATAAACGGGATGGTAAAAAACAGGATTTTAAAAGCGGGATTTTATAAAAACGGGATTTTTAAAAACAGTATTTTAAAAAACGTGATTTTAAAGACAGGATTTTAAAAAACAGGATTCTGAAAAACGGGCTCCCGAACCCAAACCGATGGGAACGGCATGCGACAACGTATGGTCGAGGTCGAGATCAACCGTCGCGGTGGCCGGCAGTACCATAGCCATAGCTAGCTTAGCCAGGCCGTAGGCACTTGCTCCGGGATCTACCTGACCGGTGTTACCTCTTATTTTTCACTGCCGACCGTTGAACTTAAGATGTGCAAGTTCGAATAATAAATATTGATATGCTTATTGGCCCTCATAACCGTTGCAGCAAAGACATGTCAGAATTGATTGAAAAGTAAAAGTTGACTCAAGATCGCACCTCCTCTTAGTAAAGAGTGAAATCGTAAATCGAAAGTGAAGATTTAAAGGTTGAATTATTCTACTGACCCAGTAAACGCGACACGTAAGTATTTCAATGCAAGCAAGTCATAGAAGTTCGTGACTGCTGTGGCATATTATTAACTTCCGCCCCTTTTGCTGCCACGGTGATATGCAAAAGGTGGCAGAAGAGGTGTATAACTATATGGGGAGGGAGGATCTAAGGTGGTAAGCAGATCCTCCTAGTCTCACAACCCGCCCAAAACGATCACAGAAATCAACTCTTCTGTTCTCATCCTTTGGCTGACCCTGGACCCCTTGAGTCCCCATGACTCGAAAACGATTGTGGGCAGCCCCTGACATAATAAGCAAGCAAATAAAAACTGCTTGCCTAAAACTCTACTCTACCTATATCGTGGTATCCATCCTTGAAAACTAACTAAATATCAAAGCTGTACCAAACTACAACCTCCAAAAGAAAACTAAACACACAAGAACTTACTCCATCAGAAGGGTTTGCGAGGGTTACCACCCTCCCTACGATTTTCTTAAACTGCCATCCTGAAAATCCTGAAAGTCTTCAAACAAAATTCAAGAAATAAATCAACTACAAAAGTTTCAGAAAACGTTACAACAATTTATCTTATTTATTAAAATTATTCAAATAAAAAAAAACTTATAGTCACTAGCTTATATACCTATATAATACTAATCTAAGGTTCTAAAGAAAAATCTTCAATGATTTTTACTTAAGTGTCTAACAGTATAGTTATTATTTTCATATGAGGTTATTTCATAACCGACATGACTCAAAAACTTAAAGAAGTTCAATTATTTGCGCTTTCTTTTTATGAGCTCTTAAAAGCTAAACAAATGTTAATAATTTTCTTTCTTACATACTAATTGGAAAGTCTGAGTATTATGAAAGGTGAAATATTATTATCGTTAAGTTCAAGTGAATTCAGAATAAAAAGTCAAAAAAAATTTAATTTACAACACCATACGCGGATGGTAGGCTAGTATCTTGAACTTGATATATGTAATATCGAACTTTCAATTCTTTGTATCGCGGCGTTAGAATATTCGCAAAACTTCGTTGCGTAATTATCGAACAAAATAAATTCGCAAACATAAACTCTTCGGTTCCTACCGCGAAATATTTCAAATAAAAGAAAAATCTTATGCGCGAACAAAATAACACTAAACATTGAATGAAACAGGACAAATTATAGCGAGAAGATAAAGGTTTCCCACCCAAAGACGTTATTTAAACCCACAGTATCAAAGATAAAAAGTACCATATATGTATGAATCCAATTCGGCTTCGTACATATAATCGATTGCAATATTTGTATCAATATAGCTTAAATCAAATGTAAATATATATATAAAATTCAATATAGTTTTCAATCAAAAGGAGACTCCTACCAATAGGGTAGTTTGAATCTCAATAATTCACTAAACGTCGTTCCGGAAGTGGACTTCTGAAAGTTCCTGTGAAAAGTTATTAGTATATATATTATATTAAGCTATTATCGGTACTATATTAACATAAGTTCGCTCAAATCGCTTAGCTACCTTGAGCTATGCGCCCGAGAGTTGACTGAATATGGATACTAACTAACTTGGTAAACGCGTGTCTAGGTATTTATGAACGTTTGCTTCACGATATGGAAGATTCAATCGGTGACACGGAAAGTAATGCGTATCGGGATTACCACGTTTAAAAGACGTGGTTTAAAAGTACGAAAAGTAACACGAAAGAAACAGGATCAATACGAAATAAAAAGACAAGTGAGTATACTGTAGTAAGTGAGATAGTGAGAGGGAGTATGTGATTATAGCCAATGGATTACAAGAGTATTTAATTATTCAACGCGGCGTTAAATCCCGCCTAAGTTTGGTCGCTACCGACACTCGAGTAAAAATAATAACTTATCGCGAAGGACGAGCTATTCTCTGCTAATCGCGGTGGCTGATAACCATGCATATCATACGCTATTTGCGAGACCTCAAACGTTCCGGTCCAACATTGACCCTTGGTCACAACGACGGTCGAAACAATTCGGAAGGCATGTATCAAAAATAATTATATAATACCGATTTTAATCGATGATATTACGTTAATCAAACAAAGATAACTTCGAACTATCTCTTCACTCGGAAACATAAACTTAATAGGCTAACATAGATTTATTGAAGACACGGATCACGATATTAATTCAAGGAGGAAAATTATTTCACTTTTCATATATAATGCACCATAATACGGATTCAAAGATTCTTATCTACATAAAAATTTATAAAATACAACAGCATGCACTAGTGTGGAGGAGGCGTGAGGTCCTCGCACAGTATTTCCACTTAGGGAATCAATAAAATACGCTCAATAACCACCGTCCGTGGTTATCTGGGTGTGAACGACAGCGTCGACCGCTGCGTCAAACGCCAAATGGATCGAACAGACCAAATGAAGATCAATTAGATGGAGTGGTACGAGCTCTGCTCCCACTCAGGACGCAAACAAGAATAACACACAAATAAGGAAAAGTAATTCTTTGTTACCTGGCTCTTATTTGGATAAATAAACTTTGTTCTCTAACTATACACATTATGCTTAAACTGGAACTGCTGCTCCGGTAGGTGGATATCGTTGATATACTTTCTGCTCCTTCCCACGTTGCTCCAACAAAGAATCTGTTGTGGAGTTGGTGCTTTGTTGAGGACTGGCATCCGTGCATTCGCACGCGCCGAACGTCCGTTGAATCGAAAATTAAAGTTGGGCTTAGTAGCCAGTGATGGTGATGGATATGTTGTAATACACGTTGGGCCTAGGAGCCATTGATGTGAGAACAGATGCCTCAAGACACAATGTGTGTGGTTAGCAAAAAAAAGGTACTTCCAAAGGGAGTGATACAATTTCCAAGGTGAGTGTACGTGGATCGACGTCTGACAAACCACGTGGGTAGCTTCGCCTAGTATCTGGCGAAATCCTTGCTGCTGCGCAGGAACGTGCGTAGCCGTAGCTTGAGAGTGGCCGGTTGAAAATAACTACAACCACTTCGTAGTAAAGCGCACGATTTGGTGCAAATCAAAAATGTATTTATACTGATAAATATCCGATTGTACAAGGCACTGAACATAGGGCGAGATTGTACATGGTAAGTATAAATCCATAAAAAAAATTCAGCGTGGAAAAATCCTTTCCACGAGTAAGTGAAAAGTGTTGCCCAAAAATTTCAAAAATATGGCAAAAATCCAGAACGTGATGGAAATCCAAAAAATATGGCAAAAATCCAGAACGTGATATAAATCCAAAAATATGGCAAAAATCCAGAACGTGATATAAGTCCAAAAATATGGCAAAAATCCAGAATGGTGGCGCAGCCTCGCCTGCCCTATCCCACTGGGGAGAATATTTGCTTCTCTGCGAGGAATATTCCTAAAGGCAGAGAGAAGAAAAACGTGATTATCGCGGGTCGCCATGTATCGCCATCGCAATTTTCAATTTATCAGAGCAAAACAAAACTTCTGCTCCGATAATTGTTTCGAATATCACATTCTTACCTGGTTTTTACGATGTAAATCCTATATATGGAGTTGAATTATTTAATTGCACTTGCAATTAAAATAAATTCAACTAAAAGTTAAAGTTGGGCGCGGTATTGCTGCGCCAGAAAACGAAATTTGTCCTGGTATGGAGTAGTTCTTCCTGCAATGTCTGTCTTCAAAATGAAGAATGCAGACGAAACTATAGCCGGCACCAATCAGCTAACGCCGTACTTCCAGTCATATTTCGATTTCCAGAATGCCGTTCCAGATGACATAGCGAGTTAGATGGCCTAAAGTAACGAATGTTAACCTCGGTTCACACTTCGTTACTTTTGCCAAGACACACATTACACGTAATATAATAGTGTGCTGTGGCAAGCATTTGGGCAAACTAATGTCAACTGAGGCTCTGGTTACACTTGGGAATCGGAATTTATTTAGTGTCTAGACTATTGGTGGCATAAGTACTGAGTAATGGTGACTTTTCAGAGTCACAACTTTCCTGGTATTCTTGTCAGTTTAGCGAAGTTGTATTTCTGACAACTTTAGTAACTTTGCTTTTTTTAGGTTATAGCTGGGTATTTTTCAGATAGCATCCATTTCACCATACACGGTTTTAAATCGTGATGTCATGACGTCAGTTAGCTACTTGGTAATTGAAATTGGTATTTCTTGGTAAGTATCTGTCATTGCTTTATTTCTTGACCTGTGTGTGTATGACAGTTTTGCAAACAAAAAAAAAGGTAAGTATCAGGTTTTCAGATTTTGTAATGAGGAACAGTGTGGAATAAGGGTTTACTTTTTGTTGTTCTATGAGCGAAGTTCTGTTCTGTGCGCTGTCGAACCACTTATATCACGTTTCTGGACAGACCAAAAAAGGAAATTAACACAATCTCAAGTAGCCGCCCGACAACTCCGGTGTGGATTCAGATTGCCAATTTAGCTAAACAATCGGCCGCAACGACTATTTTCCTTAAAAAGACTCTCTGACAGCTACCTGTCACTTTTGTGTTCCTGACATGCATTGTGACGTGATTGTCACTACTTACTGCAAAATTGCCTAGTGTAACCACTATGTCTGTTAACTTAGTGCATACACTACCTAAACCAAAATAACGAGTTGTTGTCTCATGAGGTCCAATTTCGCTTCCACTGACATTATTGGAAAGCAGACCATACTGGAAGTTTGACTTGTAGGGGAAATTTTGTGGATTATAATCCGAGGTGGAATCTAATTTCCAAAATGGTTTCCTTTTTGTGGAACCTTCTCTGGTGGAACTCATCGGGTGCGTTCAGCATAGTGCGAGTAAAGTTGGGATTTCGCACATAGATGGCACCAGTGACAATTATTTTATTTTATGTGAATGATTGGCGAGAAAGTGTCCCTACAGAACTTGGAATTTAGACCGAGTCTACTTGGTCTAATTTCCAAGAAAAGGAATATTTCTCGCGAAGAAAAAAAGTTATCGGTCGGGCCTGCTCCCTCATTCGTCGTATCGTGATGACACTGCGACTCTTTCACGTCTAGTCGGTCGAAGACAAAAAGGAAATTTTACAACGTATTTAAATTTACACGTTTGAGCGCTCTATAGATTTTCTGAAAATACGAAAGAGATAAAAGCTGGTGTTAAACCAAGAGTCTCATGCACAGCTGAGAGCCGGGCATAAGATTAAAAAATTTACTACGGACATGGTGGAAGAAAATATGTTTTTAAGTTCTCATTGATTAATATTTTTGGGGAAAGTCAGGTTATTTAAAAGTAAGTCTGAGATATATTTGTGAACGTCAAGTTTTACCTCTTTAGGTCCTTAGTGTGACACGTCGATTTGTGTCCTCGCCTATCTTCTACCTCGTACAAATTGTTACCATTGACTTGGCTTACACGAAACTTGATAAATTTGGGACACAACTTCGCACTTAAATGCTTGGTTGCATCGCTTAAGATATGATTGCGTTTGTAGATTTCGTCACCTAACTTGAAAGAAATGTTCCTACTCCGTAGATGATATGTTTTCTCATACGCCTCGTGGGTTTTTATTAAGGCTTGTTTCAAATACGAGTGAATGATGTTCATCTTGGCGACTTTGGGAAGCCAATCTATCTCCGAAGAGTTCAGTCCACCCAACTCTCTTAGAAGTCGATAATCTGCCCCATGTTCTATCATACGTTGTCCGAATAGGGCTTCGTATGGGGACATAGTAAGAGTTGAATGTACTGTCGTGCGCAAGGCACTGCTGATCGAAGACAGATGTGCATCCCAATCTGTTTGTCGAGGATTGACATACGACCGTATGGCTGCCAGGATGAAACGGTTGACTCGTTCACTAGCATTCGCCTGGGGAGCATACACTGCCGTTCGATAGTGTTTGACCCCGAAAACCTCAATGAGTTTTTGGAACTCCTTCCCAACAAATTGCGTACCATTATCAGAGAATATGCTCTCTGGTACTCCATAAACCAAGAAAATTTCATCCTTCAAGAATTTTACCACGCTCGCGGCTGTTGCCTTGCGTAGTGGTTTGATGAATATAAATTTAGTCAGTTGATCTAACACGATGACGATATAAACGCTACCAGCTCTTGATCTGGGGTACGGCCCGAGGAAGTCAACATATAAATGCTGAAACGGCCTTTCTACTTCGAAACAGTTTCCCATTTCTGTTCTCAACGTCATGCTAGCTGCTTTACTGGTCTTGCATGCTTCACACCGGTCTACGTACAGTTTGACCTTTGTGAACATTCCTGGCCAGTAAAACCTGTCTTTCAATGTAAATCGTCTTCACCACTCCACCATGCGAAGCGCGCGGTGGATTGTGAGCCAATGAGATCAGAGAGTCCGCCATTTCTGACGGAACCCACAACTTCCAAGTTAGGTCGTCGGCCAAGGGATTACCAACCGCATGTTTAGTGCGTTTGTATATGTACCCTTCCGACACTTTGAGGTGAGGTAACCGCTCCTGTTCCTTCCTGATATGACTGATGATATCGAGATAACTTTCAGATTTAAAGGACGGATCATCAAGATCGATGTGGAGTACCTCCGAGGTACCGATCTGTGGTAGACGCGAAACGAAAGCTGACACTGTCAACTCGTCGTCTTCATATGCTCTAGACAGGGCATCTGGCACAACATTCAATGTTCCCTTTCGGTGCTCCACCAACATCGAAGCCTTGGAGACGCATACTCCACCTCGCTAATCTTCCAGTTGGATCCTTCATAGTCATCAGCCATTTCAGGCTGGAATGCTCTGTAATAACACGAAAATGGTATCCCTCAACGTAAGACCTAAACTTCTGGATACCTTCAAAAGCTGCTAAGCACTCGCGCTCTGTCACCGAATAGTTTCTCTGTGCAGCATTCAGTTTCCGGAAGAAGTAGTATATAGGCTGCTCCGCCCCGGATTCTGAAAGAGTAAACATCCGATGCCAGTCGCGGATGCGTCGCAGAGAATGATGAATTCTTTGGAGAAGTCCGGATTGACTAGTACAGGCGCCGAAGTCAAAGCTTGTTTGATTTGCAGGAATGCTTCAATAGCTTCTGGACTGAGCTTGAAAACTTTTCCCTTTTTCAATGTCTCGGTCAAGGGTGCGGCTAGGGTGCTGAAATCCTTCACAAATCGCCGATACCAACCTGCCATACCGAGAAATCGGCGGACTTGGCGAGTTGTGGTTGGTAAAGGAAAGCTAGTAATAGCTGCGATCTTATCTGGATCAGCTTTCAAGCAACCCTGACCGACCTTATAACCCAGATAGTGAAGCTCATCAAAACAAAACTTCGACTTCTCAACGTTTATCGTCAGTCCTGCATTCGTCAAACACTTTCCGACTATCTCCAGAGTCTCCAGGTGTTCGTCGAAATCCTTCGACACAACCTCCAAGTATACGAATACTTGATCTCGTAATCCGGACGGTATTACGCGATTCATCAGGTATCTCAAACTTTGTGCCGCATTACATAGACCGAATGGCATGACCTTAAATTGGTACAGTGGTCGGCCAGGTACCAGAAAAGCAGTCTTCTCCCTCGAACTTTGCTCCAGCGGTATCTGCCAAAACGCATCCTTCAGATCCACTCTAGAAATATAACGTGTTTCTATCAGACGTGCCAGCAGCCCCTCTATATGCGCAATCGGACGAGCATCTTTCTTTGTTACGGAGTTCACCTTCCGAAAGTCCAGACACAATCGGTTCTTACCAGGCTTGCGAACAAGCACCACTGGGGAACTCCATGCGCTGGAACTTTCCTCGATGACTCCCAACGAAAGCATGCGGTCCAACTCCGCATACATAAGAGTTTGTATCGCCGGAGAAACGGGATAGTACCTTTGCTTTATAGGTACGGCATCACCCGTGTCTATATAATGTTGCACTAGATTTGTCTTCCCGAGTCCATTGACTGCGAAAGAGGGAAATCTACGAACAACTGCTTCTAGTCGTTTAGACTCTTCATAATTCAACTTTATCTGGTTGGTGGGTCTCTCGCCTGGCCCACCGGTCGTTATTCCTGAAAGACCCGCAATTACATGAGGTGCGATCTGAAATTTCTGCCAAAAGTCGATGCCTAAATATAGACGTTGGCTCAACGCTGGCACAATGTACAGATCAATATCTTTCGTCACTCCTTTGTATTGGATTGGGGTAGTAATAAATCCCACAATGGATTGCTTGTGTCCATCGGCCGTGGACACGGTAGTCTCTACCTTCCTTACCGTAGCGTTTTTGTCTCTCAGATAGGGAAGTATCCCCCTCTATGAGTTGACCTTGTCGCGGTGAGGGGGCTTACGTGGGATTCTTCAACACACACACACGCTCACACACACACACACACACACACACACACACACACACGCACACACACACGCACATACACACGCACACACACACAAACACACACACACATACACACACACAAATACACACACACACACACACACACACACACACACACACACACTTCAACAACTGCAGAATCACACTAACCAACATAACTCAAATAAAACTAAAATCATGAACTTTAAAGCTAATAATAATAATAAAATCCGGGTGGGGATATCTGCTCAAATGTCGGCAGGAGTCGCGACTGCCGGCACGGGCTTTGCTTCGAAAGAGGAGGAGTCGCCAGCGACTAAAAGTTCACAAAAGAAAATTAAAAAGAAAAAGAATGACGAATTAAGCGAAAGGGGCGATATGACCGCTAGGACAACCTCAACTCCCGGGAAGGCTGTAAAGCCGTCCGAGAGTGGGGGAAGTGCTGCCAGTCTGGACGCTCCTCCGCAGCTGTCGGGACAAATCACGGTCGGTAGTGGGGATACTGTGACTTACAGTACCTCTGCTGCCCTCCGTGACTGCCCCCCGACAGTTGCGGATGTAAATAACAAAAACAGTGGCAGTGCCACAGTGACACACTGTGACACTCCCACCGCACTATTGAGCTCAGACTCTCAAGAAATTCCCCTCCTTGACGGGGGTGTGGCTGTGACTTTCAGCTCCACCTCGGACAAGGAGAGGAATACCACCGCCCAACAAAAACCTTCGGGCTCAGGAAGAGGTGTCCAGGGGGCTGATGGAGCCGTGACTTACGGTTCCACCGGCGTCAGGGGTAAACCTTCCTCGAGCTCCATGGGGATTCCCCCCTGCGACGGTGAGGCTGTGACTTACAGCACCACCGCTGGAGGGAGGAGTGTAACCTACTCACGAAAAGATAGACGGAACGCGGAGAGATTAGTGAAGATGCTAGGTGACTTACCGGTGTCGGATCTGGACTCGAAGCAATCTGCCAAACTCGTGTGGGCAAAAAATATAATTAAAAGTGAAGACTCTACGTCTAAGCGCCAGCGATCCTTTGAGGGAACCGGTCCGGAACCCAAAAGACCAAAGGCCAATTCCAATACTCTTTCCAACATCAGGAAAGATCTATCCTTTAGTGACGTACTAAAGGATAAAACCATTTTAGCGGTGATTGATAGGAGTAATGTAGATGGTATGATCTCCTTCGATCGGTGGACGACGGTCTTGAACAAGCTTCAGGCTTCCTACTGGACCCTCATGATGGAAAATCCAGGTGAACCTGCCATTTTTGAGAATGCCGGGTGGTACCAGGGGCGCGTCAAGCTCGTCGCCTTCGATGGTCGGAGGTCGTGCGATCTATATAAGCTCGCCATCAGTAGGTTGGAGGGACTCTGGCCTGGTGCTAAGCTCGAGGTTGTGGCAAGAGAAGACATTCCTTGCAGACCAAGGGCTCGTACCAGATTACCAGCTGAACTCTCCGACAAAGAAATCATCCTTAAAATGCTACAATATGGTAACCCATCCCTGCCTACTCATGACTGGAAAGTCGCCAAGCTGGAGGATCCGGAGGGTCCTTATAGATCGGCTATTATAGTCATCAATAGGTATTCACTGGCTCCACTAGCGTCGACCAAAGGAGTGATTAGGTTTGGATGGTCTACCATTACGCTGAAAGTGTATAGGAAAGACGAAGAGAGTGCTAGACTAGCACTCACTACATCGGATGATATACCCGCAGTGGAGGAACCTGCTGGTGTTATCAACCTTCCAGAAATGGAAATAGATGCACCCAGCACTCCTTCTATAGGTATGCCCTCCTCCAAACCAGATACCGCATCCGACTTGGATGCTCACACTGTCGACAGTCCTTCCGACATGGAGACTGAAGACTACATTAATGAAGATTTTCTTTTACGGTCATCCTCGGAGTCTGACTCAGAGGAGGACCTCAATAGCACTGTAAGAGGTGGTCTGGAAAACTGCAACCGAGATGGTTCAGCTACTACAGATTAACCTCCAACATTCCAAACTGGCTTCGGCCTCCCTTCTTCTCCGACTGCAAACAAAAGGGGAAGATATTGTCCTGATCCAGGAACCATGGATTGTCAAATCTATTGTTCATGGACTCAGGACTCCTGGGTACTACTTGCTGTATGCATTGGACAAAGGTGAGCCACGATCCTGCATATTAGTGAGAAGTAATATTAATGTATTTATACTCCCTGACTACAGCGATCGAGACGTTACTACGGTCAGACTGCAGACCAAAAAAGGCATATACTGGCTTGCCTCAGCTTACCTTGGCCACGACCATCTCGGCCCCCTCCCCAGCGACATGCTGAGGAGAATTATAGAGGAATCAGAGCGGCTAAATACGTGCCTCCTAATTGGTTGTGACGCCAACGCACACCATACAGTCTGGGGGAGTACAAATATAAATGATAGAGGTGAGTCTCTTTTTGATTATATTCTCAGTACTAACCTAATTGTAACTAACACTGGGAATGAACCAACATTCATAACCAGAAACAGACAAGAAGTCTTAGACATAACACTTGTCTCCGATTCGATTCATCATAGGATCACGAATTGGAAGGTGTCTGCAGAGCACTCATTCTCTGATCACAGATACATCCAATTCGAACTTATTGATGACACTAATAAACAACCAGCCTTCCGTAATTATCGAAAGACTGATTGGCAAAAATACAGGGATACTCTAAAAAGTTTAATTAAACCTGATCTTTTGAAAATCCCTTCTAATATAAACGAACTTGACAAAAAAGTCAACGATCTAACAGCAGCCCTTAACAAATCATTGTCAGCCTCCTGCCCTCTTACTCGTATAAGAGGAAAACGGAAGCCACCTTGGTGGAACTCGGGGCTTGAACCGCTCAGGAAAACTTGTAGAAAGTCCTTCAACCGAGCTAAATACTCCAAAGAAATCGCAGACTGGGATTCCTACAAAGAATCCTTGAAATTTAATAAAAAAGAGCTGAGGAAAAGTAAAAGAGCCTCCTGGAGGAACCTCTGTGGTAAAATAGAAGATACTTCAGAGGCCTCTAGATTAAGGAAAATCCTCTCTACCAATCCTACAATGCCTAGTTTCTTTAAAAAAGCAGACGGCTCATGGACCAATACCTGCGAAGAATCGCTTAACTTGCTACTTGACACCCATTTCCCAGGTAGCTCCCTTAACATAGCAAACATTGATTGTAGTCCAATTGGACCAACCAATAATAAAACTAGTAAACTTGGTCTGATCACTAGGGAAAAACTAAAATGGGCCATCAACAGCTTCAATCCATATAAATCTGCTGGACCTGACGGTATAATACCAGCAGAACTTCAACAGTCTATGGATATTATTATCCCTATCCTGGAAATAGTACTAAACGGATGTTTAGAGTTGAAATACATTCCAGCGTTATGGAGGGAAGTAAAAGTTGTGTTCATTCCCAAAGTGGGAAAATGTTCCCAAGTGTATCCAAAAGACCTCAGACCTATAAGTCTATCATCATTCCTTCTTAAAACTTTAGAACGTCTGATTTATATCCATTTGCGAAATGCCATAGACACAACTCTAGTATCTACAGCACAACACGCTTACTGCAAAGGAAAATCGGTAGACACTGCCTTGCATACCTTAGTAAGCGCTATCGAATATTCCCTACATCACAAAGAGTATACTCTGGTAGCATTCCTTGATATCGAGGGTGCTTTTAACAACGTCAGCAACCAAGCAATCACAACGGCACTAGACAATCTTAAAGTAGACAGATCCCTGAGTGAGCTTATAAATCTTATGCTAAAAAGTAGGCTAATCAACTCAACCCTAGGAGACGTCTCCCTAAGAAGATCAGTCAGCAGAGGTACTCCACAAGGTGGAGTCCTATCCCCTCTTCTATGGAACTTAGTTGTCAATGAACTTCTAGTTGACCTGGAAGCAGAGGGATTCAAAGTGATTGCATACGCTGATGACGTCGCCATTGCGATATCAGGAAAACATGCTCAAATTCTTATTGAGCTAATGCAAACAGCTCTTAACAAGCTTCTTAAGTGGACTGGTAAATGTGGGCTAGGAGTAAACCCCCACAAAACTGAACTGGTCCTCTTCACAAGGAAATATAAAGTTCCACACCTAAATGCTCCGTCTATCAATGGAACTCCACTAACTTTCTCAAATGAAGCTAAATATCTAGGCCTCGTTCTAGATAAGAAGCTCACATGGAAACCCAACATTCAGGAAAGAGTAAAAAAGGCCACGGTGGCTCTTTTTTCTTGCAAAAAAGCAATAGGGAACAAATGGGGTTTATCCCCACAAATTACCCACTGGCTATATACAGCGGTCATAAGACCGATACTTACTTATGGGATCACAGTATGGTGGACTGCTTTGGATAAAGTGTCCTACCGGGACCACCTAAGCAAAGTCCAAAGATCAGCGTGTCTATGTATCACTGGAGCACTGCGTACGACACCTTCAGCTGCCTAAGACATTCTTCTTAATCTTACACCCCTCGACATTTTTAGTAAACAAATGGCGGCGAGTACAGCAATACGTCTCAGAGCCACCTCTCAATGGACCAATAACTCAATTGGCCACACTATTATTCTGAATTCATTCAGAACGATTCCAAGTCACTCTGACTACACCATACCCCAACTGGTTTTTGAAAACAACTTCCGAGTCTCCATTCCATCACGGTCTGACTGGGACGAAGGACATTTCTCGAGAGATGATTCGATTCATTTCTACACTGATGGTTCAAAAACCGAAGATGGGGTTGGGGGCGGAGTGTACTCAGAAGGACTAAATCTTAGTCTCTCTTTCCGACTCCCTAACTATTGTAGCGTGTTCCAAGCGGAACTTCTGGCGATAAAAGAGGTTCTATCCTGGCTCAAGGAAAACGTGATATCCACGTCGAATATCCGCATCTTTTCAGACAGCCAAGCAGCCCTTAAATCATTCGAGGCGGTTTCCACGAACTCAGCAACAGCCCGCAACTGTCGCTCATCTCTCGCGGAGATGGCAGAACAGTTTAACATTCACCTTTTTTGGGTGCCGGGACATAGACATATTCCAGGAAACTGCAAGGCCGATGAACTCGCCAGAAATGGAACTACTGAACCACTTTCACCCGACAGGAGGAATATTGGTATACCTATCGCTACATGTAAACTCATGCTAAAACACGATGCCATGAACGAAACAAATCTTAGGTGGTCAAACTTGACTACCTGTCAGGCGACAAAACAGATCTGGCCAAAACTAGATCCAAAACGTTCCAAATGTTTGTTATCTCTTGGTAGATCACACCTTAGCTCCTTAATCGGTGTCATAACTGGACACTGTCTTATAGGCAGACATGCTATTAGACTCGGTGTCTTCTCGAACGACTTCTGCAGAAGTTGCATGGACGAGGAAGAGGAAGAGACTATAACTCATCTTCTTTGTTCATGCCCTGCTCTCTCACAAAGACGAAAATTACATTTGGGAGATTTCTTCCTCAACGATATCAATGACCTAACTCAGACAGACATCCACTGTCTCCATCGCTTTGTTAAAAGTTCCAATTGGTTTTAAAATTAGTGAGGTAGTGCCTCACTTTCATATGTGGTATCACAATGGACCTAGTATCTGGTCTAAGTGTGTCAGTCGTTGACTGACAGCCACCTTAACCTAACCTTACCTAACCTAGGGAAGTATGTCGGTGCCTAAGCAACTAATACTTGCCCCTGAATCAAGAAGACCTAGCAAGTTATCACCGAATAAACTAACCGTCACATATGGACGTGGGTCGCTAGATTCTTGGCCTATGGTTGCTGACGCTATGCTACGGTAAGTAGTCCGCTTCCGATGGAAGCGCTCCCTTGTCCGTCGTATCCGTTTGGATAACTCTGGAAAAGTGACAATCTTCCTGCGTACCTCATTATAATTGCGTAACCTTTCATGGAATGGTTTACGATATAATGGTTCGGTAAAATTATTCTTAAAATTCAAATTCATATTTGTATTGGGTTCTTTATCTAAAGTAGGGATTGTTCTACAATCATTCTTATTATTATTTGGTATTTCATTCTTATCATTGTTCGGTTTTAAAATGGTAATTTTTGGAAGTTCAAGAGGCGATTTCGGCTTAGACGCTTGAACTCCGGGTAGGTCTAATCGGAGCGAACCCCCCCGGTTAATGGGTTCCTCCTCCTCTCGTTTCCCGCTAGACACTTCGGACAAGTCGGGCTGTATTCATTTGCCAATCCGCAGCGGAAACAAAAAACTGTCGATTGGCTTTGGGCAATCGCGAAAACTATGGCCAAGAACTTGGCAATTCCAACATTTTTGTAAGTTACGATCCCTCTGGATCGCTTCAATATTGGTAGTAGGCAATGCCACAACTAGATGCTGACAGGGCTCCTCTACGATTTCGTTGACGAAACGCCTTGCAGGTGGACGTTGTGCATTCGGCACAAAATTCGGACGTGGATTCTCATATTGAGATTGAGCTTTCTCTATAGCTCGACAGTAATAGGCCAATTGCCTTAAACTGGACGGACTGTAGGTAATGAGGAGTTCACTCATACGCCTACGGACATTTGTTTTTATTATCTCTATCAGCTCCTTTTCGGGTCTTGGAACTCGCATCCTGGAGTTCAGGTATAGAATAGCATCGTAAAAGTCATTGAAAGACTCGCCATTCAACATCTTACGATCCGACAGTTTCCTGAAGAGCTCTGTGTCAGTTTCCAAACTGTGGTACTGTTCTACCAAAGCAGTTTTCAACTCATCCCACGTAGTGTGCTTGTTGCCTTTCAGGTTCACCCAGTACCATGATTCTACGGAACCTGACACGAAATGGTAGAAATTGGTGGTAATATCATACCACGGCACACCATAACTACATCGAACGCAGTCGAGGCGGAACAGGAAGTCGTCGACTGAAATGTTCCGACCATCGAATTTCAATCCCCATTTGTGGAATTGATGAACACGGTTCATAGAAGTCGCGTTCGAGGGTGGTGGCGTAGGTGGCGACGCAGCGGACTCGTCGTCGAAATTAAACGCGTTTAATCGCGTCATGAATTCGTCTAAATTCGAGCCTAGAGGCATTTGGGCTGGATTGACATCCGGCAAAGGTGGCACTCTAGTTGGCTCGCAATGAAGTGTAATCCTGCTTGCCTCATCTTCGTTGAACGGTCTATAAACGGTCTGAAAATGTCTGGAAGTGGCTGGTCCAGAAGGGACATTAAGATTCACGACACGTGTAGTGTCTGGATTAGCCGCATTAGCTTGTCGCGTGACTTGCTGTGTCGAAGTAGCATTAGGGGGGACAACTGGCTGGGTAGTTTTGACCGTACGTTTTTGTAGTAGTTGAGCGACTTGATCAAGCAATCGTGCATGACTCCTCTCTAGCTCTTCTGCCATAAATTGTCTGTCATTGACCCTGTGTAGGTCGATAGTAGCGGAAACTACCTGCTGAATATATGCTGAGTGATCAGCAGCAACTTTACGCAATTGCTCTTCGGCCCTTGCTACTTCATCGTCGTCTACTACGACGCTTCTATCAACAGTATTATCTCCCGCTTGATTCTCGGCTTGACTGCCTTCGTCCTGGGAGTGATTCTCCACGATATCGTTTTGACCGCGGCCGGGTTTCGGTTTTGATCCCCCAGGAGCCATTGCGTCGAAATCTTTGTACTTTGTAAGATAAGTACTTTTGACTGTTCGTTTAGGTCTTGAGCCGTTCATTCAATCGCAACAGAAAGGAAATCGGATATACCGCGTCAAACGTGTAAATCAAGGATTCTACAAGTAATTGTATTGTAGCCCGTGAGAAATTCCTCGAACGGAAACTAGACGAGTGATAACAAGGTAAAACAAAAACCAAAAAAAAAATTTGTCAAATCAAAAAGTGGAAAATTCAAATGTATAAGTATAAAAAAAAAATTCAAATATACCGTGAGCAAAACCTCAAACGGATATTTGACAATCAAATAATTAAAAAAAAATAAATTAAAAAAAAAATTTTGTTAATCTAAAAGTGCTTAATAATAAAGGTAAGTATGTATATAGCCTATTCGTCTATCAAAAACAATACTTCAAAAATGTTTTCAAAAATCAACTGGATACTTAAATGTACTCTTAATAAGAAATATAATATATGTTGACTTATATCGGAAAAATTGAATTTCTGAAATCAATACTTAAATTGTATTCAGGAACTAACTTTATACTATATAATCTATAAATCTAAACTATATTCAACAAAGGCGGGCACTATCCCAAACTATAACTAAATGCGGGCACTATCCCAAAAGACTAAATGGTGGGCTCTATCCCAAAAGACTAAATGGTGGGCTCTATCCCAAACTTACACGACAATCAAGAAGTTACGTCCCAACTTGATTGACGGAACTAAAAAAAAAATCAAAATTTAACAGAAATCATAAATCAAAATAACTAAATGTATATATAAATTGTATTTCATAAAAAGATTCGGGAGAGGGTAACCCTCCCTTCTTCTGGTCAAGGTGTGTGTGTGTGTTTTTCGGTTCTTCAACTAAACCGACAAAAAAAAATCATCCTAAAAAAAAACTATTAGTGTGTGTAGACATAGTAAAATCTTACGGCATTCAATTGTAAGAAAAAAGACAATTATTTCTAAACGATCAGTTGATCAGGTATGTGAAGATAACATTACGCTACTGCTGACGTACATCGGGTATAAAACTCCAACTACCGGTTAGCGCTACATGTCTCTTCGCATACCGTCACTTCCTAACATCTATCAACAATGACTGTAAACTTCTAAAACAACAATCTGGGTGGTAATAATAAGTAAAAGAAACAAGTTAATTTGTAGTTGAAACAAATTGGGTCGTCCTTGAGCGAGTGACCAGCTTCTGCAGCTGACGTGCGTCGGGCAAAAAGCACCAACCACCGGTCAGAAGACCTGCTCATTCTACTCTCGTTTGACCGGATTCTCAGACATCACATTCGGGACATAGTCTACACCTCAGCTACTGACGATCAAGCGAAAGTACAGCTCAATCCGGACAGAGATGGAAGACATATCTAAGTGAATAGAGGTAGAGGATAAGTAGATAAACCTAATGCAACAGCTGGCTCAGGATAAATGTCACCAAACCACTGGACAAAATAGTGCCTATACTGCTAACCCCGATGGTATTCCTCCATCTAAGAAACCTGAACAACAACAAAAACTGAAAATTTTTTTAAAATTCTCAAAAATCTTAACTTCTTTCTACGTCACTCTGAATCGACCCAACTTCAATCAATTCTAATCTAAACTTCTCTGGCTAATTCGGGCCCCACGTTGGGCGCCATCTGTAACGTAAAAAAAATAATGAAATTAAGAAAGATGGTTTCTACCTATTACTCAACGCACAAAACGGGGCCCGTGAGACTTAAAAACTTAGTCCCACGTTGGGCGCCATCTGTAACGATGAAAATTTATAAAATTATGAAATTAAGAAAAAGAAAGAGATTGATTGCCAACAAACACCAACCTCTTCACTCAAGTATCCTATGGATACCCAAGTTCCAAACCCAATGCCTATTGACAACGCAAACCAGAGAGGAAGCAGGGAAAAAAAAAAGCGCCCACTTATCCTCGACACCTATGCCAAGGAACAGCAACTCCGTCGTCTTCCATCTGTGCCTTTGTGTAACCCAGTACCCCTACATCAGACATACTTACACATTCACAACACGGCCTCTTGCTTTCTCTCTACTCCCCTCCCCGTCTTTCCAATTTCATATCCATCCCCATCACAGAAGCGAGAACCATCCACCAGCCTACCATAGGTACTGACTACAAAGTCCCGTAGAACAGCCTAGAGGGTACCTAATAGCATGTTCACGCCTATCCGCCGCAAGTCCTAGATGTTCTGCTCGCAGCTGGTTCACACAGTAGCCTTCACCTATAAACCAAGGACCCTACTTATATCCCCACAGACGTACCTAAACTTGTGATGCTAATTCAGTATCTATCGCTTCGATTTTCCGGAGACTCTACTCCAGTCTGCACCCTATTGCTTAGTTGACGTCATCTGAATTCGCGTGAATGGGATGGAAGCATGTTGAAGATCATTCTAAAACGTTCAATAGATTACATTGAATACTTTATAATATTAGACTACAAAACTTTATAATGTAAATATCAAGTTTTGTTTTATAAAATAACCAGTCTGAAAAATATTTTCTTATAATAAAGATTAATATTCGTAAAGCTTAATTTAATTTTCTTATTGGTACCTGCGGTAAAGCTAAAGGACTTTTATATAATTTAACAGATTATGAGACTTAATTGTACCAAATAAGAAATAAATTAAGAAATAATTAAAGAAGAAAGAAGAAATTTGTTTGCCTAAGGATGGATGCAGCAAAATCCAATATTGCTAAATTAAATAATAACAATTATGCAAATTGGAAGTTCCGGATGGAGTTGCTGCTTCGTAAGCAAAATTTATGGAAGAAGGTTATTGTTGGAGAAAAGCCAAACCCACCCAGAGTCAATGATGCGGTAACAAATCAAAAAGAAATTGAAGATTTAGAAATTTTAGATGATGAAGCCAGGGGAACAATTGGTTTATGTGTTGACGACGACCAACTTGCCCATATTCGTTCGGAAATAACAGCAAAATCTACCTGGAATGCACTTAAGAATTATCATGAGAAGAACACCCTCACCAATAAAGTATATTTGATGCGATCAATTTGTTCGCTGAAGTTGGAAGAAGGCGGTGATGCAAAAGCACATATATGCAAAATGCAAGATTATTTCACGAAGTTGCGTGATATTGGTGAAGAAATTTTGTCCGACAAATGGAGTGCTGCTATGCTACTAAGTAGCTTACCGGAAAGTTATGATACATTGATAACTTCATTAGAATCAAGAAAAGAAGAAGATGTAACTTTTGCGTTGGTACAACAAAGAGTTATAGCAGAATATGAAAGACATTCTGTTGCAAATTGCAGTTCTGTAGATTCTGTTTTGAAGACTGAAGCCAATGTTGAAGTATGCTATTTTTGCCGCAAACCAGGACACCAAAAGAAATCTTGCGGAAAATACAAGGAATGGCTAGCTAAGCGAAACTTCAAGAAGAAGGATGTCAAATGGAATCATAGAGTCAATTCAATTGAAGAACCATCGGAGCCGAAGACGAAATCAATTGATAACTCGAAAGATTTTCTCTTCACTCTTGGCCACGGACAACAATTTGGATGGATTATCGATTCAGGAGCTACTCGTCATGTTGCGAACAATGAGGAATTTTTCACAAATCTTGACAAATCATACAAGAGTTCTGTTGAACTTGCGAATGGAGACGCCACAAAAGTTCAAGGAATAAGATCTGGACCTTTAAAATTTTTAGATGAGAATGGTAATATCAATCAAGCTAAGGCATCGGAAGTTCTGTATGCGCCTAATTTGACAGGTAACATGCTTTCTGTTAAACAATTAACTAAAAATGGGTTCAGAGTAGAGTTTTATAAAAATAAATGTGAAATTAAGCACGAAGGTAAGCAAATTGGTGTTGCAGATATAGTTGGTTCTTTATATGTTTTGCGACAACAAAGTAAAGTTTGTGCTGTACTTGAGCACAATGATAATTGTATTCATGAATTACATCGGAGAATGGGGCACAGAGATCCAGATGCAATTCGAAGAATGTATTCGAATGGATGCATCAATGGGTTGAATATTGTTGACTGTGGTATTAAGGAAGTTTGTGAGGTCTGCATGAAAGGAAAGATGACGAGATTGCCGTTCCCTAAACAATCTCAAACTGAATCATTGGCACGTTTAGATTTGGTTCACACAGATGTATGCGGTCCTATGCAAACAGCTACACCTGCTGGAAAGCGATATATTGTGACATTCATTGACGATTTTTCGGGCTTTACAATAGTTTGTTTACTTGCACAAAAAGGAGAAGTTGAAGACACGATCAAACAATTTGTGGAATTCTGCAAAACAAACTTCTCACAAAAACCTAAAGTTTTAAGATCTGATCGTGGTGGGGAATACACTGGAAAGAACCTTCAAAATTTTCTAAAAGCAGAAGGAATAAAACAACAGCTTACAGCGGCATATAGTCCTCAACAAAATGGCAAAGCTGAAAGAAAGAATAGGACATTGGTGGAAATGGCGCGTTGTATGTTGATAGATGCTGGTTTACCAAACACTTTCTGGGGAGAAGCAATATCAACTGCAAATTTTGTTCAAAATCGCGTCATTACAAAAACAAGAAACACGACACCGTTTGAACTTTGGAATGGTGTTAAACCAAATATAGAACAGTTTCAAGTTTTTGGTTCTAAATGTTTTGTCCATGTACCTGATGTGAAGCGACGCAAGTTGGATAATCGAGGAATTGAAGCAATATATTTGGGATATGACGACAAATCAAAAGCTTACAGATGTTACGACAAGACTTCAAGAAAGCTTTTAATAAGTCGAGATGTAAGATTTTGTTCATCAAAAGTCGCCAATAAAGATGAGATCATAGTTGAGCTATCAAAAGTAAAGAAAAGAAGCTCACTAGAAGAAGAATCAGCACAACAAGAAGAAGAAGAACATGAACTTCAGGAGGAGATAAATGCCGATATGAATGACTCAGATGGAACGACTGTTGAAACGCCAGAAGAAGTTCATATACGAATTTCAGACAGAGCAAACAAAGGAGTTCCACCAAAACGTTTAGTTGAACAGATGAACACCACCAAAGAAATTACAGAACCAACTAACTATACGGAAGCAATCGAATGTGACGAAAGAGAGCAGTGGCTTACTGCAATGCAAGAGGAATTGGAGTCACACGAAGAAAATGGCACTTGGGACCTAGTCGATCTACCACCCGGGAAAAAGGCGATCGGCGGGAAGTGGGTTTTCAAAATCAAAACTGGACTAGACGGTAAAATACAAAGATATAAAGCAAGGTATGTTGCACAAGGATTCTCACAGAAGTATGGTGAAGATTATGATGAGGTTTTTGCACCTGTAGTAATGCACACCACATTTAGAATCCTTCTATCAGTTGCCTCAAAAAGAAAATTGATTGTGCACCATTTAGATGCTAAGACAGCATTTCTTAACGGAAAATTAACAGAAACTATTTATATGAGACCACCACCAGGATATGAAGACGGCTCTAAGGTTTGCTTGTTAAGAAGAAGTATATATGGTTTAAAACAAGCAGCCAGATCCTGGAACCATACACTTCATAAGATACTTGAAGATGGAGAATTTCAACAAAGCTACAACGATCCATGCATGTACATAAAGAAAATCGATGGACAGTTTTGTTATTTAATTGCTTACGTTGATGACATAATTGTGGCATGTACCTCGATGGACCAAATGAAACAAATTGAAAACATCTTGCAAGACCATTTCAAAATTAAAAATTTGGGACCTATAAAACACTATTTGGGCATGGAAGTAACAAAAGACAAAAACGGTAATTTTTCTCTATGCCAATCAGCATATATTTTGAAAACAGCAACGGATTTTGGACTAAAAGATGCAAAACCAGCCAGGACACCAATGGATATAAATTATAGTAAAATCGAATCTTCTGACAGTTTCGAAGACAATTCCTTATATAGACGTTTAATTGGAAGATTACTTTACTTATCAATCAATACCAGACCGGACATATCAGCTAGTATTTGCATTTTAGCACAAAAAGTATCAAGTCCAACAACTCATGATTGGAATCAACTTAAGCGTGTTGTTAAATATTTGAAAGCGACAAATACAATGAAGCTAATGCTGAGTAAAATTGAGACAGGTAATCATTCATTATTTGGTTATGCTGATGCAACTTGGGCTGAAGACAAAAAGGAACGCAAGTCAAATAATGGAAGAATATTTTTCTTAAATGGAGGGACGATAAGCTGGTCATGCAACAAGCAAACATTAGTTGCATCTTCTACTTGTGAATCAGAATTAATTTCACTATCAGAAGCGGCAAAAGAAGCAAAATGGATACGGCAGCTGTTAGAGGAAATGGACGAATCAATTCAATCTCCCACACTTATATATGAAGACAATCAAAGTTGTATTGATTTAGTTCGTGATCATAAATTTTCATATCGAACAAAGCACATCGATACTAAATACAAAACGATTCGAGATTTGGTAAGAAAACAAATTATTGAATGCGAATACTGTTCAACTGAAGAAATGGTAGCAGATCTTTTGACTAAGCCGTTACCAGAATCGAAGCATATTTATTTCCGAAATAAATGTAATATTATTTGAACGAGGAGGAGTGTTGAAGATCATTCTAAAACGTTCAATAGATTACATTGAATACTTTATAATATTAGACTACAAAACTTTATAATGTAAATATCAAGTTTTGTTTTATAAAATAATCAGTCTGAAAAATATTTTCTTATAATAAAGATTAATATTCGTAAAGCTTAATTTAATTTTCTTATTGGTACCTGCGGTAAAGCTAAAGGACTTTTATATAATTTAACAAAGCAACCCCTCGCCGGCAACGCCCCCTTTCTCATCGGCTACCCGTGGAGAGTAGCCGATGGGAACGGGAGCGGTTCGGAAGCCCGTTTTTTTAAATTCGGTTTTTTATAATCCCGCAAACAAAAATTTAAATCCCGATTCTAAAGTACCGCTTTTTTAAAATCCCGTTTTTAATAATCCTGTTTAAACAGAATCCCGTTTCTCGTGAGCCCGCTTTTTAAAATCCCGTTTAATCCCGCTTAGCCCGTTTCTAGAGCAATATCTAAAATAATTAAAGATGGAAAATCAATGACTAAAACAGATTTTTTGCGCCGTGTAGCTCACAATATAAAACTTTAATCTTAATATTTCGAAAAAATATCTAAAATCTTGAAACCTCATTTTTGTTATGTTCTATGTTCTTTATTTTTTTATTTGTTAAGTTACAAAATCAATAAAAAAAACTTCTCCAAATATTTGTTTTTTGTTTTCTTTTTGTCTCTTTTCATACGACATAACGCCCAGCATTGGGCTGTAAAATAAATTCAATCCCGCTTTTAGAATCAACACAAGGTGTTTTATTTTAAAAATCGCCGCGATTTTTAAAATAAAACACCTTGTGTTCATTCCAAAAGCGGGCTTATAAAAACGGGAATTTAATAAACGGGATGGTAAAAAACAGGATTTTAAAAGCGGGATTTTATAAAAACGGGATTTTTAAAAACAGTATTTTAAAAAACGTGATTTTAAAGACAGGATTTTAAAAAACAGGATTCTGAAAAACGGGCTCCCGAACCCAAACCGATGGGAACGGCATGCGACAACGTATGGTCGAGGTCGAGATCAACCGTCGCGGTGGCCGGCAGTACCATAGCCATAGCTAGCTCAGCCAGGCCGTAGGCACTTGCTCCGGGATCTACCTGACCGGTGTTACCTCTTATTTTTCACTGCCGACCGTTGAACTTAAGATGTGCAAGTTCGAATAATAAATATTGATATGGTTATTGGCCCTCATAACCGTTGAAGGAAAGACATGTCAGAATTGATTGAAAAGTAAAAGTTGACTCAAGATCGCACCTCCTCTTAGTAAAGAGTGAAATCGTAAATCGAAAGTGAAGATTTCAAGGTTGAATTAATCTACTGACCCAGTAACCGCGACACGTAAGTATTTCAATGCAAGCAAGTCATAGAAGTTCGTGACTGCTGTGGCATATTATTAACTTCCACCCCTTTTGCTGCCACGGTGATATGCTAAAGGTGGCAGAAGAGGTGTCTAACTATATGGGGAGGGAGGATCTAAGGTGGTAAGCAGATCCTCCTAGTCTCACAACCCGCCCAAAACGATCACAGAAATCAACTCTTCTGTTCTCATCCTTTGGCTGACCCTGGACCCCTTGAGTCCCCATGACTCGAAAACGATTGTGGGCAGCCCCTGACATAATAAGCAAGCAAATAAAAACTGCTTGCCTAAAACTCTACTCTACCTATATCGTGGTATCCATCCTTGAAAACTAACTAAATATCAAAGCTCTACCAAACTACAACCTCCAAAAGAAAACTAAACACACACCAACTTACTCCATCAGAAGGGTTTGCGAGGGTTACCACCCTCCCTACGATTATCTTAAACTGCTATCCTGAAAATCCTGAAAGTCTTCAAACAAAATTCAAGAAATAAATCAACTACAAAAGTTTCAGAAAACGTTACAACAATTTATCTTATTTATTAAAAGTATTCAAATAAAAAAAAACTTATAGTCACTAGCTTATATACCTATATAATACTAATCTAAGGTTCTAAAGAAAAATCTTCAATGATTTTTACTTAAGTGTCTAACAGTATAGTTATTATTTTCATATGAGGTTATTTCATAACCGACATGACTCAAAAACTTAGAGAAGTTCAATTATTTGCGCTTTCTTTTTATGCGCTCTTAAAAGCTAAACAAATGTTAATAATTTTCTTTCTTACATACTAATTGGAAAGTCTGAGTATTATGAAAGGTGAAATATTATTATCGTTAAGTTCAAGTGAATTCAGAATAAAAAGTCAAAAAAAATTTAGTTTACAACACCATACGCGGATGGTAGGCTAGTATCTTGAACCTGATATATGTAATATCGAACTTTCAATTCTTTGTATCGCGGCGTTAGAATATTCGCAAAACTTCGTTGCGTAATTATCGAACAAAATAAATTCGCAAAAATAAACTCTTCGGTTCCTACCGCGAAATATTTCAAATAAAAGAAAAATCTTATGCGCGAACAAAATAACACTAAACATAGAGTAAAACAGGACAAATTATAGCGAGAAGATAAAGGTTTCCCACCCAAAGACGTTATTTAAACCCACCGTATCAAAGATAAAAAGTACCATATATGTATGTATGAATCCAATTCGGCTTCGTACATATAATCGATTGCAATATTTATGTCAATATAGTTTAAATCAAATGTAAATATACATATAAAATTCAATATAGTTTTCAATCAAAAGGAGACTCCTACCAATAGGGTATAACTATATGGGGAGGGTGAATGTAAGGTGGTAAGCAGATCCTCCTAGTCTCACAACCCGCCCAAAACGATCACAGAAATCAACTCTTCTGTTCTCATCCTTTGGCTGACCCTGGACCCCTTGAGTCCCCATGACTCCAAAACGATTGTGGGCAGCCCCTGACATAATAAGCAAGCTAATAAAAAATGCTTGCCTAAAACTCTACTCTACCTATAACGTGGTATCCATCCTTGAAAACTAACTAAATATCAAAGCTGTACCAAACTACAACCTCCAAAAGAAAACTAAACACACACCAACTTACTCCATCAGAAGGGTTTGCGAGGGTAACCACCCTCCCTACGATTATCTTAAACTGCCATCCTGAAAATTCTGAAAATCTTCAAACAAAATTCAAGAAATAAATCAACTACAAAAGTTTCAGAAAACGTTACAACAATTTATCTTATTTATTAAAAGTATTCAAATAAAAAAAAACTTATAGTCACTAGCTTATATACCTATATAATACTAATCTAAGGTTCTAAAGAAAAATCTACAATGATTTTTACTTAAGTGTCTAACAGTATAGTTATTATTTTCATATGAGGTTATTTCATAACCGACATGACTCAAAAACTTAAAGAAGTTCAATTATTTGCGCTTTCTTTTTATGCGCTCTTAAAAGCTAAACAAATGTTAATAATTTTCTTTCTTACATACTAATTGGAAAGTCTGAGTATTATGAAAGGTGAAATATTATTATCGTTAAGTTCAAGTGAATTCAGAATAAAAAGTCAAAAAAAATTTAGTTTACTACACCATACGCGGATGGTAGGCTAGTATCTTGAACCTGATATATGTAATATCGAACTTTCAATTCTTTGTATCGCGGCGTTAGAATATTCGCAAAACTTCGTTGCGTAATTATCGAACAAAATAAATTCGCAAAAATAAAATTTCTACCGAAAGATATAAAAAGAAATCTTCATTAAACTCTTCGGTTCCTACCGCGAAATATTTCAAATAAAAGAAAAATCTTATGCGCGAACAAAATAACACTAAACATAGAGTAAAACAGGACAAATTATAGCGAGAAGATAAAGGTTTCCCACCCAAAGACGTATTTAAACCCACCGTATCAAAGATAAAAAGTACCATAATGTATGAATCCAATTCGGCTTCGTACATATAATCGATTGCAATATTTGTCAATATAGTTTAAATCAAATGTAAATATATATATAAGATTCAATATAGTTTTCAATCAAAAGGAGACTCCTACCAATAGGGTAATTTGAATCTCAATAATTCACTTAACGTCGTTCCGGAAGTGCACCTCTGAAAGTTCCTGTGAAAAGTTATTAGTATATATATTATATTAAGCTATTATCGGTACTATATTAACATAAGTTCGCTCAAATCGCTTAGTTACCTTGAGCTATGGCGCGAGAGTTGACTGAATATGGACATTAACTAACTTGGTAAACGCGTGTCTAGGTATTTATGAACGTTTGCTTCACGATATGGAAGATTCAATCGGTGACACGGAAAGTAATGCGTATCGGGATTACCACGTTTAAAAGACGTGGTTTAAAAGTACGAAAAGTAACACGAAAGAAACAGGATCAATACGAAATAAAAAGGCAAGTGAGTATACTGTAGTAAGTGAGATAGTAAGAGGGAGTATGTGATTATAGCCAATGGCTTACAAGAGTATTTAATTATTCAACGCGGCGTTAAATCGCGCCTAAGTTTGGTCGCTACCGACACTCGAGTAAAAATAATAACTTATCGCGAAGGACGAGCTATTCTCTGCTAATCGCGGAGGCTGATAACCATGCATATCATACGCTATTTGCGAGACCTCAAACGTTTCGGTCCAACATTGACCCTTGGTCACAACGACGGTCGAAACAATTCGGAAGGCGTGTATCAAAAATAATTATATAATACCGATTTTAATCGATGATATTACGTTAATCATACAAAGATAACTTCGAACTATCTCTTCACTCGGAAACATAAACTTAATAGGCTAACATAGATTCATTGAAGACACGGATCACGATATTAATTCAAGGAGGAAAATTATTTCACTTTTCATATATAATGCACCATAATACGGATTCAAAGATTCTTATCTACATAAAAATTTATAGATATGTACCTTAAATACAACAGCATGCACTAGTGTGGAGGAGGCGTGAGGTCCTCGCACAGTATTTCCACTTAGGGAAGCCTAAAGTAAGGAATGTTAACCTCGGTTCACACTTCGTTACTTTTGCCAAGACACACATTACACGTAATATAATAGTGTGTTGTGGCAAGTAATTGGGCAAACTAATGTCAACTGAGGCTCTGGTTACAGTTGGGAATCGGAATTTATTTTGTGTCTAGACTATTGGTGGCATAAGTACTGAGTAATGGTGACTTTTCAGAGTCTCAACTTTCCTGGTATTCTTGTCAGTTTAGCGAAGTTGTATTTCTAACAACTTTAGTAACTTTGCTTTTCTTAGGTTATAGCTGGGTATTTTTCAGATAGCATCCATTTCACCATACACGGTTTTAAATCGTGATGTCATGATGTCAGTTAGCTACTTGGTAATGGAAATTGGTATTTCTTGGTAAGTATCTGTCATTGCTTTATTTCTTGACCTGTGTGTGTATGACAGTTTTGCAAACAAAAAAAAGGTAAGTATCAGGTTTTCAGATTTTGTAATGAGGAACAGTGTGGAATAAGGGTTTACTTTTTGCTGTTCTATGAGCGAAGTTCTGTTCTGTGCGCTGTCAAACCACTTATGTCACATTTCTGGACAGACCAAAAAATGAAATTACCACAATCTCAAGTAGCCACCCGACAACTCCGGTGTGGATTCAGATTGCCAATTTAGCTAAACAATCGGCCGCAACGACTATTTTCCTTAAAAAACTCTCTGACAGCTACCTGTCACTTTTGTGTTCCTGACATGCATTGTGACGTGATTGTCACTACTTACTGCAAAATTGCCTAGTGTAACCACTATGTCTGTTAACTTAGTGCATACACTACCTAAACCAAAATAACGAGTTGTTGTCTCATGAGGTCCAATTTCGCTTCCACTGACATTATTGGAAGCCAGACCATACTGGAAGTTTGACTTGTAGGGGAAATTTTGTGGATTATAATCCGAGGTGGAATCTAATTTCCAAAATGGTTTCCTTTTTGTGGAACCTTCTCTGGTGGAACTCATCGGTTGCGTTCAGCATAGTGCGAGTAAAGTTGGGATTTCACACATAGATGGCACTAGTGACAATTATTTTATTTTATGTGAATGATTGGCGAGAAAGTTTCCCTACAAACTACAGGAAACTTTAAACTACAGATACCTGAGGCCAAAGAGGATATATATAAAGAGTCCAATCTTTCCTACGTTTCATCCTCCACTAGCCTCGATTTTCGTGATCTCTTTTGTATTGTATGAAGGCGCAACAAAAATAAAAATTCAGAAATCGTGTTTGAAGAGGCTACTTAATGAAGAAGACACACTTAACATTTTTTAAGGAAGGAATGCATTAGAAGGCCATTATTCCAAATGGAAAAGTGATTGATGTTTATTCTTTAGATTGCTATTTCAAAGCTCATCTGTTTCAAAATTAAGGATACATTTTTAACATTGGTTAGATGTTAGAATATAAACTTTTGTTCTCGAAATTCAATAATGGCGGGCTTACACCTTTATGAATAGACCGCACGCCAATATCTGTATAAGTTAAAATTTCGTCATTTCGAAGGTTTACACACGGAACCCAATTCTCGATGCTCTTTTGTTTTACTTGCATGAAGGTTTCTAAATAACTGCATTAGCACAATGGTGTAGCTGCAGCAGTAGCACTTTGCACTTACAATTTTAAGTTGCAGCTGCAGCACAGAAGTACTGAAGTGCAAGTCGACTCGACTCCAACTTCATGAACGTGCTGCGCTGCAAAACAACAACAAACGAAATGGCATAAACAATTTTTGTTTGAGTTCAGTGTTACATTCGTGTGAACTACTTAGTGAACTAAATTTTGTTGACATTGACTTTGACAGTGCTACCTACTTCTGCTGTATACACACCATTATTGTTCTTAGTCAGTAACGCATAAGGAGTGAGTTTACTCTTACAAGTAAACCGGCAACATGTTATAGTTTGTAAGTAGTTAGGTAGTCGTATTTTTCATTTTGTGTTGGGAGTCTCAAAGTTGCGTGGTTAAATGTGAGAAATAAAGAGATTATGTTAATTAAAACTTAAAATGAATTTATTTTGTATTTATTATAAAAGGTTTATATTTTACGTGCTACGCGTTTCGAAAATTAAATTTCCATCTTCTGGTACTAATTAACTAAAATTAATCAAGAATCTATCTATAAGAAAAAAATACAACATAATAGCGCGAAAGTTTAATAGATTCTTAATTAATTTTAGTTAATTAGTGCCAAAAGATGGAAATTTTACTTCCGCAACAAAAACCGCATAAAATACAATATAAGTTGTGATATAAGTTTTATAATAAATAAATAATAAATTGATTTATTTTTTATTTAATTTCTCTTTTATTTCTCACAGTCATATTTTTGTTTGTCTACAGTCCGTTGAAAGGTTTTTCTGATAAATTTTCAGTAGTCTCAAAAACAATTTATTGATTTCTCTTGTTAATATAGTTTGTGAACAAAAATAATATACATAATTTAAAAAAAAAACATCGCAATAATGTAATGCAATACTTCGAAGTGTTATCTCAACTTAATTATTCCAGTGTGTACAATCTTGGCGGAGAAATTGAGGTGAATCGGAATTTTGTTTATGTATGCGATTTTTACGCAACATGTTTTAAAAAAAAGACACCGATGACAGCTGTAGCGAAAGAATATATATACATAGAGTCTAATCTTTCCTACGTTCCATCCTCCTCTGCTAAAATTTTCGGGGTCTTTTTCCTATTGTATTCATTGTCCGTAAGGTAAGTAGTAAGGTGTGAACGCACACATGTTTAACAAAAAGAACAATATGACAGCTGTAGCACACACACATGTTTAACAAAAAGAACAATATGACAGCTGTAGCTTGTAGGCAAAATCAAAACAAGGCACAAGATTGGACTCTATGTATATAACCTCTTTGGCTGTAGCTTGTAGGCAAAATCAAAAGAAGGCACTAGATGGGCCCCTTTATAGTTTTTTATCTATGGTTGTTTCACACAGACAATGAATACAATACAAAAGAGTAGACGAAAATAGAGGCTAGTGGAGGATGGAACGAAGGAAAGATTGGACTCCTTATATCCTCTTTGCCTGAGGTTACACTTTCAGTCGATGACGAAGATAAAGATGATTGAACTAAAATATTTTAATTTTAAAAATTGGTTGACTTCAATAAAAAAACAAAATGTTATCGAACTCGTACTTTTTATTTGGTGATGTAAATGATTTTTTGTAGTACTCGGTGGCGTAGTGGTTAGTGTGTCGGGCTGCCACGCCGAAAGTTCTAGGTTCAATCCCTGACGACTACACCTAAGTTCTTTTCCGGGGTAATGCATCTTGCGAGTAAGTGACGAATCCACTAAAGGAGTACCTCCCTTCCATTCCTTTAGAATATCAACGCACACACAGGAAAGGTTAAGAGTGTAAGTAACAGGCCCTGGCGCTGCTGAGAGCTGTTGTGCGAACAAGTTATTTTATTTCTTAACCCTCCATCCGACACCCGGGAACAGACCTTTTTCAAATCATTTATTAAAAATAAAAGTATTTAAAATGCAAAAAGAAATCTATTATTTATAAATCAGCTGTCACGTTGTTGCACACGATGAATTCCGAAAATATCTAAGATAGGATAGTTTTTATTACTTATTTTTTTATTGTTTAATTTAAATTTAACTTTTATTTAATTTCCATTAGACACAACAAAAACAAAGGGTAACTTCAAAACAAAAGTTATGTGCGATCCTCTGCGTTCATCAGGGTTACCACTTAATTTTTTTAATACGTATGTAATTTAATTTTGTTGTACTACATTAATGTTATTAAAAACAAAAACAAAAATAAGATTGAAACCACCTTTTTGAGTATTAGCAGCCTTAGGCCTTATAATGAGAATAACCAGAAATGTATATTAGAAGACAAATTCAGTTTTCAAACAATTATTGGTAAATTTATGATAAAAGCCTGTACGTGTATCAAAAAGTTGGGCCTATCGGTCGTTTAATTCTTCAGTAGTGTGAATAAAACATCGATTGTTTAAGATTTCGATAGTTTCAATTTTTTTTTTGTAAACAATCGATAGTCTTATTAATAATTATAAATTAAGTTAGGCTATGGGGATCCGGAGAGAAACGTCAAACGAAATGACGTGGAGGGCAAACAAGAAAAAAAGAAGAAAAGAAGCGCCAAATATAAAACATTTGCCTGTGTAATAAATAAAAAATAACGAAATAGTTTCAGAGTTTTGTGAGTGTTGAAATTGCAGTCAAATTAGCTTTTGTTTGGCCTCCACGTTCGATAAATGATACTCAAGATTCGGCAGCTGTCAAAAGATATAAAGCCACATATAGCTAAGGAAACTAAAGGTACCACTGCACATAGCGACACTGCCCTTCAGCGGAACTGCGCTTCAGTTCACGACATTTTTTCCAAACCGCACTTGAACTTCACTTCAACTTCTTTTTTTTAATAATTTTGGTTTTGCAAGCGTTCCTAAGATAGGATAGTGTTTATTCCTCATTTTTTATTATTTAATTTAAAATTCAACTTTTATTTAGTTTCCATTACACAAAAGAAAAAAGGGAAACATCAAAACAAAAGGTATGTGCGGTTCTCTGCGTTCAATAGGGTTACCACTTCATTTTTACTTGCGATTATAGGTACTATAAGGCAAGTTATGCATTCGTAAAAAAAAAAAAAAATTCTAACAATCAAACATGACATTACGATGAAAGAGAAGTCGAAAAAAGTGGGTCCGACAATTCTGTCTGTCTGTCTGTCTGTCTGTCTGTCTGTCCGTGTGTCTGTCTGTCTGTATAGTTACCTACAGCCTAAACGGCTGGACCGATTTGCTTCAAACTTGGTACATAGTATTATTATGACGTCCTACAGAGGGGTTTTTGGAATTAGCATTCTAGCTCTAAAACTAACGGTACCTGCCATACGATTTTTTGTGAAAAATTAATTTTTCTCAAAAACAGCTCCTACCATTTTGATAAAACTTTCTGAATTGTGTTTTCTGTGGAAACTTTATGTTTTGGTTCGAATAGATTTTTCGGGAAAAGTCTTATAACGGTACCTCCCATAGGACCGGTTTTTTGAAATCCGATTTTCTTGTAAGCCACTTGACGAATTTCGATGAAATTCTTAATGTAGAAGCCCTTTTATAAACGAAATAATATAAATTCTTAATTTTTCCAAAAAATGTTTTTTTGATTTTTTTAAAAAAGTTTCAAAATTTTTTTTTAATTTTTGTTTTTTCCAAAAACGGTTTAATCTACATTTTTTTAATTTTATTTTTCTGATAAAAACTACAAAGTGCTAGAAGTTGGCATACTCAAAAAAAATTTGGAATATATTTTCGAAAAGTTTTTCAAAAAAAACTGTTTTTTGAAAAAACTGGTCCAAGGATTTTGAAAAAAAAAATTCGTCAAAATCCAAAAACGTAAAAGAAACCTGATGGCTTACTTCATTTTCTCCAAAAAACGTTTTAGGTATTGATTTTAAAGTTATTTATAAAATTTCATATGATTTTTTCAACGCTTTTTTCCTAAAAGCTCAAGCACCCAAAACCATTTGAACACATTAGAGCAAGTTCGTACGACCCAGTCGTGCACTTTATTTATTATTTAATTTAAAATTCAACTTTTATTTAGTTTCCATTACACAAAAGAAAAAAGGGAAACATCAAAACAAAAGGTATGTGCGGTTCTCTGCGTTCATCAGGGTTACCACTTCATTTTTTTTTACTACATTAATGTTATTAAAAACAAAAATAAGAATGAAACCTGGGCCTGATCGCAAAGCCAATGATTAAGTGAACACTGATATGCAACGAGAACAACAATATGGCGAAGTTGACTTAGCTTCGATTATTGCATATAATGAGCCATTATTGACAGCTGAACAAAGATTTATTTACTATTATTTGTAGATGCAAAACAAGGTGGTTTTCTTTTCTAAGACGCAGCTGGTGCACCGATATGACATTTTTAATGTCATTACTAGCAAAGATACGGTCACAAAAAAATTGGATTAGCTATTGCATCCTCCGGCATTGCTGCCACTTTTTTAGATGGTGGATGAACAGCGCATTCTGTACTAAAGCTGCCATTAGATATTCACAACAATCCAAACGCTATGTGTAATATCAAAAAAGTGAACACATTGGCTGCAGTATTACACAAATGTTCAATTGTTGTTTGGGATGAGTGCACAATAAACGACTTTTCGGTGGTGGTGTTTAATTACTATCTGGTGATTTCCGGCAGATATTACCTGTCATTCCTCGCTCTACGTGTGCTGATGAGATCAATGCGTGTTTGAAACAGTAATTTTTATGGAAAAACGTTAAAACACTTCGATTGACAATGAACATGCGAGTACAGTTGCATAATGATCCATTGGCACAAGTATTTTCAAATCAACTACTTGATATTGGAAACGATAAAATTGAATTGCATCAAAATTTGCATTTTATCAAATTACCAGATAGTTTCTGCTTTGTTGTTAATTTAAAACCGAACTTATTGACAGTGTATTCCCAGATATTTTAAATAATGACCTAGATCATAATTGGCTCAGTAATCGTGCGATTTTAGTAGCAAGAAAAGTCTATGTTGACGTTATTAACTATCAAATACAAAATTTATTGCCGGGTGATTTAATGACTTTTTAGTCAATTGACACTATTGTTGATGAAAATGAGATCGTCAATTTTCCAATTGAATTTTTAAATTCTCTGGAAATGCCGCCACACAAACTCTGTCTTAAAATTGGTTCACCAGTCATTCTTTTGCGCAAATTAAATCCACCAAAATTATGCAACGGTACACGATTAATAATCAGAAGAACTACCGGAAACGTAATTGAAGCAAAGATATTGACTGGAAAGCTTAAAGGAGAAGTTGTCCTGTTACCTCGAATACCTATGATACCGTCCGAATCTACAATACCTTTCAAAAGGCTACTATTCCCGATTCGTTTGGCTTTCGCGATGACGATAAATAGATCGCAAGGGCAGACAATGACAATTTCTGGCTTGGACTTGGAGAATCCGTGTTTCTCCCACGGACAGCTTTATGTTGCATGCTCACGTAATGGAAAACCTTCAAATTTATTTGTGTTAGTGAAGGACAGATTAACAAGACACGTTATTCGTCATTTAGTTCTTACTTAATTAAAACTCTGAATGGTTCAAATTAGAATTAATCTACTTTATTTGTTAAATCATAATAAAATTAATAATAAATTCAACATTTCTTATTCATTAACACTTATTTTGAAATTTTGATCATTCCTTACCAAATCAGCTGTCACGTTGTTGCACACGATAAACTCCGAAAATATCTAAGATAGGATAGTTTTTATTAATTATTTTTTTTATTGTTTAATTTAAATTTAACTTTTATTTAATTTCCATTAGACAACAAAAACAATAGGTAACTTCAAAACAAAAGTTATGTGCGATCCTCTGCGTTCATCAGGGTTACCACTTCATTTTTTTAATACGTATGTAATTTAATTTTGTTGTACTACATTAATGTTATTAAAAACAAAAACAAAAATAAGATTGAAACCACCTTTTTGAGTATTAGCAGCCTTAGGCCTTATAATGAGAATAACCAGAAATGTATATTAGAAGACAAATTCAGTTTTCAAACAATTATTGGTAAATTTATGATAAAAGCCTGTACGTGTATCAAAAAGTTGGGCCTATCGGTCGTTTAATTCTTCAGTAGTGTGAATAAAACATCGATTGTTTGAGATTTCGATAGTTTCAATTTTTTTTTGTAAACAATCGATAGTCTTATTCATAATTATAAATTAAGTTAGGCTATGGGGATCCGAAGAGAAACGTCAAACGAAATGACGTGGAGGGCAAACAAGAAAAAAAGAAGAAAAGAAGCGCCAAATATAAAACATTTGCCTGTGTAATAAATAAAAAGTAACGAAATAGTTTCAGGGTTTTGTGAGTGTTGAAATTGCAGTCAAATTAGCTTTTGTTTGCCCTCCACGTTCGATAAATGATACTCGAGATTCGGCAGCTGTCAAAAGATATAAAGCCACATATAGCTAAGGAAACTAAAGGTACCACTGCACATAGCGACACTGCCCTTCAGCGGAACTGCGCTTCAGTTCACGACATTTTTTCCAAACCGCACTTGAACTTCACTTCAACTTCTTTTTTTTTAATAATTTTGGTTTTGCAAGCGTTCCTAAGATAGGATAGTGTTTATTCCTCATTTTTTATTATTTAATTTAAAATTCAACTTTTATTTAGTTTCCATTACACAAAAGAAAAAAGGGAAACATCAAAACAAAAGGTATGTGCGGTTCTCTGCGTTCAATAGGGTTACCACTTCATTTTTACTTGCGATTATAGGTACTATAAGGCAAGTTATGCATTCGTAAAAAAAAAAAAAAATTCTAACAATCAAACATGACATTACGATGAAAGAGAAGTCGAAAAAAGTGGGTCCGACAATTCTGTCTGTCTGTCTGTCTGTCTGTCTGTCTGTCCGTGTGTCTGTCTGTCTGTATAGTTACCTACAGCCTAAACGGCTGGACCGATTTGCTTCAAACTTGGTACATAGTATTATTATGACGTCCTACAGAGGGGTTTTTGGAATTAGCATTCTAGCTCTAAAACTAACGGTACCTGCCATACGATTTTTTGTGAAAAATTAATTTTTCTCAAAAACAGCTCCTTCCAATTTGGTAAAACTTTCTGAATTGTGTTTTCTGTGGAAACTTTATGTTTTGGTTCGAATAGATTTTTCGGGAAAAGTCTTATAACGGTACCTCCCATAGGACCGGTTTTTTGAAATCCGATTTTCTTGTAAGCCACTTGACGAATTTCGATGAAATTCTTAATGTAGAAGCCCTTTTATAAACGAAATAATATAAATTCTTAATTTTTCCAAAAAATGTTTTTTTGATTTTTTTAAAAAAGTTTCAAAATTTTTTTTTAATTTTTGTTTTTTCCAAAAACGGTTTAATCTACATTTTTTTAATTTTATTTTTCTGATAAAAACTACAAAGTGCTAGAAGTTGGCATACTCAAAAAAAATTTGGAATATATTTTCGAAAAGTTTTTCAAAAAAACTGTTTTTTGAAAAAACTGGTCCAAGGATTTTGAAAAAAAAAATTCGTCAAAATCCAAAAACGTAAAAGAAACCTGATGGCTTACTTCATTTTCTCCAAAAAACGTTTTAGGTATTGATTTTAAAGTTATTTATAAAATTTCATATGATTTTTTCAACGCTTTTTTCCTAAAAGCTCAAGCACCCAAAACCATTTGAACACATTAGAGCAAGTTCGTACGACCCAGTCGTGCACTTTATTTATTATTTAATTTAAAATTCAACTTTTATTTAGTTTCCATTACACAAAAGAAAAAAGGGAAACATCAAAACAAAAGGTATGTGCGGTTCTCTGCGTTCATCAGGGTTACCACTTCATTTTTTTTTACTACATTAATGTTATTAAAAACAAAAATAAGAATGAAACCTGGGCCTGATCGCAAAGCCAATGATTAAGTGAACACTGATATGCAACGAGAACAACAATATGGCGAAGTTGACTTAGCTTCGATTATTGCATATAATGAGCCATTATTGACAGCTGAACAAAGATTTATTTACTATTATTTGTAGATGCAAAACAAGGTGGTTTTCTTTTCTAAGACGCAGCTGGTGCACCGATATGACATTTTTAATGTCATTACTAGCAAAGATACGGTCACAAAAAAATTGGATTAGCTATTGCATCCTCCGGCATTGCTGCCACTTTTTTAGATGGTGGATGAACAGCGCATTCTGTACTAAAGCTGCCATTAGATATTCACAACAATCCAAACGCTATGTGTAATATCAAAAAAGTGAACACATTGGCTGCAGTATTACACAAATGTTCAATTGTTGTTTGGGATGAGTGCACAATAAACGACTTTTCGGTGGTGGTGTTTAATTACTATCTGGTGATTTCCGGCAGATATTACCTGTCATTCCTCGCTCTACGTGTGCTGATGAGATCAATGCGTGTTTGAAACAGTAATTTTTATGGAAAAACGTTAAAACACTTCGATTGACAATGAACATGCGAGTACAGTTGCATAATGATCCATTGGCACAAGTATTTTCAAATCAACTACTTGATATTGGAAACGATAAAATTGAATTGCATCAAAATTTGCATTTTATCAAATTACCAGATAGTTTCTGCTTTGTTGTTAATTTAAAACCGAACTTATTGACAGTGTATTCCCAGATATTTTAAATAATGACCTAGATCATAATTGGCTCAGTAATCGTGCGATTTTAGTAGCAAGAAAAGTCTATGTTGACGTTATTAACTATCAAATACAAAATTTATTGCCGGGTGATTTAATGACTTTTTAGTCAATTGACACTATTGTTGATGAAAATGAGATCGTCAATTTTCCAATTGAATTTTTAAATTCTCTGGAAATGCCGCCACACAAACTCTGTCTTAAAATTGGTTCACCAGTCATTCTTTTGCGCAAATTAAATCCACCAAAATTATGCAACGGTACACGATTAATAATCAGAAGAACTACCGGAAACGTAATTGAAGCAAAGATATTGACTGGAAAGCTTAAAGGAGAAGTTGTCCTGTTACCTCGAATACCTATGATACCGTCCGAATCTACAATACCTTTCAAAAGGCTACTATTCCCGATTCGTTTGGCTTTCGCGATGACGATAAATAGATCGCAAGGGCAGACAATGACAATTTCTGGCTTGGACTTGGAGAATCCGTGTTTCTCCCACGGACAGCTTTATGTTGCATGCTCACGTAATGGAAAACCTTCAAATTTATTTGTGTTAGTGAAGGACAGATTAACAAGACACGTTATTCGTCATTTAGTTCTTACTTAATTAAAACTCTGAATGGTTCAAATTAGAATTAATCTACTTTATTTGTTAAATCATAATAAAATTAATAATAAATTCAACATTTCTTATTCATTAACACTTATTTTGAAATTTTGATCATTCCTTACCAAATCAGCTGTCACGTTGTTGCACACGATAAACTCCGAAAATATCTAAGATAGGATAGTTTTTATTAATTATTTTTTTTATTGTTTAATTTAAATTTAACTTTTATTTAATTTCCATTAGACAACAAAAACAATAGGTAACTTCAAAACAAAAGTTATGTGCGATCCTCTGCGTTCATCAGGGTTACCACTTCATTTTTTTAATACGTATGTAATTTAATTTTGTTGTACTACATTAATGTTATTAAAAACAAAAACAAAAATAAGATTGAAACCACCTTTTTGAGTATTAGCAGCCTTAGGCCTTATAATGAGAATAACCAGAAATGTATATTAGAAGACAAATTCAGTTTTCAAACAATTATTGGTAAATTTATGATAAAAGCCTGTACGTGTATCAAAAAGTTGGGCCTATCGGTCGTTTAATTCTTCAGTAGTGTGAATAAAACATCGATTGTTTGAGATTTCGATAGTTTCAATTTTTTTTTGTAAACAATCGATAGTCTTATTCATAATTATAAATTAAGTTAGGCTATGGGGATCCGAAGAGAAACGTCAAACGAAATGACGTGGAGGGCAAACAAGAAAAAAAGAAGAAAAGAAGCGCCAAATATAAAACATTTGCCTGTGTAATAAATAAAAAGTAACGAAATAGTTTCAGGGTTTTGTGAGTGTTGAAATTGCAGTCAAATTAGCTTTTGTTTGCCCTCCACGTTCGATAAATGATACTCGAGATTCGGCAGCTGTCAAAAGATATAAAGCCACATATAGCTAAGGAAACTAAAGGTACCACTGCACATAGCGACACTGCCCTTCAGCGGAACTGCGCTTCAGTTCACGACATTTTTTCCAAACCGCACTTGAACTTCACTTCAACTTCTTTTTTTTTAATAATTTTGGTTTTGCAAGCGTTCCTAAGATAGGATAGTGTTTATTCCTCATTTTTTATTATTTAATTTAAAATTCAACTTTTATTTAGTTTCCATTACACAAAAGAAAAAAGGGAAACATCAAAACAAAAGGTATGTGCGGTTCTCTGCGTTCAATAGGGTTACCACTTCATTTTTACTTGCGATTATAGGTACTATAAGGCAAGTTATGCATTCGTAAAAAAAAAAAAAATTCTAACAATCAAACATGACATTACGATGAAAGAGAAGTCGAAAAAAGTGGGTCCGACAATTCTGTCTGTCTGTCTGTCTGTCTGTCTGTCTGTCCGTGTGTCTGTCTGTCTGTATAGTTACCTACAGCCTAAACGGCTGGACCGATTTGCTTCAAACTTGGTACATAGTATTATTATGACGTCCTACAGAGGGGTTTTTGGAATTAGCATTCTAGCTCTAAAACTAACGGTACCTGCCATACGATTTTTTGTGAAAAATTAATTTTTCTCAAAAACAGCTCCTACCATTTTGATAAAACTTTCTGAATTGTGTTTTCTGTGGAAACTTTATGTTTTGGTTCGAATAGATTTTTCGGGAAAAGTCTTATAACGGTACCTCCCATAGGACCGTTTTTTTGAAATCCGATTTTCTCGTAAGCCACTTGACGGATTTCGATGAAACTTTTAATGCAGAAGCCCTCTTATAAAAGAAATAAGATAATTTTGAAAATTTTCCAAAAAAGTTTTTTTGAGTTTTTTAAAAAAGTGTCAAAATTTTTTTTTAAATTTAGTTTTTTCCAAAAACGGTTTAACCTATAATTTTTTAATTTTATTTTTCTGATAAAAACTACAAAGTGCTAGAAGTTGGCATACTCAAAAAAAATTTGGAATATATTTTCGAAAAGTTTTTCAAAAAAAAACTGTTTTTTGAAAAAACTGGTCCAACGATTTTGAAAATTTTTTTCGTAAAAATTCAAAAACGTAAAAGAAACCTGATGGCTTACTTCATTTTCTCCAAAAAACGGTTAAGGTATTAATTTCATATGATTTTTTCAACGCTTTTTGCCCAAAATCTCAAACACCCAATACCATTTTAACACATTAGATCAAGTTCGTACGACCCAGTCGTGCACTTTATTTTTACTACATTAATGTTATTAAAAACAAAAATAAGAATGAAACCTGGGCCTGATCGCAAAGCCAATGATTTAGTGAACACTGATATGCAACGAGAACAACAATATGACGAAGTTGACTTAGCTTCGATTATTGCATATAATGAGCCATTATTGACAGCTGAACAAAGATTTATTTACTATTATTTGTAGATGCAAAACAAGGTGGTTTTCTTTTCTAAGAAGCAGCTGGTGCACCGATATGACATTTTTAATGTCATTACTAGCAAAGATACGGTCACAAAAAAATTGGATTAGCTATTGCATCCTCCGGCATTGCTGCCACTTTGTTAGATGGTGGATGAACAGCGCATTCTGTACTAAAGCTGCCATTAGATATTCACAACAATCCAAACGCTATGTGTAATATCAAAAAAGTGAACACATTGGCTGCAGTATTACACAAATGTTCAATTGTTGTTTGGGATGAGTGCACAATAAACGACTTTTCGGTGGTGGTGTTTAATTACTATCTGGTGATTTCCGGCAGATATTACCTGTCATTCCTCGCTCTACGTGTGCTTATGAGATCAATGCGTGTTTGAAACAATAATTTTTATGGAAAAACGTTAAAACACTTCGATTGACAATGAACATGCGAGTACAGTTGCATAATGATCCATTGGCACAAGTATTTTCAAATCAACTACTTGATATTGGAAACGATAAAATTGAATTGCATCAAAATTTGCTTTTTATCAAATTACCAGATAGTTTCTGCTCTGTTGTTAATTTAAAAACCGAACTTATTGACAGTGTATTCCCAGATATTTTAAATAATGACCTAGATCATAATTGGCTCAGTAATCGTGCGATTTTAGTAGCAAGAAAAGTCTATGTTGACGTTATTAACTATCAAATACAGAATTTATTGCCGTGTGATTTAATGACTTTTTAGTCATGACACTATTGTTGATGAAAATGAGATCGTCAATTTTCCAATTGAATTTTTAAATTCTCTGGAAATGCCGCCACACAAACTCTGTCTTAAAATTGGTTCACCAGTCATTCTTTTGCGCAAATTAAATCCACCAAAATTATGCAACGGTACACGATTAATCATCAGAAGAACTACCGGAAACGTAATTGAAGCAAAGATATTGACTGGAAAGCTTAAAGGAGAAGTTGTCCTGTTACCTCGAATACCTATGATACTGTCCGAATCTACAATACCTTTCAAAAGGCTACTATTCCCGATTCGTTTGGCTTTCGCGATGACGATAAATAGATCGCAAAGGCAGACAATGACAATTTCTGGCTTGGACTTGGAGAATCCGTGTTTCTCCCACGGACAGCCTTATGTTGCATGCTCACGTGTTGGAAAACCTTCAAATTTATTTGTGTTAGTGAAGGACAGATTGATTATCAAGACACGTTATTCGTCATTTAGTTCTTACTTAATTAAAACTCTGAGTGGTTCAAATTAGAATTAATCTACTTTATTTGTTAAATCATAATAAAATTAATAATAAATTCAACATTTCTTATTCATTACCACTTATTTTGAAATTTTGATCATGCCTTACCAATCACTTCCTTAACCATACCAATTTCAATATCTAATAATTGAAAACAATACAATGAAGCTGCAGCAAAGCGCGGCCGGGTCAGCTAGTATTTAATATAATAAAATGCACGACTGGATCGCAAGAACTTGCTCCCATGTAAGACAGTCTTGGGGCTTGAGATTTTGATAAAAATACATTTTTCAAAAATCTAAAATAAATACTTTAAATAATTTCAGCTGAAAAAAATTACGCCAATTTATTTCTCGGATAAAAAACACATTTTTCGACAAATGCATAACTGGCCTTATAGCACCTATAATCGCAAGTAAAGATGGCAACTCTTACTAAAAAGACTTAGACCTTTTTCTGGAATCAAAGCAAAAAGACAAAAGCGGAACAGGAAAACATGTTTCGTTCCCGATAACTGTAATTTTATTTTTAAGAAAAAATAAATCTTTTATGTCCGCCAATGAGAAGATTGTCACCCAAATTCTCTTGGACAATGGTTACCCGGGTGAACTCATTAGGGGTTTGATACTTCGATAAAAACATAAACCTGATAAAGGAGTCTTTGCTGAAAGTGCGATCTATAAAAGTATGGTTTATGTTCCTACCTTGCTGAAAACTTAAGCAAAACGATATCAGCAAAAAATGAAAACAGAAATATGGCATACCAATCAAATAAAACTTGCTCCACTAAAATTAAAGAAAACTGCACAGATGTTGTTTATAAAATCGCCTGCCTAGAAATGATGAAGATTGCAATCTTTGTTATGTAGGTACAACGAAGCAGTTCTTAAAAGTATGGCCAATCACAAATTGGATATAAAATCCTCAAGCTTGTAACGAATATATAATGATTATAAAATGATTATAAATGAATATTATAACAATATGGATTTATTCACATTTTATTTACACGCACACAGAAATGTCATCGAGATAGCATTGACGTTAATTTTCCTCCACGGGTGGCTCCCAATAGATTCACTATTAACTATCTCCACCATCGTTGACAATTAATTTACCAAGTGTAGATGACAGTACTTGGCTTCGCTAACCTTGGATGCCTCCCAACCCACACAATACAAGAGGAGATGAAATGCTTTGCCCCCAAAAATAATCCAATCTAGCAACTTACACTACCTTAATATTACCATCAGCTTGGCCTTCCCTGGCATAGCTTATTATTATTGTGGTTCATGTCTTTCTCTCTCTTCATATCGCGTGATGGGTGACTAGCACCTTGATCAGATCTTGTACGAGAGGGAAAGCATGAAAGGTAATCGCTCTCTCACTGAGATAAAATTTCACAAAGGCTGTTCACCCCTGTCCTTACCCTTCCGGTATGTCACTCAGGAGCAATGTCACCTTCCTACCTATCTCTCACCGTCTCAACCTTTTGCTAGTGCGTATAAAACCTCAGGCACAAACCCCCTTTAACAGACTTCCACACTAGAGTGGCTTCTCCACATGAATGTCCATCAAAGCGGCGTGGACTGAGGGTGCTGTCCACCGAGACCTGCATCGATCTGCAGCATGTGGCTCTGGTTCACTCAGGAGCATATAGGGTGGGGTCCTTGCAATCTCGTGGCAGCCGGTTACATGGTTTTTTTTCCTTATCTGCAGACCTTCAAGTTGTGTTGTTGTTTACTTGTGTTGTTCGAAATATTTAAGGGGGCCCGTTCTACACAAACCTACCTTACGCGCAAAGCGCCTACCAAACCACAGAATGATAAGGTAGATTCGTTCTGTATACCTTCGACTTCCTATTATATAAATATATATGCACCGAAACATAAGAAGGCAAACCTTATCAAACAATCTATTACCTAAACCTTGATGTACCATGTAGCCTCATTTAGTGGACGAATGTAGATGGTAGCATTCATCTTGGACTTACACAACATCGCCTTATATGGATCCAGATGTTTACGGCAATGAGTGTCGGCGACTTGAAAACGTATGGGGATGTCTCAAGATGTTTTTAGACACCCCAGCACTCGTAACCCTCCCAAATTGTTGCTGTTGTTACCCAACCACAACAAACCTTGGTTCCAAATAGTGCTTATATCAAAATTAATTCAGAACCCCTAAACATGAGAAAAGAAAAAAGTAAAGTTCTATCGAACGCTACTTCATCTTACATCTAAATCCTCAAAACTAAAACTAACTAATACTAAGCTTCCGAAAATACTACTCTATAATACATTCATACCAAATCAAAACCTCAACGTCTTTATCCATGTCAAACATCAAAACAATATCATTCCCTCAAAAACTAAATCTATATTCAAAAACTAAATCTAAACTCAAAAAGCTATATCTAAACTCCAAAAACTATACGACCCATCCTACTGTAGACCAAAGAGAGAAAGAGGGGAGAGGTACCAATCCAACCCCCACCGAACCTGTAAACTTAAAGATGCATACTTACAAATTCTAAAATCTTACCGAAAAGTTTCATGAAATGTTATCATAAAGGAAATCAAAATTATATGTTTTAACTCACCAATAAAAAGATTTTTGAATTAATCGTTATAAATGAAATCCTTTACATTTTATTCAAAAAAAGTCTTAATTCTAAAATTGACCAAAATTATGTTCTAAATGTTTTCTTAAATGTCTAAAATCCTTACAAATCTAAATGCCTTAATCCTAAGAAATTCCTAAAATAATTATGATACCTATCAAAGGTTCTTCAAACAGGCAGATGTAATATCTGTTGCCACCGTATTGTTTCTTTCTTTTGTGTTGAATAGCTATTTATTACTTTTCTTCTTTACAGTAATTCTTGCTTCGTTACTATTCATAAGTTGGAAATCCGTTATCTTGTGTTGGATTATTCTCTGTTCAAGAGTATCTCTTTTGTTTGAGAAGAGGGTGGCTTCTATGTACCAACTTGTTCTTTATAAGTAAAATGAAAAAGGGACGGAAAACAACATTAAAAGACGAATTACGATTGTGGAATAAAAGGAATAGGATAACTAGCTCTTTTGTTATTAAACACTGATCTCATTTGTGTTTGCAAATATCTTGTATTGTTTCAGTCAGTGAGATTGAGATATTTAAAATTCGCAAATTATGCTCTTGTAATAGGGATGTTACAATATACTTTCTTTTATACCAATATTATTCAATATAATTCAAATCAAGTAATATTATATTAGATCAAGAACGACTCACCATACATTTTCCTTCGGAGGCAGTGCACTGTATCCAGGAAGTTCGTAGGTAACGCTTGTGTTACTTTCATGAATTTAAAGCTGATAATGATGATTAATTTTATACTCCAAAGATGATTTGATTCTTCTCATTGATGTTCTGCACCCTCCGGTGTATTACACTCAGGAGTGCCGTTGAAGTTGAGCTGTTTGAAGTACATCGAAAATATTGTATATGTTGAAAGTATGTAATTGTATGACTGATTTATGACTGAGCTGATTGGGGGGGGGGATTCTAGGGTTTGTCTTCATCAGACTGACACACATAACGTTTCAAATTCTTCTTCAGAAAAGGGTTGTTAACAGTTGTCAAACTCTTGCTTGTTTGAAATTTTCTTCTTCTTGAATTTTAATATATTTTTCACCTGGAAGTGGGTGTAGTAAAAAGTTCTATTAGTTCAAGCTTAAACATTTGTGAAGAATGAAATATTCACATATGTGAACTAAAGGCTACTATATGCAATGAGAGTATGGCTCTGCATTAAAGTGAATATTGTATCGGATATTATAAGAAAAGATAACTTTTTAATTTTAAAAGAATACTTGATGATTCTTCGTAAGAAGTTCTGCTGCAGGTTGCTTGCGTTGATGGTGATTCGACGGTGTCCCTGTGTGAAAAGGCTTGCTTTATCACGCATAAGACAAATTCTTAGCCGTAGCCGTATTCGGTGGGTCCACTGGTGAGACCTTCGTAGAATTTTTGTTCTGTCTTAAGACATGTGTATATGTCTTGACATGCGGAGTTATCACCGCATGTGCTATTTGATAACTGCGTCACGCGATTTGGATGTTCCAGAACGTTCACTCATGGAGCGTCGGAACTCGATAGGGCGTAGACTACCGTCTCGCGATAATTAATTTCACTGAGAGCACTATAAATATTCTTAACTTTATGTTAGAGTAGCTGCTACTGTTGGTTCTGATGGTTTGTACCAAAAATTTGCACGTGGTATGGTTGTGAGAACCGTTTTCTTATGGATTCTTACGGGTGTGTGTTAGGTTATGGATCCTAATGGAATTCTATTTAGTATTTTTTTCACGAATCTGCTTGTTTCGCTTTCAACATAAACGAACTAAAGGTAGATATGCTAATTTTGTTTGACTTATGCTCATGGATACACTTCTATACTCTAATTTATATATGTAAAAGAATGCTTTCTACAAAAAAAAAAGACTATTTATATCAAAAACACAATTAAATCAATAGCACAAAATTGAATCAGCATAAATTAGCTTCTGATGTAAATCTGCCTTAAATTCGGCACAAATCTGGCGTGAATCTGGCGAAAATCCGCCGTAAATCTGGCGCCGTCTCGCGCTCGTCGGATTCTTCTCGTATCTTGTTCTTGGTCTTTCTTCTCGTCGATGGTTGCTGCTTTGAATCTGGTTGCAACTTGGTTTCGATCACGAGGATTGCCTTCCGCGTGGTTGCGCACGTGTTGGTGCATCCGTTCGGTGCGAGGCGGCGCGTGTTTTGGCCACTTGCTGCACCAAAAAAAAAATCAAAAAAAAATGATTTCGCTATAGTTTCGATTTAAATTCGATGTTTCGTTCAGATACGTTTGTTTCGTTTTGTAGAAACAGAAATGCTAGGAATCTCTGACGCAGTTAGCTTGCCACGAGATTCTGCAATCTTTATGTGCGTGAAAATTATCAAAGAACATAAAAGTACTTACATTTTGTGTTCGCTATTTTCTCAGCAATATGCAATGTTTGATTCGATGCCACGTTCTAATTAGAATTCTTGATTATTCTACGGTCTTCTAAATCCTAACCTCGTGTGCGTGCGTGGCAGCAACTTCAATGGTTTTTATTTTGTTCTATGAAAATTTTTTTTTTTTATTTTAGCTTTACCACACTGTTTTCCTTATTATAACTTAATATTTACTCATACCTTTATTTAAATCCGTTCTCTGTGTATTTCTTCACTATTATTTGTTTCTTATCTTGTTAAATTTTATTTCACTTATAAATTTCTTGCTTTTTACTTTTTGGTTTCTTACTTTTTAATTGATCAACTTTTCTGATCTGAAGTTAAAATTGAAATGGCAGAGTGGATGTCACACAGAACGCTGTGTTGCCCAATTTCCTGTGAAAATTCCTTTTCAATAATTTCCTTCTTATGTCATAAGAGGATATTTAGTAGATTGATCCTAAAAATGGGATTATATGTCGCTTCATGCGAGATTCTCCATAGATGGCGTACCATATGGATGACAATTATTTGTCGAATTATAAAATTATTTGCACGTAAAGTGCTAGGTTGTTTGAAAATAAACTCTAGTTTTGAATGACAAGTCTGTAGTTTATTTGGTTTTGTAGAAAACTTACTTTTTGTGAATGGCTGTCTCAGCGTTGACGTAGGCAACGTATATGGCGCGAATGGGATGCAGTCAGATTTCTGCAAAAAGGGTATATTTCGCTTATCCATATGGAATCTACTCGAGATGCCGTCGATGGTTTTGAAATATATTTCTTGAAATGTTATTGTCCATACATAGGGAGTATGGGTATGTCACATTTGAATGACAGGGTATGTCGTTTGGATTCACGAATTGGAATTCGTGACGTAGTTTGTGGTGATGGATGGGAAAAAATTGGAATTGATCGCATAGGGTGGAAATGTTTTCCCTACAAGCTCGGAAAAAACTGCACTCGCGACGCACAGCATAGAGACAGGTCATAAACCAAATCTCGAAGGAGTCAAAATACTTAAAACAGAGCGTAACATTTCCAAACTAAACATTGGAAATCCTGCACATTCTAAACAATGATAACAATATGAATAGGAAACAACTGCTCTCTTGTTTCCTCCAACAAGGCAAAATAATCAGTTCGACAAAACTTCGTCACCCGAAGTGCGCTTTTTGAAAATTTGTAATTTTGTTTATTTTCATAACTTTATTTAAGTATTTTATTAATGTTTTCTTTTCATTTGTAAACTTACAAAAATTCTGTTCATTGTTATTTAAATATGTCAAAGTAAATTCTCATTCCTCAATTTTATTGTTGTTAAAGTATGTACCTACATGTTTCACTAATTTGTATGTTTATAACGTTGAATAAATATCCCCTGAAGATGACAGCAATCCCTGTCGAAACGTTGGGAAAATCGATGTAAGCTTTGTTTTTATTGCCACTACAAGTGACCAAAAAAGCCAAAAAACGAAATAAAGTTTTATCCATCATAATATACATCAGCAATGGCAAAAAATCGCTGTGTTATGTGGCTGCGCTCGCGGGCTTTGCAGGCAAGACGACATGTTTTCTTAGTTGTTTTACCTGCAAATCAACCAAAGTTTGCTCAATATATTTGTCAGAATGCGTTGATCGGGCACGTAGCTACCTAGTGTTGTATTAATTTTTTTCTTCAAAATTATCAAGTTTGAAAGTAACTCTTTCGAAAACTATCTATTTAGCATATAATGAAATAAAGTACTAATAAGCTTTCATATGACATATACGTTTTATCACTGTTGAGCAATGTTGAAATTTGGTCCACAATGCCCATGCTCAATATATCACAACTAAATATTAATGTCTATATGTCTCGTTGCAGATTTTGTTGATTCTGAAGGAGCAAAATCTTTATTTGAAACCAACTACAGTCATGTGTTCTTTATTTTATACGATACATTCGTTCAAGTCGAGATAAATTCAAGGCATAAAGGTAAGACTTTTTTTTTGTGTTGCAATAGATGATCAAATTTGTTTTGTTATTGTGAGTTTAATATGGTGCTGTGATGTTTTTTTTTTTATAATGATTTGTCGTGTTAGATTCCTGAATGGAGATTGTGAGAACAGGTATTAAAATTAATTTAAGACGTGCTTTTTTAGTTTCAATTTCATATCGAAAGTCCGATGAAATGTTTCTAAATAGTAAAAGGCATCATATTCAAGTAGTATACAACAGTATTATAAATTTGATTTACTGATCGAACTTTTTGAAGGAACCTTTGATATATATATGATTGGGTACTAGGCGCCACTGTAATCTTCAGATTGTTTTGTATGAAGCTATTCGAAAGGAAGCTTTTTGGGCTCTAAAGAATGACACAATTAAAGGGCGAGAGTAATTTTTAATAATAATTTGTGGGCACAAAAGCTTCAAGCGGGGCCGGGCTTGTGACTTACACTCTCAACCATTTCTGAGTGTTCGTTGATATTCTGCAGGAATGGAAGGGACCTAATAACTTAGGTGGAATCAGAGATCGAACCCAGAACCTTCGGCGTGGCAGTTCGACACACTCATCACTACGCCACGGGGTGCTACATAGTACTATAGATTTTATATACAACTAGCTGACTCGGCGAACTTCGTTCCGCCAAAAATTCATTAATGTACTGAAAATAATAATTCTTTCATATGCGCTAGTAAAAAGCTGATATTAAAAAAATACAAACAGACACCTTATTTGTATTTGTGTGTATAAAAGACCAGTGTTGAGGTCTTCGAAAATGGTAAAAAGCAAAAAAATAACAGGAAAATGAAACCTATTGGAAAAGAAGTAGAATATAACAAAAGTGAGAGAATTAATAAATTACGGGCGATCTTAGGTCGGGAAGTGGAGAGGGTGGGGGTGTAAGTGTAAAAAACGGTTTATATCCATTTCCGGCAAAACAAAAAGTCCTATGGAAAAAAGTTAAGTAGCAAAGTTGTAGATAATACAAAGATCTAAAACTTTTGGTCAAACTGTTTTCTTACATTACCTCAAAATTTATGTGAAAAATTCAAATAACCAAATTTTGGGGTTTTTCATTTTTCTCTTACAAAAAAATGTTTATCACGAAAATTGGCAAAAACTTACCTTTTTATGCATATTTTTTATTAGAAATACTAATTTTTTCGCCTTATTTTGACTTAATATCGAAAGGACCCTAGTTTTCATTCGAAAATTCTCATATCAAAATATCAGCTTTTTCAAAAAAGTCGGTTGGCTTGAAATCTGTACTTTCCAATAGTATACAAAAGGTATACATTACAGTGGTAGATTTTCTCAGAAAATGTAAAAAAAAAATAACAACAAATATTCGGATCCGAAACTTTTTTTAATCATTATAAAAATTGTTTAGCTATTTATTTAAATTTACTCTTTTTACTTGCGATTATAAGTACTATAAGGCAAGTTATGCATTCTTAATTATTTTTTTTGGACAATCAAACATTTTATTACAATGATAGAGAAGCCTAAAAAAGTGGGTCCGACAATTCTGTCTGTCTGTCTTTCAGTGTGTCTGTCCGTATGTCTGTCTGTCTGTATAACCTACAGCCTAAACGTCTGAACCGATTCGTTTCAAACTTGGTACATGGTATGATTATGACGTCCTACAGAGGGATTTTTGGAATAAGCATTCTAGCTTTAAAACTAACGGTGCCTGCCATACTATTTTTATCGAAAAATAAATTTTTCTCAAAAACGGCTCCTACGATTTTGATAAAACTTTCTGAATAGTGTTTGCTGTGCAAACTTTATGTTTTGGTTGGAATAGATTTTTCAGGAAAAGTCTTCTAAAGGTACCTCCTGTAAGGAAAATATTTGTACATCCTTCCTTTCACGTACTAACCCCCTTAAAATTTTCTACCAACTTCGTTTGTACTTATTTACCACCTACCTGCAAATTAAAAATATACTTACTCTCACCTTACAACTAAAACTAACCTCTTCACTATGTCACTTCTTCAACAAATACTCACCTTAATTATGCCAAACCTACAAAAATCTTCTTTTCATGCATTTTTATTCTAACCCACACCATAGAATGTCATAAACTACATCTGATTAATGCAAATTCACTTTGACAAGAAACAAGTTGCATACAAGTATCTGTCATTGGAAACATACATTGTGTGCGAACCTTAAGAAGTCAACCTTCTGAGCTAATTTACTTAGTCAACGAAAGTGACAATCATTGTATTTAAAATCTATAGTATTCCCAAGAAGCGGAACGTTTTGTGCGGCATCTACGGACGACGTTCACAAGCTTTGATTGTGGAGTAATTTTAGTGGTTTTTGTCTAAACTGCCATGGAAAGCAAAAACAACAATAGAAGACATTTGATGTAAAGTAGATAAGACAACTAGTGCCGCCATTGACGACGTTCAGAACTAAAATAAAATGTTCCATGAAATTACTATAAAATATAAATACAATGGTGACAATACACGTACCGAATGTATAAGGAAACTGTAGGAGACAGTACGAAATCGATACACCCCAAACCCAGTCGTAGTGGGGATTTTCCTTTGTTCTAGAAGAACAAAATTTTCTAAAAATTTAAGTTTCTTGCGCAGTAGTTGCGCCAACATAATTTCTTTTCGATACGCCAACCAACCCAGCCAGCCACCCACATAAGAAGTAGGATTTATTGGAGCTAAGCTCCACCATCAGCCTAATTGGAATTGCATGTAAGTTTCCTTTGTTAATTTTTTTTTTGCAACCAGTTCTTTGGGCAAAGTTTTTTTTCTTTGGATACCCGCTGTACGGCGTGGCTTATCCAACAAAGCCAATTCTTTTTTCGGCTATAGTTTTTTCAACATAATATTATTAAAAAACATTATTCCTAGGTTTTTGTTTTTTTTTTGGTGACATAAAAGTGGCAGGTGTGAAAAATTATTGTGTGCATCTAACCTGGACAAAATTTAAAGAAACTCCAAGTGAACCGCGTGCTTCCCAAGGGAATTATGATGTACGAGGTACGCTGGCGCATACATGCGTTCAGTGGACGCGACAATCATAACCTCCCTTACGAGCCAGTGCTAATAATCGCACTCCCAGGTAATAAAAAAACCACAAATTTCTCTAGTAGGTACGCTAGACGAACAGTTTTAGTCACATGTCCATTTATTTCTTCCTCACAGGTTAGCTCCCTTGGCGGCACGCCACGTTTTCAGGATTGCAATTTAAATTTTCAAGTTGAAATCAATGATTTCATTTTGAATCCAGCAGATTTCTTTCAATACGCCACGTTTTCAAGTTCCAAGTATCAAGTTTCATTTTTGATTCAAATCTACGCTTTTAATGTTTTCATTTTGAGTCATTTCAAGCATTTTTGATTCAAATAATTGTATTCAAGCTAACAAGTTTTCTACGCTTCAAGATTCCACGTTTTCGACGTGATCACGTTTTTCTGCGATTTTTTTGAAAGAGCCACGTTATCTACGTTAGCCACGTTTTGACGTGGTTGACCAGCGTTGAACAAAGCAACAAACAGTTTCTTGAAAAATACACTTCTAGTACCAATGTGATTTTTGGGTACAAATATAAATGAGGATACAATATATCGACATCGACACATCACACATAACATCGTGGTACCACTTCTCATCTGTGGTCGCATGGCAACCAGTAGTCGGATTTGCGGCATCTGTAGGAAAAATATTTTGACAGTTCTAAAACCAGTGTGTCTACACCACAAACATTTTTTTTTGACATGTGATCCTCGCCTAAAGCGACAGAGTATTTACATCTCATGTCCTCTCTACTAACTAGATGGCGTTTATCCAGTATTACTGATCCTTAAATTCACACTTAGACAATTTCCGGTTGGAATAATTCCCTTTTTCAGAGACTTTCCCTTTGTCATATTTTTTCCCTTTTTCGCAAGTTTACTTGTCAGATTAATTGCCTTCACGGATCATTTATTATTGAATTGTCATTTTTCTGACAGCTTGAATCCTGTGTTTGACCCTTTTCGAAAAATTACCCGACGAATTTTATGTCCAAATTAGATACTCGCTCCATAAACGTCAGTGTGCTGGAGTGGAGAATTCGGTTCTCTTTGATGTGTCAGTGTTAGTGCACTATTCACCAGGCCGATTTGGTGGTGACTACGAATGGTATAACACTTAACCCAGGGTAGATGTCATTTCGGTGGTGAAATTCCACATGGCAAGGCTCGATTCGTAGGTTGTGGAAACCTCAAATGAATCTAATACTCACCTTACAGTCTTTTTTGCAATGGCATGAAAGGCCCAAGTCAAGTTGTTAGGACTAACCAATGGTATGTCAAGTACTACAAATCTTGGGATTTATCTTCTGTCTCGGTGTCCACAACATCTCTTTTACGTGATGGAAATGTTGACACATGACGTGTTGACAATTGGAAACTAACCTCCACTTCTTTTGCTAGTCATCAAAGTTCTCTGACGGTGGCGACATCTAGGTACGAACCACATTGGTTGTAGTAAGAAAATTATCCTACACTACGAACAGGCCTATGGCCATAGAGGACTGCTATATGTAAACGCAACCAACTTCAGGTGTCTGGACATAGAGTAATGAATGAGATCATCCCCATTACATTTCATTCGAAACCATCATACCTACCAGTCCAGAAGCAAAAAGAAGAAAAAAAAAAAGTTTAAGAAGTTTTTTTTTAAGTTGGGTGTGGCAAGCCATTTAATTTTTCCGGTGGATTCACTTATTATTAAAAGGTATGTAGAATATATTCCTGATATTATGAGATTAATCATTGAATATATTTAATGAAAAGTCTCTAATACATAATTTAGTGTCTGATAGGAGATTATATGTTTCAGCACGCGATTTGTTCACATTTTGTTCAATTTTCCGGGGTGGAAAATTGTTGTCCTCGTGCGCGTCGGTGGCTATCACATGGTGCCAAGCCACGACGCCAACGCATATTTTACTCCCTAAGGAGCTTCAAAAAAACATATAGAAATTATAGTAAAAACTTATTAATAAATCTGGTGAGTCTTCGCAAATCTTCTTCAATTTTGTGGTTTTTTTTTTGATACGGGTGCGTTTCTCTGTTAGGTAAGGACCCCCGAGCACGTGCAATTTGCATTGCATTACCTGGACGCCACTGACGCCCACGTGTACCATTGAGGTTTTCTTAAAGAACTCACATCCTCCGTCCCCGATTTGAATGGTGTTTTATGCGCAAATTCAACTTGTAAACCTGGAAATAAAGACTCATCGATTTAATAAAAGATACAGAAGGATACATTGTGTGTGAATTTTGTGATTTTTGAGTGACATTGGATCTGGTATCCTCCATACGATCGACGTGCGATTCATGTCTGAAGCCACGTGCGGCAAACGATATCCCGCACAAATCTTCATCTACGTGATTCAACATCCAATATATAGCAAGGAAGCTGAGTGTGTAGATTCATATCGCACCTCACCCTTCCGGATTTTGTGATTTTCTGCGACGTTGGATCAAGATTTTTTTTTAGAAATTGCTCCGTCCTGACGCCGCGGTAGCAGTCATCATCGTTTCCTACGACGAACGTTTGTGTATGCTAATTCCGAAGCACCACCTGCGGTGCCAAGATAGCCCACCTGCGGGCACATACTACTTGTATATCGTTCAAATCTGCAGGCAGGAGATCTAATAGATCCATCCAACAGTATATCATCTAGTTGGACCTTGTTTCACCGAGTGGATATCCACTTGGATACGTACTTATAGACACCACGCGCGGTGTAATCACCAGCGCGCCCCAGCTCTGTTGCGGATCAGCTTTGGATCCGGACATATTGTTCCGATTCGGCGAACCGTATAGCATCCCTATATCTGGAACCACGCTGTTGGTCATCATCAAATCATCAAGATATTAGTTCGAGTTGATTTGTATGATAATTACTCAATATCATCAAGGATATAAAGGTGTTACCTGTGTTTAACTACAACCATCTCTACAAAATCATTCAATCACTTAAATATTATTATTATTAATTTCTTTATTTTTTCAACAAATATATATACAAAGATTGGTAAAAAGAAATACAAGCATGGCAAAAGGTGCCGTCTGCCGGATTAAAAAGTCTATTATTATACATATTAAAAAAATTTTAGATGAGAAAAGTAAAATATAAAAAGTTTAAAGTAATTATACATAAGTACGGTTTCTACAAAACAAATTATAATTAAATACAAGTTTAATAATTGGATTTCGATAGATTTTTATTTTTAGTGTAATGCGTAGTAACTTATTATTTTTATAATAATTAGCTAAATTATTGACAAAATCTAAAAGCTAAAAAGAGCTACATTATCCAGAATTAGAGAAAACAAGGCTTTTAGTTTAGCTAAAACAAAACTATAATAGATTGAACATTCAAGTTAATCCAAAAAATTAGCATATATATTTCTATATGAGATTGCATGTGTGATAAGCCGAATAAGCAAATTCCATCCCAACTCCCCGTTCAACAACGAAACACAATCATCTAACGAGAGAAAACTCTTGTTAAGGTATAACCTGCGGATTTCCTGCAAAATTGGACATAACGCCATAAAATGGAAGATGTTTTCTGTTGCCTGATGGTTGCAGAGAGTACACGTCGGGCTTAAGTCTGATCTATGAGGCCTATAGTTTTAACATCGCCGTTCTAGCTTTGAAAATCAAACTCATTTCAATGACAGAAAATTCATCCCTAAAATAGCTTCTTTCTCTTAAATTAAAGTTTAGTTCTCTATAAACTGATCGTGTTGAAGACTCCCTTGCACGTTCGATGCAAGACTGAAACATTTGTTCGTCAATTCCAGAAATGCAGTCATATAAAATATTCCTCCAGTTATCAGGGTTATCCAACGTTAAGGTTAGTTCTAAATCGTACGATGAGGCCAATTCAAACCAACTTTTATATTTTGCTTATATGTTATATTATCTTTATGGTAGACGCTATAGTTATATATATATATATAAATATATCTCCGTTTGAATTGTGCTAAAATAATCCACGAAATAACTTAGAAAAGAAGCGGTTTTGAAACATTTAAAACAACATATCATCGCGCTTAATTTTATTTTCATTGGCTACGACAACGTTAATTTACAACAAGATTTGATATAGAATCCAAAAGAAGAATTGGAATTTGAATTTTTAAGAGTTTACAGTCGCGAAAATTTTTGCTACGAGAAAGAAATAACAATAATTTTTTGGCAAATTTTGAAATTTATTGCTAACCTTTTTAAAGAAACAATAACAGATAGTCTGGAAACTATCTATCATTTGTCTTCGTCCTTTAGTGTAGTATGTTATGTGAAATCGTGTTTCCTCTACTTTGGTGTGTCCAAGTTTTCAATTGGCAACGAACTCCAGAGTCACTAAGACTCCTCACGCCAATCGTCGAATATCTTGCTAGGGATATAAACTCCCTACCCCGCTGTATAGCTGGTAAATTGCATCTTGCTAATTCGTGATATCAAGTTGCAACAATATAACAATTAAATAATTTTGAATATACAGATAAACTTTTGAAAATACAATATTAGATTATAGCAGTGCACTTCTTCGTCTAGGTATTTTAGGTTTTTTAAACTAAATTGATTTTGAAGCATATTTAACTATATTGCATTATTGATATCATATACGAACTGTTTATGCATTTATGTCCAACTTTTATTTTTCAGCGACCCTCCCTGATATTGGCCTGAATTTTTTTCCTTCAGTATTGATATAGTCATCTCTACTATTCATCATTTATCCTTATCATCCTTCTTGGTATCTTAAGAAACGTGTTGTTTCAAGTACCAATATTAAGTGTATATCCTTCCTCATTTGTTTTTCTGAATTGTTTGCAATTCACTCCCCACATTGGGTTTGCTTCCCTTGTGGTCTCACTTTACATTATACTTCGATTATTATTGTACTATTTGCCATCTTGTCATGGTTTTGTTTGTGTGGTGATGCCAACAAACCTCCTTTTATGATGTTAATAATTGTTAACTTTATCGGTTACAGTACAGTACTCTTTACAAGTATTCTTACCTGAGACGTGTTTTTGCCCTCAGCCCATCGTCAGCTTTGGTTTATTTGACTTTACGTTATATGGTGTTAACTTACTACCTTTTGTTTTGATAAAGTGTCAGTTATCCTCGAACAATCCTAATTAGGAATTTATTGTTGGGATATCCTTTGTCAGGATAGTAATAATAAACATTTATTTGTAATCTTTGTTGTGTTTGTTGTGGGATTAGGTCAGACGGAAGTGACGGTTTATGACTCCGCCCTTCACGCCTATCTTAGGTAATTACGTTACTTACCTGAGATATTTTGCATTGTTTTGACTACAATTTAGTTGCGGTCGCGTATTTCATTGGAAATTTTCATTGATTTCGGTATACGTTCTATAAATTCTTTTTCGAATTTAGTTTACTTAAAGACATTACAATTTTAACAGCATTAACAAGCCGCTGTGGCCTAATTGTTTTACTTTGTTTTGATATTGAGTGTTTCATTGTCGTGATCTACTTTTTGTACGCGTGATTAGCGATAGTAATAATAATTTTTTCTTGAATTTTAAAAGATTTTCGACCATCTTAATTTAATAAGATTTACTTAATCATATTACCCTTCTGGTATGCAATTTCGATATTATCAAGATTGATTCTTGAATATCGACAGCATAATCGATAAATTTACTTTTGGTAATTATTTTTGTTAACGGTTGAAATATCGGTCGAGTAAAAAAATTTAAAATTTTGATTTAAATATATTTTCTAGTATAGCATAAGTATTTAGGAAATAATTATCCTGTTAGTATTAAGATTATATCTAATAAAATTTTTGTATGATTATAATAATTGAAACTTTCTGCAGTCTTCACTTATTTAGTTGGTATTATGCAGATTTTATTTCAGCTTTTTATGAGTAATAGGAATTTATACATTATGGAATAGGTTAGTTAGGTCCGATGGACGTTGAATAGAACTCTCTCTCACCTCACATTCTCATGAACGGTGGAACATTTCGTATATGTGGTTTGGGCTAGTTTAGTTTAGAGGTTTAGTAATGTAGGTCAGGCTTGACCTACATTCATGTTAAGGGGCTTCTTCATAATATTACTTGTCTGTCTTCAAGAAGCCATGGTTCGAAGAGGGAGTTGATCTTCTTTGAAAAGGGTGGGTTATGAGACAGGGGTTGTCGTTTACACCTTAGACAACCCGACACCAGGTCAGACACTTCGCTCCCACACTCTACAAGAAATTAGAGCATGGTAGAGATAAGACAGCTCTAGATATCTTCCAACATCTAAAGGTATCATTGGTTAGAAACTATTTGGTGTGGTCACGGATATTTGTGTTTAAAGAAATATTTCTACGTTAGAACTCCTTAGGAAGTGCAGGACTAATTTTCTTCTCAAGGTAATCAGGATAAAAATACTCACTTATTGGGTGTCTCAGACTGAAATGGTCGGGGACAGAGACAAGTGCATCATAGTGAACAAAAGTATTAGAGCCTCGGGCCTCAGTCTTTTAGATAGAAAGGGATATGTCAACATCCATATCCAGATATGCAGGGTAAAAACTTGTAGCACCGTCGCGATCCCACAGAAAGGATCCACCTCCCTTCGGCTCTTGAGCGGAGCGGGGCAATGCTGCATATCGACGCGGTGGTCGATCGGCGACAACTTCAAATTACCTCCCGGGTCAATGCCCTCCAGTACGTGTAGTGGACTGAAGAGTAGTACGGGGTAGGGGAATTGAGGAACAGAAATTCGACTTACTATTTTTTTTCTATACCAACCGAGTTCTTGGAGAATGAGAGATTCTACATTAGTCATTTTCCCATGACGCATGGAGGCAGTAGGCCTTTGTGGCTGGCGAGGACTTGGGATTCCAGAATCATTCTCTCTTCCATGAAAACAGTGATGATTGGGTCGGCTTCGGACCTTTTTGAGTATAGTAGTGATCTCGTGGGGACGATTGTCTGTTTCCACGTTGATCTTCGGTATGATTCTTCTTGGAAGTTTAGTATGGTTCTCTGGTGAGTTAAGTTTTGAGCATGTGTTAGTATGATTTAGGTATTGCAGGACATCGAAGCTACCAATTATAAAAATAATAATAAATTATCCACTCGCAATCTGGTTTCCTCTTGTTGATACTATTTATACCTGAGGTGATCGGCATGGTAAGTTATTTGTTCTAAGGATGTAGGTTATAATTTATGTATGAACCTATCTCTTACTCATCGTGTCTATGGTATTTGAATGTGAGAGTATTTGTTTACATTAATGATGGAACATATCAAAATGCGTATGCGTGTGTGTATGTATGCATCCCTATGCCTATGTGGTCCTGTCATTCAGTAAGAGATAGTTGAAAGAACCGGATTGCTTGGGTGGATAAGTCTGTGTATGGGAAGGAAAAATAGGCCGAGAATGTGTATGGTGAGAGTATTTATGATAAAGACATTGTGCCTCCATTAAACGAGTGTAGGTGGATGGTGCTTTACTATTACCTCCGGGAAATATTGTGGTTGGTGTAAAGACTGTGAAGGAGGGGATCTTTCTATGGGGACTACATGTAGGTTGGTCTTTGCTGGATGCCCTCTATCGGGTGAACATGCCAACTATATAATATCATCACCATGCCTAGTTAATTCTCGGCATTATAAAAATCTCTATGTTAAAGAAGAGTGGGCCCATATTGGTGGTGAGGGCATAATCTCTATGTACCTCGGGTCCGTTTTTCTGTGAATTTGGGTTTTGTACTTTCTTTCAACGTTACAGAATGGCGAGCCCAACGTGGGGCCCGATGCTCTGTCCCGATACATTGTTCTGATGTTCATTTTGATTATTGAGAAGTTTAGTTTTTGAAGTTTTTATGTAAGGAATTTTTTTTTTGGTGTTCGAGTTTAAGTTGCTTTGGTAGAGTTATTCTGCTATAGGAATAACATCAAGTCTATGTTTTGGATGCCTTCTTGTCCGGGAGATTGGTGATCAAGTTCCTAATCTTCGTCTGTTGCATAGGATTCATTCGTAGTACTTTACCTTCTGTTTTGCTTTTGATTAAGGTTTTCGGTAACTTTATTGTCCAGGATTTAGACGTTTTTGAGTCTGGTCGTCTATTGCGAGAGTACTGAAACTTTTTTCTTTTGAGTTTAGTAGAATTTTGAATTCCTCGAGGTTGTTGTTGATAGATCTTTTGACCGGTGGTTGGTGAACAAGTTCCCTATGCACGTCTGTTGCAGAAGCTATTAACACACCAAGAGAATCCACTCACTCACCTTTAATGCTTATTTTCGAATCTTTCAAGTTTTTGTATTGAGTAAAATTACAAGCCCAAATATATGATAATGTTTTCATTCAGTTATGGTTTTGTCGGAGTTCGTTAAGTTGATGGAACTCTCATGAAGCGCTAACCGGTGGTTGGTGAACAAGTTCCTTACGCACGTCTGCAGTAGCGTAATGAGACTCCTGATATCGGATCGAATTTCCAATTTTTCATTGATTGATGTTGTACATTTAGTGACCCAAAGTTAGTCCACATCCGCTAATGATTTTTAAAGTTTTTGCTTTTTTTTTGGGGGAATTTAGTCGCTAGGCGCAATACTTCCACTTTCAGTTCATGTTTATGAGGGGGAGATTCTTTCCAACCCCCGGACCGTATTATGATGGTTAAGACAGTTTAGAATTTTTGAAGTTTAAGTATTATTGATTATAGTTTAGAATTTTGCAGTGTTGCATTTATGAGTATATTTAAGATTTTGACAGTGTTGCACCCTTTTGAGTAGTTTTGAGTATTTGCAGTGTTGCCCCTTTTGAGTATTTTCGGAAGATAAGGAAGAAGTAATCCTGAAGAATCCATTTTTGAGTTTTGAGTATTACAGTTCGGAAAATAAGGAAGACGTAATCCTGATGGTTCCATTTTTGAGTTTAGTATCTTCGTTTGGTGAGGTCGTGAAATTCTGCGTGTTTCACGGGTCATCGAAACGCTTAAGTTTTGAGTTTAGCTTTAGCACTCTTTAGTTTAGTATATCTTACATTTAGCTAGAATTTAGTTTGAGATTATAGCCTTTGAAAACTTGAACTAGAAGAAGTTCATAAGTTTACAAAAGCTGTAATAAGTTTTGGTGAAAGTTTAGATTTGATTAAGTAATTAAGTATATTTTGAAGATTAATGGTGGATTTACATGTAATCTTCGACGTCTGCATCTGCAAATTTGCAGAAAAGTAAAGCGGGGGAACTATACGACATAACACGAAAGAGTGAAAGAGTACACATATACCTACCAGTATTTACTTGCTATAATTCTTAAAGCCCGATGACAGATGTCAAAGTCATCTGTTTTGCTTTAACACCTAAAGATAATTTTTCTCACAAAATGTTTATTTTCTTATCTGGGCAAGTTTTCATTCATTACAAGGCCTGTACTTCTAAATAAGCTTTTGCATGTCAAGAATCCTTTCCAAAGTGAACTTCCTTTAATTATCAAATCGGAAAATCTCAGTCTCAGTGCCGATAGAGAGGATAATGCCATTCGAATTGATATTCCCCGTGCGACAGTCCTGGCAACAAACTTTTTCTTCAATCCATCGGTGGCTCTGGATTTCGGATTTCGAAATGAAAGATGCAAGGTTAGGAAGGAGTGTGCTGCCGACATGTACAAGAACGGAATTCAAGTTGGAATCTGCTACATGAGGTGAGTGTTCATCGATTTGTTTTTATTCCGCAGCCTTACTTTTGGATTCCATCGAAAACAATAGGGAAAATACTTTGGCTTTGAATCGCAAGCTGTCTCCCTATCAATGTGGAATATTTTGTTTCCTTGAAGGTAAGAAGACTCTTTTAGAAAATACCTTCATTTTTAAATGATGTTTTTAGAGATCCAAAGACCAACTCGGACCTTACTGACCTCTCAACTAACATCAGCAACGTTATCCGGAAACTTGGAATATCCACGTTAAATCTACAAAAATGGATTGAATAGGAGCCCCTTTGCATAATTTTGCAATCCGAAACTCTCCTAACAGGTCTAATGAAGCTTCGCAGCCGTGATACAACTCTTTCGTAAACAATTCACATAACGGACTTGTTCAATTATTTACATGAAATATTTAATTCATAAGAAAACAGGGGGAGGGAAGCTTTTATTAAAAACAAAAAAGAAAACGCAATAAAATAAAACAAGGAACAAAAAAAAACATGAATTTACATGAAGTCACAGAGATACTGCCGCACATTAAAGCCAATCACCTTTCCAATGTACAAGATGAACTCGAGTCCGACTGTGCATTGTAGCTTGGCCGAACCTCCCACAACATTTTTCTCACCCGAAACATAACTGAGGAGCTTTATATGGACCAAAGTGGAGGTCTGGGCGAGGAGATTGCATGTCAGACCGACTTTCTCATCGAGAATGGAATAGAAAATGGCAAGCAAACGGTCGATGCTGAATGACTTTGGTCCCAAAGATGTGGACATCTTTTCTGACACCTTAAAGTGGCGAGTTTGTAAAAAAAAAAAAAATAATAATAATAACAAGGAATGCCGTTTTAGAAGACTCACCTTTGCTTTGGCGTTAACTGTCTGCATTCGTTTGCGCTGCTTGCCGTGGTGTTTGACAAACAATCTCTTGTCCTCATATGCCGAGTTGTGACTAGCAAGGAATGCAGCAATCAGGAGATACTTTCTGTAGTATTGTAGCTCCTGGGATTGGGCTAGCTTCTTTACACTCTGATTGGTTTCAAAGGTCTCCTCGGTCCTTAACTGAAAGAAGACCTATTTTAACCGAAATCAATTTGAAAAAGAAAAACAAACCCACCTCTTGACTCTGATCCATTCTCATGTAGACCTGAGACAATGCTATCTTAAGGGAATTAGTTATGTGCCTCCAAAGACGAGAAACATCATTCCAGTCTATTGTCCCATTCAGAACTGGCTCCACATAAAAATAAGCAATCCGTTGAGATGTCCTTCAGTTCTGGCACATCCCTTGCATGCCTTGTAAAACACACAGAAACACATTCAAAAAGTGACCATACAAATCCGATGTGAGATCGGCTATAATTTCTTCGGCTCTAGCAATATCAACTGCCAACTGCATGGGAGAATTTTCCTCAGGCGTTTCAGTAGTCCCTCTTGGACTCTTTCAAAGTCGTCGGTGAGGATTGTTTGTCCCATTTTTGTGTAGTACTTCTCGAAGGGCAGTTGGGAGAGAAGAATACAATATATATTTAATCCAGTCAGTTTGGGCTACGTTGGTATTCCTGAACTTCCTCAAAGATGGCCATTGAATTATCATTTTCTAAAGAAGTAAAATGAATTTTAACAAATACATTCAATTATGGATACAATATATAAATAAATACATATATTATGTACTTACTTTTTTGTTCTTACTGCTTTTGTTGCCATATTTTTAATTTTTAAAGTCCTCTAAATGAAATGGCGCGCTTTTGTAAATCAATAATTAAAAAAAACAAGTGATTGTTTTGACAGCTTAACAAGAAAAATTATGGTGCAGATGAAAAAAACTATCGTGCAGATGAAACGCTATAAAAAAGATGAACATGTTCGTCTTCGCCATAATTTTCATCTGCATGAGTTGAATTTCCTATAATCTGCATCCGCGCAGACGTCTGCATTTTGGTTTTACTTCTCTATCACACTAGTATGATCTTTTTATCTTGCATCCTCTATTTTTGCAGATGATGGCATGCAGATCCATGTAAAGCCACCAAAAGTTATAGATATTCAGTTTTGAAGTTTATGAGTATATAGCTTATCTTACGTATTTAAGTATAATATTTTTTTTGTAATTGAGCTTGATTTTCGATACGTTGGTTTCGGAACTCAATTTTTGCAAAGTCTAAGGAAGAAGTTTACCTTAGACCAACATAAATTTATTCTCACACTTTATTTTTAAGATTTTTGAAGTTTTGTAGGAAGTTTGATATTATCAACTTCTCTCCAAACAATAATATTCAATAAGTTTTGAATATTACCTTTTGTTAAATTTTTGAATTTTTGCTTGGTGTTAATTAGTGAACGAATCACTGTACACCACCCTCACTTTTGATAGTATTAAGACTTTTCTTTGTTTTGTGTAATTTTCGTAGCACAGCCTAATGCCCGGCTCTGCTAGGAAATTCTTTAATCCTGGTCCTTACAACCCGGAGTACCACGCACGTGTAGTTGCCGAAATGGCATCAACTGCACCCGCTAATCCTCAGGATGATTCAGTACTTTCAGCCCACCAATCTGGCGCGGGCTCGGATCATTCAAGCCATTCTGGCACAGCTCCTCGCGAACCAAATCCTTTAGGTTCACCTTTGACTCCTAACGCGCAAAGAAGAGCACAACAAGCGGCCAATCAATCTGCTTATATGCAAGAGATGATCTCGGCAACGTCTGAAAGCCAAGCCATTTTGTTAAGACAGGTAACAGAATTGTTACATAGTAGGGAGAACAACGCTAATAACCGAAACGTGAATTATGCGAATAATGCTAATAATAGAAACATAGATGTTGATAATTACATCAACCACCCACCAGTTTCACAGGCAACCCCGACTCCTCAAGTTAGTCGGCCTCCAAATTCCGCAGTAATTCCCTACTTCGACATGCCTACTCCTCAAGTTAGGTCTGTCAATGCCCCAGCCAGAACTGTGGCTGGTGATTCTGTAAGTTTCGTGCCGGTTGCGCCTTCATTGGCTACTCAACCTGCACCACAACCCGTTCCTCCTGCAGCTAGTTCAAGTGCCCCCCCCGGTACATCCTTCGAACATGGCTCAGGGTGCGAACTTGGACGAATTCATGACGCGCATGAATTCTTTTCGTTTGGATAACGATCAGTCTGCGGCTTCTCAGCCGAAAGCACTACACTCTGATAATCCTACGTCTGGTGCCTACCCACTATTCCACAAATGGGGAATTACCCTGCAAACCAAACCGCAGTAGTTTTCTAGAAAACACTACTACAACTAAAAATATATCCTTCAAATGTGTGGGTTTTTTTATTAACTACTTCCCCTGCGCCGTAGAGTATACCCCTGCAAACAAGAAAGTACGGTAACAATCGATGAAATATGTACATCAAAGGAAGTAGTTTGGTTTCTCCTGAAAAAACAATAATCGATTCCCTTTTGAACTGTGCGAAGGAGAAATCCAGGATGTAATGCAAAATGTTGTCTCTTTTTTTCTTGTTGTCGTTTGTCTTTTTGTCAGAGCGATCTTCGATTCAAAACATAATCATCAACAGTTTTTAAGTTGAGTTGAGTTTGTTGTGTATAATTTGAGAATATGGCGAATCCTTTTTTTATGTAAGTTATTTTATTTTTTTGTGATATTTTTGTTTGTTTTTAATAATAAATATATTTTTAATAATACAAATGTAAATAATAATATAATATATTTAATAATAAAATTATTATCATAAAAATGCATTTTTCCTAATTTTTTTTTTTTTTGACTTCATATCTATTTCGGTTCGTAGTTCTACATTCACTGCGCGTGCATCTTTGGAAGTACGAATATAACTGGTGGAATATGCGCTTCAAAAAAGTACTTCAGATGTACATCCATTGAAGTAGGTGCATCCGCAGAAGTACTATGGATGTGCTTTGGAAGTACTTTTATTGGCGGGGAAGTGCAGTACTTTTTTTAAATTTTGCTTTTTTAGAAAGAGATAGTGCCTTCATATATTCTTATATACAGTAGGTATATAACTGAATTTTTCCCGATCGTCTATCCTTTTTCAGTGGAAAGGAAGTACTTCTTTTACGTACATATTCCACTGGTTATTTCTGTACTTTTACGTTTGCAGGGTAAGTTTGATGGGAGGAATATACGAGTAGATGAATTTTTGTTTCGTTTGGACCTCATTAGAGCTAGTTATCGCTTTTCTTGGGAAGAAGTGTCTGGTGGTTTCCACCAATTTTTATGTGGACCTGCTGAACACTGGTACTGGAGGTACCGTAAGCAAAATCTGCACGCGTCCTGGAGAACGCTACAATTGGCGTTAATTGAGCAATTCCGCAGCCTCGAAACGGATACGGAATTGTCTCGCAGGTTGTATGATCGTAAGCAACAATCGGATGAGTCTCTAAATGACTTTTTCGATGCTATGATGCATATGAACTCCAACTTGCGTATCCCTAAGAACGACAGGGAAATGATAGAAATTATCAAAGCTAATGTGAAACGACAACTTGGTCAGTCGTTGATATCCTTTATCACATATAGCCTACAAGAGTTAGCATATCAATGTCGCACTATTGAAAAATTCTTCAGTAGTTCTGATAACCCGCGACAACCTTTCGTACAAAATTCGTACAAACAACCTCACCCACCTAGACGTTTCATCAACGCGTTGGATGAGGAAACTCCTGTAGAAGAACTAGCAGTTGCGCTGCCTGGAAGCTTTCCACCCTGAACTTATGAAATGCTGGAAATGCCAAACTGTGGGCCATGGGTTCCGCGATTGTGCAGATCCGAGGCAAATTATTTTCTGTTTTAGATGCGGTTTACAGAATGTTTATAGTCCAAATTGTCCTAGATGTGCGAACCCGAAGCGAGCAAATCCACCATCCGGGGGGATGCGCTCGATAAAAGCGAACCCGGAGTTGTAAGCACCAGGAAGGAAGAACCTTTGCTTAACACTCCTCCAATTACAATTTTAAAAAGAAACCCTAATGAATTTTTATTAACTGATACCCAAACAAGTACACTTTTGAATTTACCTGAAATTAAGAATAAATCTGACTTACTTTATAAGAAACCATTTCATGAAAGGCTACTCAATTATTATGAGGTTAGGAAAAGAGTAGTAGCATTTCCTGAAATTTCGAAACGGATCCGTAGAACACGAGATCGTTTTCAATTAAAGCGGACAACCTACCGAAACGTTGCTACCGCTAGATTAGGCAAGGAATCCAATGATCCTCGTCCTTCTGTGACTGTGGAGATGTTGGGAGACAAGTTTCTTGGTCTCTTGGATTCCGGTGCGAGCATTAGTTGCTTGGGTACAGATTGCGTAGACTACTTAAAAGCGAAGCACGTTAAGGTTAGGAATGTCGAGTCTACGCTGTCCACTGCGGACGGGAAACAGCAGCAAATTAAAGGAATGTTCACTACTGATGTCCAGTACAACGGCATGCTGTTTAGCATGGATTTTTACATCGTGCCAACTCTTTCTCAGCGTTTATATTTAGGCGTTGATTTTTGGCGTAAGTTTGGACTGGCACCTCATTTGATTTCTTCCATATCGGATTTTCCATCGGATGGAAACTCCACTAACCAAGTGAAGCTCAGTCACGAAGAGTCCACTCAACTTCGTGATGTGATTCGTGGTTTTCCTTCTTTCGCGAGCAAGGGGCTCGGGAAAACGACACTGGTAGAGCATTACATCGACACGGGTGATGCTATACCAATTAAACAGAGGTATTATCCTGTTTCTCCTGCGGTACAAGCAATGATGTATGAGGAATTGGATCGTATGTTGTCTTTGGGGGTCATCGAAGAAAGTTCTAGTGCATGGTCTTCTCCAGTTGCGCTAGTGCGCAAGCCAGGGAAGAACCGCTTATGCCTAGACTTTCGGAAGGTGAACTCGGTTCCAAAGAAGGATGCAAGGCCAATTGCCCATATTGAGGGTCTTTTAGCGCGCCTTTCAAAAACTCGCTATATGTCTAGTGTGGATTTGAAAGACGCATTCTGACAGATACCGTTGGAGAAAACATCAAGGGAAAAAAAGACCGCTTTTACAGTACCTGGTAGGCCTTTGTACCATTTCAAGGTCATGCCATTCGGTTTGTGTAATGCACCGCAGAGTCTGAGTTATCTGATTTCTAAGGTAATTCCGACAGAATTGCGGGATCTAGTGTTCGTTTATCTCGATGACCTTTTGGTCGTGTTTGAAATATTCGACGAACACTTGGCGATATTGAGGCGTGTAAGTCAGGAATTGACTAGGGCAGGACTGACGATCAATGTGGAGAAATCCAAGTTCTGTTTTGATGAGCTTCAGTATCTAGGTTATAATGTTGGGCAAGGCTGTTTGAAAGCTGACCCCGACAAAATTGCAGCAATTAATGAATTTTCGGTACCTACCACAACTCGTCAAGTAAGACGTTTCCTAGGAATGGCGGGATGGTACCGGCGATTCGTTAAAGATTTTTTAACGCTTGCCTCTCCTTTGACAGATGTACTGAAGAAAGGTAAAGCGTTCGAGCTTAACCAGAAGGCTCTAGAAGCCTTTAATTCCATCAAACAGGCGTTGACGACAGCTCCGGTGCTGGTCAACCCTGACTTTAGCAAGGAATTCGTGATTTTGTGTGATGCTTCCGCGTCCGGTATCGGGTGTGTTCTTTGTCAGCGGGATGAAGATGGGACTGAACGCCCAATCTATTACTTCTCCCAGAAGCTGAACGCTGCGCAAAGAAATTACTCCGTCACCGAACGGGAATGCCTTGCAGCTGTACTTGGTATCCAGAAGTTTCGATCGTATGTCGAGGGATATCATTTTAAAGTAATCACAGACCACTCCAGCTTGAACTGGCTGATGAATTTAAAGGATCCTACTGGCAGGTTGGCCAGGTGGAGTATGCGTCTCCAAGGATTCGATTTCGTGGTAGAGCATCGAAAGGGAACTTTGAATGTCGTGCCAGACGCTCTGTCGAGAGTATATGAGGCAGACAACTTGACGGTAGAAGCGTTCCTTTCATGCCTAGCACGAGTCGACCCCGAGGAGGTACTCCACTTGGACTTAGAGGATTCCTCTTTCCAGTCAGCAGGATACCTGGACCTCATCAACCACATCAAGAAGGAGCAGGAGCTATAACCAGATCTCAAGGTATCCGAGGGATACGTGTACAAACGTACCAAACACTATTGGTAATCCCCTCGCAGACGACTTAACGTGGAAACTGTGGGTTCCATCTGAGATGACGAAGTCATTAATTGAGTTAGCACATAATCCTCCAAGATCTTCTCACGGCGGTGTCGTGAAAACTCTCTATAGGTTGAGACAACGTTTTTATTGGCCGAGTATGTATACTCAGGTCAAACATTTTGTTGATACATGAGAAGTTTGTAAAACGACTAAAGCTTCGAATATCACGCTTCGGAAGGAGATGGGAAGAAGTTTTGTGGTCGATCGACCATTCCAACATATGTACATAGATTTTTTGGGTCCCTATCCAAAGTCGAGGAGCGGTAACGTTTTCATAATCATTGTTGTCGATCAGTTAACGAAGTTCGTTCTGATTAAACCGTTGAGGAGAGCTACGGCTATCAACGTAGTTAAGTTCTTGCAGGAGAATGTATTTTTAGTATATGGTGTACCAGAGAGTATACTCTCTGATAACGGCACTCAATTCCTAAGTAAGGAATTTCAGAGTTATTTGAATGCGTATGGTTTAAAGCATTATAAAACTGCAGTTTTAATTTTAGCGGCTATTCGCGCGTATATAAATCCTAAACAATCTAATTCGGATGCCCATCTATCGTCCATTAGTAGTGCACTACGCACCACTGTTCATTCTTCTCACAAGATGTCCCCCTATGAAGCTCTGTTTGGTCAGAGAATGATTGAACATGGGGAGGATTATCAACTGTTGAGGGAGTTAGGAGGTTTGAACAACTCGGAGATAGATTGTCTACCAAAAACGGCAAAAATGAATATTCTCCATTCCTATTTGAAGGAAGCATTAGCTAAGGCCCATGCTGACTATGAGAAAGTGTACAATGTGCGTAGTCACAAGGTCAACTATAGGGTGGATGACGAGGTTTATAAACGGAATTTCGTGCTTAGCGATTCTTCAAAGCACTTTAATGAAAAACTCAGCCCTAAATTCATTAAGGTTGGAATTTTAAGAATTATCGGTGATAATTTATATGAGGTAGTGGATAGCAAACTCTACAAATCGACGGTGCACACGAAAGACCTTAAGAGGTAGTGTGGTATATGGAAGTATTAGGAATAGAGCTCGTCAGTGTTGACTTCGCTTTCCCTTCTCTACACTCTCCTATATCCACTCACGATTATTTCTGTGATATTTTTTGTATTATTGTGCCCGGCGTATGCTCAGCTGTGCATGAGACCCTTTGTGCTTGTCAAATTTTCGTTTCTTTCCTTCAATTTTTTTTTTGCAAGGATAGCAACTCTTTTTTTTTGTGTTTATTGTATGTATAATTGTTACACACTATCTGTGTGCTACTCACACAGTGACAACAAATAGACAAAGTAAAAGTCCTTTCGGAAGCAATGTGGGAAATATTCTCCTTTTCCTTCTGCTTTAGGAACAAATAAGATTTGTTCCAAAAGCACAAATTTTGTAGGAAAAATATTTTGACAGTTCTAAAACCAGTGTGTCTACACCCCAAAAATTTTTTTTTGACATGTGATCCTCGCCTAAAGCGACAGAGTATTTACATCTCATGTCCTCTCTACTCACTAGATGGCGTTTATCCAGTATTACTGATCCTTAAATTCACACTTAGACAATTTCCGGTTGGAATAATTCCCTTTTTCAGAGAATTTCCCTTTGTCATATTTGTTCCCTTTTTCGCGAATTTACTTGTCAGATTAATTGCCTTCACGGATCATTTATTATTGAATTGTCATTTTTCTGACAGCTTAAGTCCTGTGTTTGACCCTTTTCGAAAAATTACCCGACGAATTTTATGTCCAAATTAGATACTCGCTCCATAAACGTCAGTGTGCTGGAGTGGAGAATTTGGTTCTATTTGATGTGTCAGTGTTAGTGCACTATTCACCAGGCCGATTTGGTGGTGAATACGAATGGTATAACACTTAACCCAGGGTAGATGTCATTTCGGTGGTGAAATTCCACATGGCAAGGCTCGATTCGTAGGTTGTTTAAACCTCAAATGAATCTAATACTCACCTTACAGTCTTTTTTGCAATGGCATGAAAGGTCCAAGTCAAGTTGTTAGGAGTAACCAATGGTATGTCAAGTACTACAAATCTTGGGATTTATCTTCTGTCTCGGTGTCCACAACATCTCTTTTACGTGCTGGAAATGTTGACACATGACGTGTTGACAATTGGAAACTAACCTCCACTTCTTTTGCTAGTCATCTAAGTTCCCTGACGGTGGCGACATCTAGGTACGAACCACATTGGTTGTAGTAAGAAAATTATCCTACACTACGAACAGGCCTATGGCCATAGAGGACTGCTATATGTAAACGCAACCAACTTCAGGTGTCTAGACATAGAGTAATGAACAAAGAGGATATATACATAGAGTCCAATCTTGTGCCTTGTTTTGATTTTGCCTACAAGCTACAGCTGTCATATTGTTCTTTTTGTTAAACATGTGTGTGTGCTACAGCTGTCGTATTGTTCTTTTTGTTAAACATGTGTGCGTTCACACCTTACTACTTACCTCATCGTTTCTTGTCGTTGTTTCACACGGACAATGAATACAATAGGAAAGAGACAACGAAAATTGTAGCAGAGGAGGATGGAACGTAGGAAAGATTGGACTCTATGTCAAAGAGGATATATACATAGAGTCCAATCTTGTGCCTTGTTTTGATTTTGCCTACAAGCTACAGCTGTCCTATTGTTCTTTTTGTTAAACATGTGTGTGTGCTACAGCTGTCATATTGTTCTTTTTGTTAAACATGTGTGCGTTCACACCTTACTACTTACCTCATCGTTTCTTGTTGTTGTTTCACACGGACAATGAATACAATAGGAAAGAGACCACGAAAATTTTAGCAGAGGAGGATGGAACGTAGGAAAGATTGGACTCTATGTATATATCCTCTTTGTCTATGTATATATCTTCTTTGGTAATGAATGAGATCATCCCTCATTCCATTTCATTCGAAACCATCATACCTACCAGTCCAGAAGCAAAAAGAAGAAAAAAAAAAGTTTAAGGAGTTTTTTTTAAGTTGGGTGTGGCAAGAGATTTAATTTTTCCGGTGGATTCACTTATTATAAAAAGGTATGTAGAATATATTCATGATATTATGAGATTGATCATTGAATATATTCAATGACAAATCTCTAATACATAATTTAGTGTCTGATAGGAGATTATATGTTTCAGCACGCGATTTGTGCACATTTTGTTCAATTTTCCGGGGTGGAAAATGTTTGTCCTCGTGCGCGTCGGTGGCTATCACATGGTGCCAAGCCACTACGCCAACGCATATTTTACTCCCTAAGGAGCTTCAAAAAACATATAGAAATTATAGTGAAAACTAATTAATAAATCTGGTGAGTCTTCGCAAATCTTCTTTAAATTTTGTGGTTTTTTTTGATACGGGTGCGTTTCTCTGTTAGGTAAAGACGCCCGAGCACGTGCAATTTGCATTACATTAAATGGACGCCACTGACGCCCACGTGTACGATTGAGGTTTTCTTAAAGAACTCACATCCTCCGTCCCCGATTTGAATGGTGTTTTATGCGCAAATTCAACTTGTAAACCTGGAAATAAAGGCTCATCGATTTAATAAAAGATACAGAAGGATACATTGTGTGTGAATTTTGTGACTTTTGAGTGACATTGGATCTGGTATCCTCCATATGATCGACGTGCGATTCATGTCTGAAGCCACGTGCGGCAAACGATATCCCGCACAAATCTTCATCTACGTGACTCAACATCCAATATATAGCAAGGAAGCTGAGTGTGTTGATTCATATCGCACCTCACCCTTCCGGATTTTGTGATTTTCTGCGACGTTGGATCAAGATTTTTTTTTTGGAAATTGCTCCGTCCTGACGCCACGGTAGCAGTCATCATCGTTTCCTACGACGAACGTTTGTGTATGCTAATTCCGAAGCACCACGTGCGGTGCCAAGATAGCCCACCTGCGGGCACATACTACTTGTATATCGTTCAAATCTGCAGGCAGGAGATCTAATAGATCCATCCAACAGTATATCATCTAGTTGGACCTTGTTTCACCGAGTGGATATCCACTTGGATACGTACTTATAGATACCACGCGCGGTGTAATCACCAGCGCGCCCCAGCTCTGTTGCGGATCAGCTTTGGATCCGGGCATATTGTTCCGATTCGGCGAACCGTATAGCATCCCTACATCTGGAGCCACGCTGTTGGTCATGATCAAATCATCAAGATATTAGTTCGAGTTAATCTGTATGATAATTACTCAATATCATCAAGGATATAAAGGAGTTACCTGTGTTTAACTACAACCGTGTCTACAAAATCATTCAATCATTTAAGTACCACTTTTATATTTTGCTTATATGTTATATTATCTTTATGGTAGACGCTATAGTTATATATATATAAATATATCATCGTTTAAATTGTGCTAAAATAATCCACGAAATAACTTAGAAAAGAAGCGGTTTTGAAACATTTAAAACAACATATCATCGCGCTCAATTTTATTTTCATTGGCTACGATAACGTTAATTTACAACAAGATTTGATATAGAATCCAAAAGAAGAATTGTAATTTGAATTTTTAAGAGTTTACAGTCGCGAAAATTTTTGCTACGAGAAAGAAATAACAATAATTTTTTGGCAAATTTTGAAATTTATTGCTAACCTTTTTAAAGAAACAATAACAGATAGTCTGGAAACTATCTATTATTTGTCTTCGTCTTTTTTCAATTGGCAACCAACTCCAGAGTCACTAAGACTCCTCACGCCAATCGTCGAATATCTTGCTAGGGATATAAACTCCCTACCCCGCTGTATAGCTGGTAAATTGCATCTTGCTAATTCGTGATATCAAGTTGCAACAATATAACAATTAAATAATTTTGAATATACAGATAAACTTTTGAAAATACAATATTAGATTATAGCAGTGCACTTCTTCGTCTAGGTATTTTAGGTTTTTTAAACTAAATTGATTTTGAAGCATATTTAACTATATTGCATTATTGATATCATATACGAACTGTTTATGCATTTATGTCCAACTTTTATTTTTCAGCGACCCTCCCTGATATTGGCCTGAATTTTTTTCCTTCAGTATTGATATAGTCATCTCTACTATTCATCATTTATCCTTATCATCCTTCTTGGTATCTTAAGAAACGTGTTATTTCAAGTACCAATATTAAGTGTATATCCTTCCTCATTTGTTTTTCTGAATTGTTTGCAATTCACTCCGCACATTGGGTTTGCTTCCCTTGTGGTCTCACTTTACATTATACTTCGATTATTATTGTACTATTTGCCATCTTGTCATGGTTTTGTTTGTGTGGTATACCTTCCTGATGCCAACAAACCTCCTTTTATGATGTTAATAATTGTTAACTTTATCGGTTACAGTATACTCTTTACAGGTATTCTTACCTGAGACGTGTTTTTGCCCTCAGCCCATCGTCGGCTTTGGTTTATTGGACTTTATGTTATATGGTGTTAACTTACTACCTTTTGTTTTGATAAAGTGTCAGTTATCCTCGAACAATCCTAATTAGGAATTTATTGTTGGGATATTCTTTGTCAGGATAGTAATAATAAACATTTATTTGTAATAATTAAAACTTGTAGCACCGTTGCGATCCCACAGAAAGGATCCACCTCCCTTCGGCTCTTGAGCGGAGCGGGGCAATGCTGCATATCGACGCGGTGGTCGATCGGCGACAACTTCAGTTTACCTCCCGGGTCAATGCCCTCCAGTACGTGTAGTGGACTGAAGAGTAGTACGGGGTAGGGGAATTGAGGAATAGAAATTCGACTTACTATTTTTTGTCTATACCAACCGAGTTCTTGGAGAATGAGAGATTCTACATTAGTCATTTTCCCATGACGCATGGAGGCAGTAGGCCTTTGTGGCTGGCGAGGACTTGGGATTCCAGAATCATTCTCTCTTCCATGAAAACAGTGATGATTGGGTCGGCTTCGGATCTTTTTGAGTATAGTAGTGATCTCGTGGGGACGATTGTCTGTTTCCACGTTGATCTTCGGTATGATTCTTCTTGGAAGTTTAGTATGGTTCTCTGGTGAGTTAAGTTTTGAGCATGTGTTAGTATGATTTAGGTATTGCAGGAAATCGAAGCTACCAATTATAAAAATAATAATAAATTATCCACTCGCAATCTGGTTTCCTCTTGTTGATACTATTTATACCTGAGGTGATCGGCATGGTAAGTTATTTGTTCTAAGGATGTAGGTTATAATTTGTGTATGAACCTATCTCTTACTCTCCGTGTCTATGGTATTTGGATGTGAGAGTATATGTTTACATTAATGATGGAACATATCAAAATGCGTATGCGTGTGTGTTTGTATGCATCCCTATGCCTATGTGGTCCTGTCATTCAGTAAGAGAGAGTTGAAAGAACCGGATTGCTTGGGTGGATAAGTCTGTGTATGGGAAGAAAAATAGGCCGAGAATTCGTATGGTGAGAGTATTTATGATAAAGACATTGTGCCTCCATTAAACGAGTGTAGGTGCATGGTGCTTTACTATTACCTCCGGGAAATATTGTGGTTGGTGTAAAGACTGTGAAGGAGGGGATCTTCCTATGGGGACTAAATGTAGGTTGGTCTTTGCTGGATGCCCTCTATCGGGTGAACATGCCAACTATATAATATCATCAACATGCCTAGTTAATTCTCGGCATTTTAAAAATCTCTATGTTACAGAAGAGTGGGCCCATATTGGTGGTGAGGGCATAATCTCTATGTACCTCGGGTCCGTTTTTCTGTGCATTTGGGTTTTGTAATTTCTTTCAACGTTACACATCCTTGGACTGAGTGCCACCAATGTGTTTGCACCGAATCGAGTGCGAATATAGTAGCTGTGGATTTTCATACATCTATTTCTACCCCTGCTGATGAGTTGAACTAGAACGACGCCAACTTAAGTATCATTTTTATTTTATGAAATTCTAAGTATTGCATTGCTTAGTTTAATTGAGAAAAAGATAAATTAAAACTCTGAGGTAGCTAGTGGAATATAATAGTTTATTCATGTGAATAAGTTTGATAAATTTTAATATTTATAATTCTCTTAACAGCTAAAGAACAATTAGTTTCCAACTCAAGATAGCAAGCAAACAGATTCATACATTTGGGTACATCAAATCAGATCCCAAGAATAGGCGAGATAACTGAAACAATTACAAGAACCAAATATTCACCTAGCCGACAAAAGCAAAAATACAACAAATAGTGAAATTACTGTGTTAACGTAAAATCAATTAAATCCGGTATACCAACCCCGGTATTGTATTGCTGATAAAAGAAAACCAACGAAACCCATGTACAGGTGTCCGCGAAATTCAAACGATTTTTTTTTAAGTCACTCAGTAGTTCAAACTAATCATAATTGAACACCCTACAATCTATATACTACGTTTTGTGCACACTTCGAAAGTATTGGTGAGTCCGTTCTTTTTTACAAACATATTGAACTATGTATATTTTTTATTGTTATTGGAATTGATTGATAACTTTTACAAAGTGGTAATACTTGAAGTTTTGAACAGTAGACCATTTACTTTTTTTTGAGTGAAAAAAAGTTATTAAAAATTTGAAAAGCATCGACAAATTAAAATACAACAACATCAATGCGAGACCTCGTCTATCGGGGTTAAAACATCCTTTTAGCGAAGTCGTATTTTATTTTTTTTATGGGAGAAATTGAAAGCTGAAGATACCATTCCAGCTAAGTCTCCTCTATAGGTCCCGTTGGCCTGACGATTCTACGATGGCTAAAAAGTTCTTACAATACATATAGATTGTACTTTGGTTGGGTAAAAAGAGAATTTTTGAAAAGAAAGTTAAATAATTTTATTATTTGGGTGTAATTGAGTCTAAGATTTGAAGATCGGTAGTTAACATATAAATTCTTGGTTGGTTAGTTTAGTATGTTTTATAGGTATAATTAAGTATCCTATCATATTTGAGAAAATCAAATTACCTTTTTATAACGTTTTATGAAAACAAATCCATAACATTTGATTTAATGAATGTCTGTGATTTAGTAACTTTATGTTTCTGGTGAATCTATATACATATTTTTGATATGAATTGTAACGTAAAAATTTAATTGAAGGAAAATTTTTTTATAGATGAATCTATATAAAATAAAACTATACACCACCTGCCACTGTCAATGGACACCAACCCCTACACTCAAATACCCTATGGATATTCAAGTTTCAAACCAATGCCCATCAACGTCACAAACCGAAGAGGAAGCAGGAAGAGACAGGCACCCACCATATCCTTGACTCCTATACCAAGGAACAGCGTCTTCATCGTCCTTCGCCCGTGTATCGGTGTATATAGCACCCCCTTGTACAGAAATACTTACACTTCGCAAACACTGCCTCCTGCTCCTCCTACTCCTCTTCCCATCCTTCAAAATTTCCTATCCATCCCTCATCACAGAAGCGAGAACCATCCACCAGCCTACCATAGGTACTGACTACAAAACACCGTAGAACAGCCTAGAGGGTATCCGATGACATGTTCACGCCTATCCACTACGAGCATTAGATGTTCCTCTCGTAGCTCCTGTAAAGCGTAGCTTAAACCTGAAAACCAAGGACCCTACTTAAATCCCTCACGAATATATCTAGACCTGAAATGCTATCTCAACAGCCCTTGAATAAATTTCCCAGAGATTCTACTCCAGCTCGCACCTGTAAGTCTAGTTACAATCACGTGTTTCTGTGCCAATGGGATGGAAGCAACCCTATGCCGGCAACACCCCCTTTCTGGCTAACTATTTGATGAGAATAGCCAGCCGGAACGGCATGCGACAACGCAGGGTCGTGGTCGAGATCAACCGTCGTGGCGGCCGGCAGTACCCATAGCCACGATTAGCTCAGCCAGGCCGCGGGCACTAGCTCCGGGATATACATAACCGGTGTTACCTCTTATTTTTCACTGCCGACCGTTGAATTCGAGATGTGTGAATTCGAATAAAAATGTTATAATGCTTGATGGCCCTCATAGTCTCCAAAGACAAGACTAATATGAATTGATTGTAAAGGAAGATTGATTCATAGACGCACCTCATATTAAATGTAGAGAGTGAACGTAGACCAAAAGAAAGAAATCGCGGTTGTATTATCATATCAACCCGTAGAACGCAACACGTAAGTATTTGTAAACTAGCAAACCATAGATGTTAGTGTTCGCGATGGCACCTGATACCTTCCTTCCACTCTGCTACCACGATGTTGTGCAGAAAGTGGAGGATGAGGTGTCTAACTACTAGGGGAGGGAGGATCAAAGATGTTCAAGCGATCCCCCTGGTCTCTGAACCCACCCAAAACGAAAGCAAGAACCAACTGTCCTGCTATCGACCTTGGCTGTCTATTGACCTAAGAGTCCCCACGACTCATTTATATTGTAGGCAGCCCCTTACTATGAAAGCAAGCAAAAACTTTGCCTGCTCACTACCACATCCTAACTATATCATCATATCTATCAAAGATGCTACATCAAAGAAAGAGAAACTTAAACTCCATCGTTGCAATCTGAATACATCATATGTATTCCTTCTTCACATCACCTTGTTCCGTCCGAAGATATGGTGGATTACCACTCTCCCTAAAAATAACTTATTCTGCCATACTAAAAATTCTGAAAATTCCAATGCAAAAACTTCAAAACCAAGTGAATTAATCAACAGAAAATTTTCTTAAAACGTTATAACCTATAGTCATATGATTTATTTGTATTAGTTTCTTAATATCTAACAGGAGAATATCTTAATATGTTAAATCAAAACTCTTCTGAATGAAAATCTTATCATAAAAAAATAGATATGCTTGAAAAATTTAATTTTACAGATCTTCTGTATCTTCTGTTTGTTATTGAAATTGTTTAGATGGCTATTCAATAACCACGGAAAACTTATATACTACCTTATGATTATATATGTATTGAATCAAGTATTTATAAAAAGTGCTTTCTTATCTGAATGATTCTAAGAATTATGTCTCAAGGATAAAGTAAATCTTCAAAATTTTATCTTGACTCTGTCTAAAACGCGATATTCGAATGATTATTCATAAATGTCTATTAATTGAACCATAAAATGTAAATACAAAAAAAAATCTTTTAATGTCGTGGCGTAAAGTTCTTGTTATCGACTGTAACCGGTACGTCGAATAGATATACATATACCGAAGAAAAGTTTGTAAAAACCGCTGAAGATTTGTTGGTTTGTAAATGTCTGAATTTAAAACATGAAACATAAAAGACGACCTAATTCAAAATTAGATTAAGTACAAACGAAGCGACAACTACATGCATCAGGGATCTGTTACAGGTGAAACACCCATAACAACAAAAAGGTTATCAATTTGTGTTACCATAAAATACCACATATGCTAGAGCACAGTTTGTGTCTTAACATATATTCGATTAATAAAAAAAAGTATATTGTAAATATCAAAATATATTGTTAACTTTTCAAAAATGTTTAAGTAGCTAAATCATTTTTCCACTACTGTAAGTGTAGTGTATTCCAATGCTTTCTATTTACATGGGAATTCAGAAGTGCACTCCGGAGATCCCCCTCTGTAAAAGTGTTAATAATATACTAAACAAAAAGGAAAGGTGTAAAAAAAAGGTATTTTATTTTACCAATGATATACCACTGATGATGAGCAACGTTAATGTATAGAGCTCACAGGTAAGACAAACGGCGAAAAGTACACGAGAGAAGTCGTTTAATTAACAGACTCTCTAGCTGTATCTAATCTGCCTCGACTATGACAATCACAATTTTTGAAGCGTAGCCAATGATAAACAATTTAATCAGCTATAGTTTCTATAATATTATATAGTTCGATTCTATAACTCAAAAATCCGACGTTGGATCTAGCATATGTATGCAGATCAGAAGTGAATATGAGTGGAGATCGTGTATCGGACACGATGTAGTTCCAGAAATAAACGAAATCTTGAACGAGGCGTTATAGCTCGGCGTTGGTCGCTACCGACGCGAAATGTCTATGATCCGAAGACCGAGTAAGTAAGAAGTATTAAGAAATTGATTCTTTGAAAGAAATCCGTGATTCAAAACGTAAGAAAAAGTGTTTCCGTACACCGTCTATGTAATATTTATCGAAAATAAGTGAAGATATTCACTTCCCGAGGAGCGCGCCACGATTTGGTAAAAGTATAAGTTACCGTACCAGTAGATTCGATTCCGACCGTGAAGTAAGCTGTTACAGATATGTAACAAACACAATTTCGAATGGAATTTTACACTCTTCTTCACTTCGGGGAGTAGCTAAAGTCGACAACAAAAGGTAGTTGCCGTACCAGTAACTGGTCCCTGAATTCATGTACGCGGGTTGGATTGAACCGAATTATAAAACTCGACCATCAAGTATTTGATTAAACTACAAAAATATCTGCTGGTACCACCGTCCGTGGACGTCAGCGTCGAGCGTTACGTATAGCTTTTGGATTCTTTTAGAGCTTTACTGCTCCCACAATATACAAATATACACAATAAAAATCGGAAAATATGTTACCTGGGGATAATATCTTGGTACTATAGTACCATATGGGGTCTTATTTTTAACTTTTTGTCTCACAAAAACAATTTCACAGGAACTGCTGAGGTGTATTATAGGTGATGATCATTAAAGATGAATCCTGGATATCCCACGTCGCTTATATACTATAACTGGTGCTGGTGTGTAGCTGGTGGACCGGCATCGGTGAACTAGCACGCGCCAGACGTCCAGTAGAATTCTTGTAGAGGATTCCTGTTGAGTTAGCTCCAAGATAATTGCGCCTGTGTATAGGTGATGATTCCTTGGGATGACGACGTGGCCGTCGGCGAGCCGATAACGGATCAACGCCTTTACGGTTGCACGTGTTCCCTATGGCACCAATATGATAAGAATTAAGCTCCCAAAATGCTCCTTGCCGTCACGTGTGTGCTTCTCGGAAGCAAATCCCACAGTATAAAATTATGCTCAGTTAAAAGAAAAATATAAGGCCACCAAAACCATATGCAGATTTGGGTGCGCGGCGTGCGCTTAGATACGTATATTTAATCCAAAGAGGCATGCATGTATACAAAAATTTTGCCCGCCTATATGGGCCAATGCGTACGTTGCACAAAATCTCCAATAAAAGCGAGTTATGGAGCGTGTAGTTCGCAAAAATTACTCTATGGAGTATCCTGCTTAGCTCCCTCAAATCTTGAAAGATGAATATGTCCCCTTGTAGGTACATCCATGGATTTGGTGGACCTGTGGACGCCAAAAAAAACAATTTTGTAGAGCTTTCCCACATGTCTACCGGGTGACGTCATTCCTTTTTATATCCAAAAGCAAGGAATTACGATTCTTTGCTTAAAGATATGTTATAATAACAATCCTTACCTTAAATAGTGATATTAATCCGGTGTTTGTTATATATTTTTCCTAAATATATTCAGGAAATAGAATTTCACTTCTAAAAATTCTTAAATTTTATGAAAATGGCCGCCGCCCACTGCGCTTGTGAAAAAAAGGTATGTTCTGCAGTGGTGTTGTTGATGAGTCGAATTCTTGCTTCGAAATGAAGTCTGCTATCTGATTTCCTTAACCATAAACCTATCTTCCAGATAGCCACCGCCCTACTTTCCAGTATATTTCCATCGTTCCAACGTTCGTTCTGTTTACATGTTGGCGCGATAGGTGGCGTGCTAAAGGTCTGTTTTCACTGGCACTTTTGGTCAAATGGGATTTAGAAAATCGAAGAATGTACATCAAATTGATGAAAAGAATGACACCTGACTGTTCTAAAGGTCTGCTTACATGAAATGTCAGAATTAGATGTCATCTCGACAATTGTACTGTGTCAATTTTAACCTTCATGACAATCAAAAATGATTTCGTTTGGCACACATCTGTCAAAATGAGAAGGTGGCAAATACTGACAGAGTAAATGTGATGACATTTGCATTTACCAAGAGACTATAATGGCATAATATGTTGCCTGGGTTCCTGTTATGAATCAAAAATTATGTCTTATTCCGATCTGACAGTTGTCGAAAATGGACTACAACAGAATAAGTGTTGACACGAGAAGAATTTTCTTTCAGTATACTTTAACCAATATATGTTATTGTCACTCCACTGATTCAGGTTTGTGATATATCAGTAAGTATGATGATGGAATAGGCATACCTTAACGCCCATTTCGTGCCACGCTGACATTTGAGTATTTCTGACAGTGACATCATGAAATCTTGGACTGACATTGACCGTAATGCATAATTCAGGTTGACAGGTGGAGAAATAAAATATTCGGCCGCATCGACTATTTTAATCGCACTGTTCCCTGACGGCTACTTGTCACTAATTCTTGTGTCAAATATTCTCTATGTCGAGCTATTCTCACTATTGGCACTCTCGCTAGTGTGATCACTATGATGGTGATTAAGGTGTGATCGGAGTACAAATCGCTCTGGTGTGTAATCGATTCTGGATGGAATATCTTTCCCATCGAATTTATGGAAAGGAAGACATTATGGAAGACTGACTTGCTTGGAGAATAAGTGGATTCCAATATGGTAGTGGAATCCAATTTCATAATGGCTTCCTTTTTGTGGAACCTGAATTGGGTTGGAACCTATTGGATGCGTTCAGCCTTGTGCGAGTGATAGTGAAGTCTCGCTGGTAGATGGCAGTAGTGTCATTTACTCATGCCAATGACTGGCGAGAAAGTTTTCCCTACAAAGCTTGGAATTTCGACTAAGTCCACTTAGTCTAATTTCCAAGGAAAAGGAGAACTTCTCGCAGAATAACCCTCTTACCTGAGGTTCTCTCACTCGTCGTATCGTGAAGACACTGCGACTCTTTTACGTCTAGTCGGTCGAAGACAAAAAAATATGTGAGACACGAAGTCCAATGGTATTCGAGTTCTCTATTGGTTCTCTGAAAAAAATAAAAAAAATTGAAAACCAAGAGTCTCATGCACAGCTGAGAGCCGGGCATAAGATAAAATTTTTGATGAGTACCGATTGTACTTTACTGGCTGCTATGTACCTATGTATAAAGTCAAATGAAATGTTTGTAATATAGAAGAAACAAAAAAAATAATATCCTTGGCATACGCTTGGGACATGGACAAAGATATGGCAGGGAAATAAGTACTACAAGTACTTGTATGTAATGTCTGGTGAAAATCTTTACAATCTCAATGATCGAGACTGTAAATAATTTGTTTACGTCTGGGGTGTGTTTGTAATTCAAGTGAACTATCTTTTCAAGTCTTTTGTGTGACAAGTTGACTTGTGACCTCGCCGATCTTCAACTTCATACAAATTATTCCCGATTACTCTGTTTACACGAACTTTAATAAATTTTGGACACAATTTTGCGCTAAGGTGTTTAGTCGCGTCGCTTAGAACTTGATTTTTCTTGTAGATCTCATCACCTACTTTGTACATGACTTTTCTACTCCGAAGGTTGTAATTCTTCTCGTAGGTTTCCTGAGTTCGGATCAATGCTTGCTTCAGGTACGAGTGAATGATGTTCGTCTTAGCAACCTTAGGAAGCCAATCTATCTCCGAACAGTTCAGTCCACCCAACTCTCTCAATAAACGATAATCTGCCCCGTGTTCTATCATCCGTTGTCCGAATAAGGCTTCGTATGGGGACATCGAGAGGGTTGAATGCACAGTCGTGCGCAGGGCACTACTGATCGAAGACAAATGGGCATCCCAATCCGTTTGTCGAGGATTTACATACGATCTTATAGCTGCCAGAATTGAGCGATTCACTGGAACGCTGGCATTCGACTGGGGAGCATACACTGCCGTCCGGTAGTTATTCACCCCGAAAACATCTGTGAGTTTTTGGAACTCCTTCCCAACAAATTGTGTACCGTTATCAGAGAGTATGCTCTCTGGTACTCCGTAAATCAGAAATACTTCGTCCTTCAGGAACTTGACCACGCTCGCGGCAGTTGCCTTGCGAAGTGGTTTGATGAAGACAAATTTTGTTAGCTGATCTAATACTATGACGATGTAAACATTTCCGGATCTTGACCTGGGCTACGGCCCAAGGAAATCAACGTACAAATGTTGAAACTGCCTATTTCCTATCTCTGTTCTTAGCGTCATGTTAGCAGCTTTACTGGTCTTGCATGTCTCACACCGGTCTACGTATAGTTTGACCTGAGTGTACATACCGGGCCAATAAAATCTATCTTTCAGTCTATAAACCGTCTTCACCACTCCACCATGCGAAGCGCGCGGCGGATTGTGAGCCAATGAGATCAACGACTCCGTCATCTCTGAGGGGACCCACAACTTCCAAGTTAGATCGTCGGCCAAGGGACTACCAACCGCGTGTTTAGTGCATTTGTATATGTACCCTCCCGACACTTTGAGGTCAGGTAACCTCTCCTGTTCCTTCCTGATATGACTGATGATATCAAGATAACCTTCAGACTTAAAGGACGGATCCTCAAGATCGATGTGAAGTACCTCCGAGGCATCGATCTGTGGTGGATCATATGCTCTCGATAGAGCATCTGGCACGACATTCAATGTACCCTTTCTATGCTCTACCACAAAATCGAAACCTTGGAGTCGCATACTCCACCTCGCTAATCTTCCAGTTGGATCCTTCATTGTCATCAGCCATTTCAGGCTGGAATGGTCCGTAATAACGCGAAAATGGTATCCCTCAACGTAAGATCTAAACTTCTGGATACCTTTAAAAGCTGCTAAGCACTCGCGTTCTGTCACCGAATAGTTTCTCTGGGCAGCATTCAGTTTCCGGGAGAAGTAGTATATAGGCTGCTCCGCTCCGGATTCGTCTCGCTGACAGAGCACACATCCGATGCCAGTCGTGGATGGGTCGCAGAGAATGATGAATTCCTTGGAGAAGTCCGGATTGACTAGTACAGGCGCTGAAGTCAAAGCTTGCTTGATTTGCAGGAATGCTTCAATAGGTTCTGGTCCTAGCTTGAAGACTTTTCCCTTTTTCAATGTCTCGGACAAGAGTGCGGCTAGGGTGCTGAAATCCTTTACAAATCGCCGATACCAACCTGCCATACCGAGAAATTGGCGAACTTGGCGAGTTGTGGTTGGTAAAGGGAAGCTAGTAATAGCTGTAACCTTGTCAGGATCAGCTTTCAAGCAACCCTGACCGACCTTATATCCGCGATAATGAAGCTCATCAAAACAAAACTTCGACTTCGCGACATTTATCGTCAGTCCTGCATTCGTCAAACACTTTCCGACTATCTCCAAAGTCTCTATGTGTTCGTCGAAATCCTTCGACACAACCAACAGATCATCCAAGTATACTAACACTTGATCTCGTAGTCCTGAGGGGATTACGCGACTCATCAGGTAACTCAAACTTTGTGCCGCATTACATAGACCGAAAGGCATGACCTTAAATTGGTACAGTGGTCGGCCAGTTACCGTAAAAGCGGTCTTTTCCCTTGAACTTTGCTCCAGCGGTATCTGCCAAAACGCATCCTTCAGGTCCACGCTAGAAATATAACGTGTCTCTGTCAGACGTGCCAGCAGCCCCTCTATATGCGCAATCGGACGAGCATCTTTCTTTGTTACGGAGTTCACCTTCCGAAAGTCCAGACACAATCGGTTCTTACCAGGTTTGCGAACAAGCACCACTGGGGAACTCCATGCGCTGGAACTTTCCTCGATGACTCCTAACGAAAGCATACGGTCTAACTCCGCATACATGAGAGTTTGTATCGCCGGAGATACGGGATAGTACCTTTGCTTTATAGGTACGGCATCACCCGTGTCTATATAATGCTGCCCTAGATTCGTTTTCCCGAGTCCATGGACTGCGAAAGAAGGAAATCTACGAACAACAGCTTCTAGTCGTTTAGACTCTTCATCATTCAACTTAATCTGGTTTGTGGGCCTCTCCTCTGACCCACCGGTCGTAATTCCTGAAAGACCCGCAATTACATGAGGTGCGATTTGGAATTTCTGCCAAAAGTCGACGCCTAAATATAGACGTTGGCTTAACGATGGCACAATGTAAAGATCGATATCTTGAAACACGTTCTTATATTGGATCGCCGTGGTGATCACTCCTACTATGGATTGCTTCTGTCCATCGGCCGTGAACACGGTAGTCTCTACCTTCCTTACTGTAACATTTTAGTCTTTTAAATAGGGAAGTATCTTAGTGCCTAAGCAGCTAATGCTGGCCCCTGAATCGAGTAGACCTAAAAAGCTATCGCTAAACCGACCGTCACATATGGACGTGGGTCATTCGATTCTCGGCCTGTTGTTGCTGACGCTATTTTACGGTAAGTAGTCCGCTTCCGATGAAAGCGCTCCCTTGTCCGTCGTATCCGTTTGGACAACTCTGGAAAGGTGACTACTCTTTTTCGTACCTCATTATAATTACGTAGCCTTTCATGGAAAGGTTTGCGGTATAATGGTTCAGTTATATTGTTATTAAAATTAAAATTTGTTTCTGGTTTGAGTTCTTTATTCAAAATTGGGATTGTTCTACAATCATTAGTATTATTATTCGGTAATTCATCGTTAATTCTATCTGGTTTCAAAATTGTAATCTTTGGAAGTTCAAGAGGCTTTTTTGGCTTGGACACTTGAATTCCGGGTAAGTCTAATCGGAGCGAACCCCCCCGGTTGATGGGGTGTTCCTCCGTCCGTTTCCCGCTAAGCACTTAGGGCATGTCGGACTGTAAGCATCAGCTAATCCGCAACGGAAACAAAATATCTTATCGATTGGCTTTGCGCAATCGCGAAAGTTGTGGCCAAGCACTTGGTAATTCCAGCACTTCTGCAAACTACGATCTCTTTGGATCGCTTCGATACTAGTATTGGGCAAAGCTACGGTTAGTCCCTGACAAGGTTCTTCCTCAATTTCGTTGACGTATCGCCTTACAGGTGGACGTTGTGCACTTGGCACGAAATTCGGACGTGTACTCTCATATTGAGATTGAGCTTTCTCGATAGCTCGCCAATAGTAGGCTAATTGCCTTAAACTGGACGGACTGTAGGTAATTAGGAGTTCACTCATACGCCTACGGACATTAGTTTTAATAATTTCTATGAGCTCCTTTTCAGGTCTGGGGACTCGCATCCTGGAATTCAGGTGTAGAATGGCATCATAGAAGTCATTGAAAGACTCACCATTCAACATCTTGCGATCCGACAGTTTCCTGAAGAGCTCTGTGTCAGTTTCGAGACTGCGGTACTGTTCTACCAAAGCAGTTTTCAACTCATCCCACGTAGTGTGCTTGTTGCTTTTCAGGTACACCCAGTACCATGACTCTACGGAGCCTGACACGAAATGGTAAAAGTTTGTGGTAATATCATACCACGGCACACCATAACTACATCGAACGCAATCGAGGCGGAACAGGAAGTCATCCTGTTCCTGCCATCGAATTTCAATCCGCACTTGTGGAATGGATGAACACGGTTCATAGAAGTTGCGTTCGAGGGAGGTGGCCTAGGTGGCGACGCAGCGGACTCGTCGTCGAAATTAAAAGCATTCAAACGAGTCATAAACTCGTCTAAGTTCGAGCCTAGAGGCATTTGGGCTGGATTAACTTCCTGCAAAGGTGGCACTCTAGTTGGCTCGTAATGAGGTGTAATTCTGTTTGCCTCATCTTCGTTGAATGGTCTATAAACGGACTGTAAATGTCTGGAAGTAGCTGGTCCAGAAGGGACGTTAAGATTTACGACACGTGTAGTGTCTGGATTAGCTAAGTTAGCTTGTCGCATAGCTTTTTGTGTAGAAGTAGCGTCTGGTGGAGCAAGTGGCCTTGCAGGGGGAGCGACTGGCTGAGTAGTTTTGACAGTACTTTTTTGCAGTAGTTGAGCGACTTGGTCAAGCAATCGTGCATGACTTTTCTCAAGCTCTTCTGCCATGAACTGTCTGTCGTTGACCCTATGTAGATGGATAGTAGCGGAAACTACTTGCTTTAAATATGCAGAATGATCAGCTGCATCTTTGCGAAGTTGTTCTTCAGCTCTCGCCACTTCATCATCGTCCACTATGACACTTCTATTAACGGTGTTATCACCGGCTTGATTCTCGGCTTGACTGTTTTCATCGTCGGAATGATCCTCCACGTTATCGTTTTGGTTATGACCAGGTTTGGGTTTTGGAGCTGTAGGAGCCATGACTACAAAATCTTTGTACTGCGAAAGGTAAGTACTTCTAACAGCTCTTCTACGACTTCGGTCGTTCATTCAACCGTAAAGGTAAACGGACAGCCGATAACAACTGAGTAATTCAAAAGATAAAAAGGATAATTCTGTAGTCCGTGAGAATTTCCTCAAACGGATACTACTCAAGGAATACAACAGTAAAAGGTGTAAGTCAGGGTATGAAAAGTTTCAAATATACCGTGAGCAAAACCTCAAACGGATATTTGACGATTAATAATTCAAAAGTAAAAAAAAATTTATCAATTTTTAAAAGTGCTTAATAATAAGTGTGGGTATATATATATAGATAGCTCGTCTATCAAAAGCATTAATTCAAAAATGTTTTCAGAAATCCTAAAGTTTTTAATTGAATGCTTAAATGTAGTCTTAAAAAAAATGTATATGCTTAATTTTATCTGAAAAGTTCAATATTAGAAATCTATACTTAATTAGTAATCAAAATCTTAATTCCTACTAAATGATCTAAAGTCCTAAACGGTATTCCATAAAGGCGGGCTCTATCCCAAAAATCTATAAACTGCATAAGGGCGCTATCCCAACTTACACGTCCAGTCGAGAAGTTACGTCTCAACTCGATTGACGGAACCTCAAAAAAAACTAGATACCTTGGATACAGTGTCGTATTCCAACTACCTAAAACTCAAAAGATACTTAAACTGAACTATATCTCAAAAATAACTAAATATATAAATTTATGTTTCATAAAAATTCGGGAGAGGGTAACCCTCCCTTCTTTGGAACAAGGTGTGCAGATTATCTCGGTTCTGCAACATAACCGACTCAAAAAAAAAAATTTTAATCAAAAAGAAAGAAAATTTTAGTGTGTGTAGACTTGGTACATTACGGCGTTCTGGTGTATAAGAAAAAGACAAATTCCTCAAACGAAAAGTTGTTCAAGTACGAAAAGGCGACATTACGCTACTGCTGACGTACATCGGGTATAAAACTCCAACTACCGGTTAGCGCTTCATGTCTCATCGCATACCGTCACTTCTTAACATCTAATTAAAATGACTATAATCTTCAAATACAAACAGGGTAGTACAACAGTTAAAAGAAAACAAGTCGAGTTGTAGTTGACACAAAGAGGGTCGCGATTTGAGTGAATGACCAGCTTCTGCAGCTGACGTGCGTCGGGCAAAAAGCTCCAACCACTGGTCAGAAGACCTGCTCATACTGCTCCCACACGACTTGGATCTCAGACATCATCTTTTGGACATATCAACACCTCAGCTACTGACGACAAAGCAAAAATAACTGCTCAGTCCGGACAGAGATCGAAGATATTCTCAAGTGACAAGAGGTAGGGGGAAAGAAGGTAGACCTAATGCAACAGACTGACTCGGGAACAATTTCACCAAATCACTGGACAAAATAGTGCCTACTCTGCTAACCCTGATGGTATTCCTCTGACTAAGAAATATCATCATCCAACAAATGACTTCTAATCGAGAACTGAAAAATTTTACAAAAACAACGAAGAAAAATGTTCGAGAAAAAAAATTCAAAAAAAAATTCCAACTTTTTCCACGCTACTCTGAATCGACCTAACCTTCGCCAATTCTTATCTTATCTCTGTTAACCATTTCGGGCCCCACGTTGGGCGCCATCTGTAACGTAAAAATTTAATTGAAGGAAATTTTTTTTATAGATGAATCTATATAGAATAAAACTATACACCACCTGCAACTGTCAATGGACACCAACCCCTACACTAAAATACCCTATGGATATTCAAGTTTCAAACCAATGCCCATCAACGTCACAAGCCGAAGAGGAAGCAGGAAGAGACAGGCACCCACCATATCCTTGACTCCTATACCAAGGAACAGCGTCTTCATCGTCCTTCGCCCGTGTATCGGTGTATATAGCACCCCCTTGTACAGAAATACTTACACTTCGCAAACACTGCCTCATGCTCCTCCTACTCCTCTTCCCATCCTTCAAAATTTCCTATCCATCCCTCATCACAGAAGTGAGAACCATCCACCAGCCCACCATAGGTACTGACTACAAAGCACCGTAGAACAGCCTAGAGGGTATCCGATGACATGTTCACGCCTATCCACTACGAGCACTAGATGTTCCTCTCGTAGTTCCTGTAAAGCGTAGCTTACACCTGAAAACCAAGGACCCTACTTAAATCCCTCACGAATATATCGATTGCGATTATCGAATCGATTACGATTTAATAATTAGCAGCTACGTGTGAACATGAACTGACTAATACCTTTTCATGAATGAAAATTCTACATTATGTGTTTGTATATCTATATATCTAGACCTGAAATGCTATCTCAACAGCCCTTGAATAAATTTCGCAGAGATTCTACTCCAGCTCGCACCTGTAAGTCTAGTTACAATCACGTGTTTCTGTGCCAATGGGATGGAAGCAACCCTATGCCGGCAACACCCCCTTTCTGGCTAACTATTTGATGAGAATAGCCAGCCGGAACGGCATGCGACAATGCAGGGTCGTGGTCGAGATCGACCGTCGTGGCGGCCGGCAGTACCCATAGCCACGATTAGCTCAGCCAGGCCGCGGGCACTAGCTCCGGGATATACATAACCGGTGTTACCTCTTATTTTTCACTGCCGACCGTTGAATTCGAGATGTGTGAATTCGAATAAAAATGTTATAATGCTTGATGGCCCTCATAGTCTCCAAAGACAAGACTAATATGAATTGATTGTAAATGAAGATTGATTCATAGACGCACCTCATAACAAATGTAGAGAGTGAACGTAGACCAAAAGAAAGAAATCGTGGTTGTATTATCATATCAACCCGTAGAACGCAACACGTAAGTATTTGTAAACTAGCAAACCATAGATGTTAGTGGTCGCGATGGCACCGATGTTGTGCAGAAAGTGGAGGATGAGGTGTCTAACTACTAGGGGAGGGAGGATCAAAGATGTTCAAGCGATCCCCCTGGTCTCTGAACCCACCCAAAACGAAAGCAAGAACCAACTGTCCTGCTATCGACCTTGGCTGTCTATTGACCTAAGAGTCCCCACGACTCATTAATATTGTAGGCAGCCCCTTACTATGAAAGCAAGCAAAAACTTTGCCTGCTCACTACCACATCCTAACTATATCATCATATCTATCAAAGATGCTACATCAAAGAAAGAGAAACTTAAACTCCATCGTTGCAATCTGAATACATCATATGTATTCCTTCTTCACATCACCTTGTTCCGTCCGAAGATATGGTGGATTACCACTCTCCCTAAAAATAACTTATTCTGCCATACTAAAAATTCTGAAAATTCCAATGCAAAAACTTCAAAACCAAATGAATTAATCAACAGAAAATTTTCTTCAAACGTTATAACCTATAGTCATATGATTTATTTGTAATAGTTTCTTAATATCTAACAGGAGAATATCTTAATATGTTAAATCAAAACTCTTCTCAATGAAAATCTTATCATAAAAAAATAGGTATGCTTGAAAAATTTAATTTTACAGATCTTCTACGATCTTCTGTATCTTCTGTTTGTTATTGAAATTGTTTAGATGGCTATTCAATAACCACGGAAAACTTATATACTACCTTATGATTTGATATGTATTGAATCAAGTGTTTATAAAAAGTGCTTTCTTATCTGAATGATTCTAAGAATTATGTGTCAAGGATAAAGTAAATCTTCAAAATTTTATCTTGACTGTCTAAAACGCGATATTCGAATGATTATTCAAAAATGTCTATTAATTGAACCATAAAATGCAAATACAAAAAAAAATCTTTTAATGTCGTGGCGTAAAGTTCTTAATATCGACTGTAACCGGTACGTCGAATAGATATACATATACCGAAGAAAAGTTTGTAAAAACCGCTGAAGATTTGTTGGTTTGTAAATGTCTGAATTTAAAACATGAAACATAAAAGACGACCTAATTCAAAGAAGCGACAACTACAGGCATCAGGGATCTGTTACAGGTGAAACACCCATAACAACAAAAAGGTTATCAATTTGTGTTACCATAAAATACCACATATGCTAGAGCACCGTTTGTGTCTTAACATATATTCGATTAATAAAAAAAAGTATATTGTAAATATCAAAATATATTGTTAACTTTTCAAAAATGTTTAAGTAGCTAAATCGTTTTTCCACTACTGTAAGTGTAGTGTATTCCAATGCTTTCTATTTACATGGGAATTCAGAAGTGCACTCCGGAGATCCCCCTCTGTAAAAGTGTTAATAATATACTAAACAAAAAGGAAAGGTGTAAA